>VDFB02049217.1:130481594-130837245 GCA_007258455.2 Sequoia sempervirens | reverse complement strand
TTTAGAAGTTACTTATATAATTCTTTTATCTTTTTGCATTCAAGGTTTTACTTGATTTGGTGTAGTACAGTGTGAGTTTCATTTATCAATATGTAAATAAGGGTTATCAGTTGTTATGAGTTAAAGTATTTGTTGATGTGAGATTGGATGAAGTGTTTGATAAATATTAAGTGGTTCATGGATTATTTTGGATTGAGTTCAAGTGAATTATGTTGTTTGAAACTTTCATCTTGGTTTAAGGAAGCATGTACTTAATGCTATGGTGTTTTGCACGGGTGTTGGCCAACCTTATTTTTAATACTATATGCAAGGTTTGTGGAAGCATGTTGAAGTGTGTTGAGATCTATTTGGGTGCTAATTAAGGATTTTTGTAGGTATCCTTTCATTCCTTTCCACCATGGGAACATTTCGGTGCTAACGTATTTTGAATTTGAATGTATAATGACTAGTGGCTGACATTGGGGATTTTTTTTGAGGTAGAACTTGATATAAATATGTATGGTGTTGATGAAAGAGAGTGAGACAAAGATTAAAAATCAAGATAGATGGAAGATTGATACAAGTAATGTGTGTGATGTGAAATTGAGTAGAGCAATGCAAATTGCATGTTAAGGTTCTTGAAGGCAGTGAGCAAAAGGCATCCAAAATATTTCATGTGAGATTACGAAAGCATGCGAGCAATAGTAGCGGACTCCTTGCTGCATTGAGAAATGTTTTCTTCGTGTAACATTCTTCTTCTATCTTTCTATATTCTTTTTGTGGCAGTAAGCCTTGGCTGTGAGCCTTTTGGACAGTGTGTCGTATTCTAGCAATGAGCCCCTTTGTACCAGTTTTTCTATTACTTATATTATGAGCTAATCCTCACCATGGCTTTTCCCTCATTGTGTTTTCTGCGTAAATCTAGTGCTCTCATGTGTATGGTGCTGTGATTTTAGTTTCTATTATCTACATTTCATGTTTAATCAATCTAATAGTATAAGGATTTAATAAATTCTTGTGAATCTAATTACTGTTGAGGGTTTTGAAGGTTTAATTTGCTACAACTTATTCACCCCCCCTCAATTGTCTTGTTCATTTCAAAAGATCCTATAAAAATATACATTATATATTTAATCTTCACAACATATATCAAGCATTAGGTCAGCTAAGAATTGGACATAATCATGAAAACTTCCAATCATGCATACACTTCTCCATGAAAGTGACTTCAAAATTTGATCTTTTGTCAAATTCACACTTAGCCGACATTAATGAGTCTATCTTTAGAACCGTAGAATAAAATAATTCTTCTCATAGAAATATCCAGAATCTCCCACATTGATATACTTAAACAAAGAAACAACTATAATACATAGAGATAAACTCTGGCAATGATATCTTCTAGACTATTTCATAGAACATCACAAAATATTGATTTTCATTGTATCTGATGATCTTGAAATCATGGTTAAAAGAATAGAGCTAGATCTTTTAGTGCAGAGGAGTGTAGACCCAAAAATTGATGCATTAAACCACAAAAAATTCAGTAGAAGTGCCTAGCTAATTTTCTGTACAACCATATTTACCAGATCAACTGATGTTGTACACATATCTTCAGTAACTCTTCCAAATAATACTAGGCTAATCATAACAATGTTGACATCAATGAAAACATTGGATCAAGAAGTATTATGCAATTCATTCTTATGTTGCCAACTCTCCAAAACTTCCAAAAATCTCCTTCTTCCAACACATTTTGTATGAAGGAGAAGGTTTAAATATTATTGTATAAATGAAATGGTATTTTGGTGGGTTTCTTTATAATGTATAAATATATATTAGATTTGATGATCGAACCCCATAGCTCCTAGAAATCACCTAAAACCAAAATACCCATCACATGTTATAAAGAGAAAATTAATGATTATCCTATGTAAGCTTGAGAGAAATTATTGGTCAACATAAGCATCTAATATTCCTTATGCATATGGGTGGTGGGAATAGCTCGATTAGCTAAAGCATCCTATTGTAGGAAAGAGGTCATTAGGTATAGTCACCCCACCATCCTCATGGTATTAGAGGACATGTCATGCCAACATCATCAGCCATGTAAGAAAGTTTACCGGAAGTGCTACAGTTTATAGGGGTGGCTACTCAATTTCAATTCTTGTAGTCTAAAAAAAATTATTCTTTATGTATATGTGAATTAATGATTACAATAAAATATAAACTCTTATAAGAGAAAAAGAAAACCCTAGATGAGGGTTTGATTAGATTGTGACAAGTGTCCTAATATCATGCAATGAGGAAACTTAACCTATAAATAGACCAATCTAATAATTAAAAATCATTTTTATGTTTGGCTTAAGTAATCAAAGTAATAAGGAACCTAATAATTAATTATCAAGCGATTATCCATTTTACTCCAACACCCCCCTTCAAATCAACTTAGAGAGAAGCTAGAAACCTTTATGAAAATGCAATGATGGATGCATGGATGGATCCCAACTACAATTGATGTCCCCAAGTACTGGTTTTATCACATAAGTACAACTGATGTCCCCAAAATAGGAGAGAAAAAATGAGGATATAAATCCCCCCATAAAGAAGTAGCTCTTGTGCCAATGATGAATGCTTGAAGAAAGAACACGATCTACCCTACAAACAACATTTCTCCCCTTAGGAAGAAACACATCCATTAGTGATTTGAGAAGCCATGAACCCAAAATATAGAAGAATTAGGAATCCAAATCCAAATTATGTGTGCCTTTTCAAACTGCTCAAGTATCCAAATGTTAGAATCAAATTATGCTAATATAGAATCCTATAAAGAATGATGTAGAACAAGCCCAAAAAATGATGAAGATGATGGGAAAACAACGATGATGTGGTTGTAAAAAAGAGGAGATGAATTTCTTCAAAGTAATCCTCCAAATCTATGATTTGAGATTCTATAAACAAGGGTGATATGTTTGCATGTTACAAATCCCAAGAAGCTATGTTTTGCAAAAGATGAATGCCTTGATTGTATTTTTTTAAATCTTGTCCATGATGACATCCCAAGAAAACCATTCTTAAAGGGGATTATCCTAGTCTCACAAATTTTAGCTACACATTTTTTTCAATTGTGTTATTTCAAGAACATATCCTAGCTCTACCATATCTTGATACCATTGCAAAACATCCATTTCTTCTTTAGTAGATAATATGGGTGGTGGGCCTCTCTTTGTTTTATTTGTGAGACCTTATAACCCATATGAAATATTTTTAACATGAATACTCTATTTCTTGGTGGAAGCTTAGATAGAATACTCATTATCTTCAAAATCTTTGATTGCATGGTCCATGTTTGATTTTGTCCAAATTTTATTAGCAACATTCTTAGATGTAGTAGAATCTCTAATCAACTATGTGCATCTAATACCTTAGTTGGATCTAGTATCTCAATTAGATCTATAGTAATCCTTTCGTTTCCAAGATTATAATTAATCATAACCCCTCTTTTATGCCTTGGCAAAGGCATTGTTCTCTTAACTCGATTCTTCTGAGAAGTTTTCATGGTGAAATGTATGTAGTCAACCTAAAATATATTGCATAGATAAAATAGGTAAAATCATATAGCTTCCAAAGGATGAAAATAATTATAGAATATGAATCCAAAAGTATTGTTCTATGGGATTGACAAGGTCTTGAAGTGGATAATTTTAGTCATAGTGAATCCAAAAATTGGAACAAATGAGACTGGGCAATAAAAATACAAGAGATTTAAACTAAGAGAGTCATATTGAAAAAGTGATGGAGCACTAATAGTGGATTATATGAAAACAAGAGAAGAAAACTAAACAATAGGCTCAAATAACATGAGTAGTCAATTACCAATACTCTAGTACATACACCAGTGGAAAAAAATTGTCACTAAATATGATGGAGAAGAAGAGAAGAGTGACAATGAACACCATTCAAAAGAGAGAAATTTGGAACAAGTCTATTTACTTTGTAAGAAATTCATGTTACTTTGCATGAAATTGGGGCAGGAAAAATATATTTACCAAATACCTCAGTGGATTGCATTCAAGCTTTAGAAGAACCAGAAACACTAAGACAAATGAATTAGATGAGTCTTGTGTGTTAGCATACAACATAAAGGTAGATGTACTTTCACTTGATGCATTTTATATTGTTCTTGGGAGTCTAAAATTGAATGTGAGAGGCTAAATTTATGCTAAGGGATTTGGTGAAAATCAATCATCCTAGTCCTCCATCAACCACCCCAAGCCCACTTCATTCCCCAAGTTATAAATATTTAGATTCCCTTGATATGAAATTTTATTCTTTTTTATAAAGATACTTTCAAAGGTGAAGACTGATTGATAACTTAAGAAATAACTCTTGTGAAGAGTTTTTAATTCCGTTACTATTTTTTTTTTTAAATAGTTAGTTTTTATCCATAAATTGTCAACACAATGATTACACATTAAGTGAGGTGTGGGGGAAAATCCTAGTTGCCCAAATTGATTAGTCATTCCAGATAATGAGACCTAACTGGTTGTTTTAGAAAATAACCAATACAAATTTATAATTTAAAAAAGTGTTTTGAGCATAAATATTTTATCTAAGTTCCTTATGCATTTATTTCATGAAAATTAATAATAGAATTTTTATTGGTTTTATGAAGATACTTTAGGTGAAGACTGATTGATCACTTGTCTAAATAATTTTGGTGAAGATTTTTTAATTTCTTTACTGAACAATTTTTCAAATTATGAGTTTTTATTCATATTTTTTCAAGACAATGACTACACATTCAGTGAGGTATTGGGAAAAGCTTGGTTTCCCAAATGGATTGGTCATTCCAAATGATGAGACCTAACTAGTTGTTGTAGCAAATAACAAATACAAACTAGCAATTAAAAAAGTGTTTGACTAGAAATATTTTATTCAAGTTCCTTATGCAGTTCTTTCATGAAAAAATTAATAGAAATTTAATTCGTTTATATGAAGATACTTTAGGTGAAGATTGATTGATCGCTTGAGAAAAAAATTTGGTGAAGAGTTTTTAATTTTTGTACCGATTTTTTTTTTTGAATAATGAGTTTTTATTCATAATTCATCAAGAAAATGACTACATATAGTGAGGAATTGGGGAAAAACTTTTTTCCCAAAAGAATTAGTCATTCCAAACAAGGAGATCTAAGTAGTTGTTACAACAAATAACCAATATAAACTGGTAATTAAAAAATGTTGAACAAAAATATTTAATACAAGTTCCTTGTGTACTTCTTTCATGAAAAAAATAATAGAAATTGAAAAATAATAATATAAACTCGAGATATAACTTATGAAAAAAATCTTAAGATTCAAACAATCAAAATGATAGTGGACAAATAAATTGAAAGTTGAAGGCAATCCACCTAAACAATACGTAGTTGATGAGAGTAGCTACAAATTGGAGATTTTTTAGAATTAGTAGTAATACATGAGCATACAACATTTAGAGAATTGTAAGTAGTGAAAAATGATATCTATACATTTCTTGATTTGTGGAATTTATTTTCATTGGTTGTATTTTGCTGCCATGGATTGAGTAGTGTTTCTTAAATTTTGATAGGTTGATACTTTGTTTTGTATACTTGATTTCATTGATTAAAAATTCAATTTACATGTTTTTATTAAAAGAATGTATTTGATTGTGGCTCAATTTATGGCGAGTCTTACATGTCTTATCTTGCAACTACAATGGTGCATGATAGATCAATTAAATGCTATAAATGAACCAATTTGGACTAAATTGGAATGATATGTAGGGAGAGAGTTTTGGAATTTAAATGATGTTGATATTAATGCTTGAACATTTGTTCTCTGATATTTGTCTATATAATTACTTATAGATTTGACAAGTGCTCTAGAAGTTGTACATTGTTAGACTGTATTAATAAACAAAGGATTGTTAACTTGTTCAAATTGATATGTTTATTTATGTCATAGGATAAATAGATTTGACAATTCTAGTAGTTGTACATTTTGTATTGGTTAACTTGTACAAGTTGATATGTTTGATAACTATAAACTAAATGTTGAATTGAAATACATTGGATTTGTATTAGTGTATATTGAATATAATATTTATATATTTTATTTTGAAATATGGTATGCAATGGACACATCTATTTTTCACATACTCTTAAATATTTGTGAAATATACTTTATTTTAAAATTGATACACATATTTTAGACAACTTATATTATATTAATTAGAGTTCATTATATTGGTGGGGTTGTTGAAGCTGAACATCTTGTTGAAACCCCTAAATATTGTGAGATTGGATCTATGAATGCCACTCTTGGTGTCTACACTCCGGCTATCATTTCTAGTGGCTCCTCTGTTTCGACATTGCCTGCACTAAACAATAATGATGAAATCCCCGAGACTATGGCTGTAGGCATTCATCTTTAGGAAAATAGTGTGTTGGCTTGGCAGAGTAAGGCAACACAAGTGGAAGAAGGTTGGATTACTGTTAAGAGAAAGAAAACAAATTTCTCTAGGCCTTCTTTTGATATGACTCTTCGTTCCCACAAGAGTAGTTCTAAATGTAAATCTTGACGAGTCTTGTTTGGGGGCTGGTGTCTGGTTGGTTGTTGGTAGTTCTATCTGCAGCCTTGTTTTTTACTATAAGGGGTTTCAAGTCCTTTCAAAACCTATTTTTTCCTCTATTAAAAATTTTTAATAATATATGTAAACAAGTTTTTTTCTACTTGAGGATTATAAGTTCTGAAGTGAACAACTATCGATCCCATATGTCACATATTTGATAATATTTTGATTAATATTTGACAATATTCCAATACTTGTACATTGTGTATTGGTGTGAGCACAAAATTTGTAAAACACTTAAACCTTGATGAACATTAGCATGAGTTAGTTTAAACCAAGCAAATAAAGTGCTCCTATAAGATACCCAAACATGGTGCATATGTAAATAGGAAAACAAAATAACCAAAATAGGTAAATGTAAGCATACATAAGCATGTTCATACCCTATTCCATAGTGGGAGTGGTACTCCTTTGATGTGGAAATGATGTTATTTCCCACCCCCTTGATAAGCTTCCAATTTAATGAAGATGCAAAGATGAGTGATGAAGTGCAAGATGAATGTGCCTATAGTGGAAATGCTTGAGATTGTGGATGATTATTATGAAGATAATGCTTCTATTTATATGGTTGAAGGGTTGAAGAATGAAGAGATTGGAGGAATGTGGGACTAAAGGAGAGCCAATAAGATTGTGACACTTGTCACAAATATATTGGATGAAGGTGGAGCACATTTTGGGGAATGTGCAAGTAAAGAGGATGGAAGAGAAATAAATGCATATGGTTGGAGATGTAACAGGGGTGTGGGTGAGGATGTAAGAAGAATAAATGCATATATGGTTGGAGATGTAAGAGGGGTGTAAGAGGCATCAATATTTGAGCAATAAAGTCAAATATGTGGAGTTATTAGAGGAATATTCCCCAAGAATATGCTTTTGTGAGGGAAAATAAGATAATTAGTTAATTAAAAGAATTGATTTTCATGTGTAAGTGGGTTAGTTAATCAGGGGTTGGGTTTGACCAAGGTTGACTCAAAAGATAGAGAATGGGTAATTAGGATTAGGAATTAATTAATCCAAAATTAATTACCTTCGAGGAATTTAGGGGATTTGACATTTGATTTATTAAATCAGATGAGATGACTTTAGGGATTTGATTGATTTATTTAAATCAACATGATGAACATTGGTGAATTAATCTAATAAAATGCTTTATTTAATTAATAGAAGAATTTGATGATAATTAAATAGAATTAGGTGCATAATGCTAGTTAGGCCTATTTGCATGTCTACATTTTTCCCTTCTTTGAAGTAGCGTACCAGTTATGTTGGTTCAAAGACTGATGTTGCCAAGATCATATTTCAAAAATTTCCTATTTTTTTTGAATGGCCCACTGTTGCCCCAATGGAAACAATTACACTGGTACATTGCTCCCTCAAGAGATCGGGTGAAAATTTTGATTTAGGTTGAGCTCACAATAAATTTTCTTTATGGATGTATGGATGGTTATGTTATGAGATGCTTAGACTAACATATCTATATTATGATGACAATGTAAATGAGATGTTTGTAAGATGCTTAAAATAACAAATCTATATTATCCTAAACAACTTAAATGATGGTGTAATGCATGTGAGATGGATGATGTTTCCTATTGTGATGATATGTATGAGTGTGCAGGATGAGTATGTTGATGTTAAATTATGAATGTTGGATGGATGCATTGATGTTTTGGTTAATGTCGTGATAGAATGTTAGCATGAAAGAGGATAGACAAATGAGAGGGATCAACCCTTGATTCCAAGAAGATGCAAAAGTCCAACAAGTCTATGAGTCATCAAGACTTTATTAGATATGATGATGAATGATGATGATGTATTGCTTATTTAGGGGTTGGGGATGTAAAGAGCATATATTTCCTTATATTTGATAACACACATAGATGCGATGCATCAAGGTATGGATAACTATACTGGTGTGGTATCTAGTGCGATGGACTTTGACTCGACAGATAAATAGGAGTATTCTTGTTCACACTTGGAATACAAAACCTTGTTTAGAATGTAGCTTGGAAATTTCAAACATCTTAGACCAAAACACAATAAGGAAAAACCTCCCAATGTAATAATCAACAAGGCATCCAAAACCTCCTCCCTAAAAACTAAACAAAATTAGCACGACCAAGGTTATATTACAAGAATATCCAACAAGCATGACAAAAAAAAGATAATGATCAATTCCCATTCCTTTCTCTCTAAATTGTATTGATTAGACATCATCGAGAGGTCATTGGAATGAGCATAATAAGATAAATCAAAAGAAAAGATCAAGTAAACAAACAAGTTAATGTTCTTATACGTCAAGCCAAGAATAAACTATAGTGATGTATAATGTTGATATCCATTGTAGGAAGGATGCATCCTAGGAAATGATGTTATCAAATGATTGTGAGACTAATGGGATGATAGGCTAATGATACCAAGAGTTAACCAACTTGTAGACCTACTGACCTAGACTGAAGACCCTGACGTTTGAGTTCACACTTTCAATTTACTATACTTGTTTCCAAATGCTTTGCCAAAGGTGGAAGGTGATGATTTATTTATTGTGGGTGAACATTGAAATGGGATGGAAAATTTTGGGTCTTTTGAATGTTTTTGGTATTTTTGAAATGTTTTGAGGTTGTTTTAGGATTTTTGAGATGTTTTACAAATGTTTTGATTTTCAATTTTTCGAATGTTTTTGTGTTTTTTGAGATTTTAACCAAGAACCTAAACTAAGGACCTATCCTAGGGGCCTCGGGGGATGATCACAAATTATCCTTTCCTACGTTGTACACATAGAGACCACATAGTTTAACTGACACAACCTTGTTTATTGATGAGATTTGAACATGTGTGGATTGTTGGTTTATTGTGATGGGCACCTAAAGGACTGAGATAATGTCTTAGGGGCTGATAAAAGATTAGCCTTGCCTACATTCAAGCTCAAAGATGCTGTAGTTCGACATGACAACTTTGTTTTTGACTTTTTTCAATTTTTGACCTATTTTTGGATTAACATTTTTTGGATGCTTTTGGATTTTTTGATTTTATGAATGTTTTTGGATTTTTTGGTTTTATGAATTTTTTAGACTTTTTGGTTTTAAGGAAACTTTCAAGAATATAAACAAATCTGATCCAATACATGTATAAGAACATGCCCCCAGCATGATGTGATAGACTATTCTGATATAGGTAGGAAAAATTGACCTTAGAAATGTGCCAAGTAGTTATAGGATGGAACATGATACCAACACAGGATCAAGCTATGATGTAGGCATGGATGGGTAATGGAAGGATCAATGGAATGTGATGGGTTAATGTGATGGTAGGTGATGTAGAACAATTCAAAGAACCCTTGGTGGATGGAAAGTGCTTATTTACACAAGGCACCTGTTTGCCAGGTTTTCACCAAGGTACTTGCCCAAAGTGCCACTGAAGTGGTTTTCACTATCTAGGATGATTTTTTCTTTACTGTTTTCAATCCATTTTTTTTAATTTTTTTTTGGATTTTTTATATTTTTTATATTTTTTGTATTTTTTATTTATACCTTGCAAGCTTAGGCATAACACTTTTTGAGATGGGAGCTATATATTGATAGGCTTCTGTAGAGGCTCACATTCGGGTGTGGATAGTTGATATTCTCTTGATTTATAACTTGCAGTGATGACAAAGGGTCCCAACTAGTTGGGTTTAAATTTTCCCTTTCCATTTGGATTTGGTACATTCTTCTGATCTTCTTTCAATATGAACTCTCCAACTTGAAATGACTGACTCTTGATCTTCTTATTATACCTCTATTTGAGATGGTTTTGGTACACTTATAGATGGTTCAAAGCATCCATGCATCACTCATCTAGTAGTTCTAGTTCGTTTAATCGTGACACTTGATACTCTTCATTGGTAACAAAATTCTACAGTGATATTCTAAGGGATGAGAGCTTAATCTGAATGGGGAGGATGGATTCTCATTTGTAGACTAGGGAGAAATGGGTTGCACCTATAGGTGTGCGAATTCTCATTCAATAGGCCCATAAGGTGAGATTTAGATGGAGATGCCAATCACGACCAACCTCATTGACTATTTTCTTGAGTTCAAGATAGTTTTATTTTTAGCTTAGCTTGGCCATTACCTTAGGGGTGGTAATAGGTGGAGAGTGATGTTGGATATTGAATTTTTGGCTACTCATGGACATCCCTATTTTTGAAGGGTATTCCATTATGAGAATAGGGCTTGTGGAACACCATAGCCGAAAATGAGGTAGTTCAAGATGAATTTGGAGATCTGCTTCCTGTGATATAGGTCATTGGGATGGCCTCTACCCTTTATGAAGTATTATGTGGCGGTGATATGAACTTGTATCCATTATGAGGTGGGTGTGATTTTTCAATGAGATCAAACCCTGTGAAAATGCCAAAGTGTTTAATGATTGAGCTCTGGTAGTCATGATGAAGTCTCCCATGTTGGCATTTGCACACTTTTGGACATAGTCATGCTTCCTTTCCATAGTAGGCTAGTAGTAGTACCCATCCTCAAATTTTTTAAAGGTCATACCACTAGAGTGTGAACCACAAATTCCATCATGTACCTTAGTTAAGACAATCAAAGCTTCCTTGGGGTTAAGGCATCGTAATAAGGTTACTTCAATACTCCTACTGTAAAGGATGTCACCTAAGATGATGAATCAGGATGACTTTTTAATGAAGGATTTCTTGATATTTGTGATGATGTTAGTAGGGAGGACTCCCATTTTCAAGTAGGTGAATATGTCATGGTGCCAAGGATCACCGAGACCCGATTTTGCACACAAACTTCAGTTCCAACACCTCAAAAGCTAGTATGAGAAGCTCCTCTACAAGGAATTCATGTTTATGGACATTATGTGGGATCTCTAGCAATGATTCGATTGTAGCCTTATTATCTGCTACTCTGTTGTTTACCCTCAGTATTTTCTCAAATATTATGTCGATTAAGAAATCCTTGAGATCCTCCACTAGTTTCTTATACAAGGTAAGTTTTCCATCCTTTGTTTTATATTCATCATTGACCTGGTTGATAATTAGTTGTGATTTCCCATAAACCTTAAGTGCCATTATTTTCCACTATACTACAATTCAGAGTCTAATTACAAGAGCTTCATACTAGACAATATTGTTGGTACATGGGAAAGACAACCTATATGATTTAGGAATACAATCCCCTTATGGTGTGATGAAGAGGACTTATACTCCTGATCCATGTTGTGTGTATGATCTATTGAAATATACCTTCCAATGATCTGCTTCACTAAGGTTGAAAATGGACTCATCTGGAAACTTTGATACTAGTGGGTTCTCAAAATATATGGGTGCCTCCATCGATTGATCTGTAATTTCCTGTCCCTTGATGGCTTTCTGTTATACATATTCAATTTCATATTTTGTTAAGATCATGACCCACTTAACTATCTATCATGTGAGTCTTTCTTTAGGAAGTAGATATTTGAGGGGATCTATCTTGGCGATGGGCTTTATTTGATGAGCCAACATGTAGAGCCTGAATTTTTGTGAATCAAACACTACTGCTAGACAAGATTTCTAAATGAATGTGTAATTTAGCTTGTATCCCACCAAGGTCCTACTGATATAGTAAATGGCTCTCTCTTTCCCTATATCATCATGCTGAGATAGGAGAGCATGAGTTGTCATCATTGCTGATATATGGAGTATCAATGGTTTGTTCTAGATTGGTGGCATGAGGACTAGTGGTGTCAACAAGTATTCTTTGATTTGATTGAATGCCTGATCATATTTTGCATCCCATTTGTATGATACACCCTTATGCAGTAGATGAGAATATGGGTTTGTTTTATCTGCTAACTATGCTATAAATCTGTGGATTGATTGAAGCCTTCCTTACAAGCCCATCAATTATTTTAGTGTTCATGGTGGTTTCATGTTGAGGATTGATTTGAATTTTGTAGGATCTATCTCTATTCCTCTCATTGATACAATATATCCTAGGAGCTTTCCTAATTGTATGTTGAAGACACACTTCTTAGGGTTGATTCATACCTTATATTCTTCTAGTCTATCAAAGATTGGGCTTAGTGTTGATATGTGGTCTTGACATTTTTTTTATTTGGCTAGTATGTTAGCCACATAGTCCTCTACAGATTTTTGGATCATGTCATGAAAGATTAGAGTCATAGCCTTTGGTATGTGGCTCCAGCAGTCTTCAACCCAAGTGGCATCATGTTCCAATAGTAAGTGCCCCATGGACAAGTAAAGGTCATTTTATGTTGATCATCCTTTGCTATCATAATTTTATTGTATCTTGATAACCCATCCATTAATGATAACATTTTGTTCCCTGCCATCATATCCATAATCATGTCTATGTTAGGAAGAGGAAACTCATCCTTAAGGCATGCTTTGTTCCCTAAAATAAGTGCAGATACGGATACCCCCAATGGGTTTAGAAATAGGTATAAGGTTGGAAACCCATTTGACATAGTCAATAGGTTGTAGGAATCTAGTTCATAAAGGAATTTTTGTAGCTCAAGTTTGACCAATAAGGAAATCTACAGATACATCTTTCTCAATTTCTATCTCACTATTTTTTCCTCTAGATAGGTTGCTAGATGATGGACTACTACCTCTAGATCAAGGCCTAACATTTCAGCATAGGTCCATGCAAAATTCACTTTCCTTTCCTTTAGAAATGTAACTAGATTTTCTTGTTCCTCGGTCAAAAGTGACTCTGCATAGAAAGTGTTGTGTGGTGTCTCATCAATTCCTAGATTTAATGGGTTGCATTTTTTTGCCAATACTATTGATTTTTCCTAATGGATGGAACTAAGGGGAATATTGAATCCCTCATCCTTTGGCACCTCAGAGAGGTTTTCACCATCAGATGTGTCCTTTCTTTTTACTATTTTGTGATTGGAATGTGCCACAAGGTGGTTTTCACTTAAATATTGAGACGTTACTCTTAGATTTTCAATTTTTTGACTAAGAGATTCAATTGTTTCCCCATAGTATGCATGCGTGTCCACCTGAATGTCAAAACTTTCTTTGTGATCTCCATATGGTAGATTATGTCTTAGTTTCATGAATTCTGAGAGATCCTCATCATTTTCAAATGTATCTAAGATCAACGGTCCTCGTTGGTCATAGTCAATGAGTTGTGGGTAAACAAGTTTTAGTTCAGTGGCTTGTATTTGACTTGAAAGACACAATAGTGATCATAAAGAGAGAGGAGTCCTCATCATATAGGTCAGTTATATTGAATTTATAGTTATCTAAGGGTAGGCCAATGAATACTAGTAATTAAGGAGGAGCTTTGACTTCTTTAACATGGGTATACTTGCCAATAATGGTTATCTTCTTAGGGGTATATCCGAGGCCAAGATTCTTAAGGTGCTTATGGGAAATGATAGGTTATAACAGGCTGTTGTCATTTTTTGTGAATTTTTGTTCTTGTTGTAACCCATGCCAAGCATTAACTATAGCCCTTTGTTGTCCCCATCGATCAAAAGAGAAGGAACGAGTCTTTAATCTTGGTATAACAAGCTTGATATATCTTTTTCATCTACCACTTCCTAGCTTAGGTCTCCCCACCTTTTGAATGTGGAGGGTTTTCCTTTGAAGGTCTGAGATGTGTTGATTGGTTGTGGTTTCCCATGAGATCTAGGAGATTGAGGTAACCCTCCTATCATAAAGGCATTCTTTTTATGTTATATTCCCCACGCCCATTATCTTGGATTATAGCCTTGAAATATGGGATGTTATGAATGGCAGGTCTTTGTCTTAGAAGTTGAGGCTAAAGTGGATGGGTTAATATAAGGGGATGTGGGTCCATCATTTTTTAGAGCTTGGGGGATCTTAGAATACTTGGCCTACAGATTTTTGCAATAATAGAATAGTTCGAGATCACCATGGATCGTTACTTCTTGATTCTGGTAAAGGGAATTTGATATATTGATGGAATGTGGATGTGATAGCTTGCATCCCATGGATCCATGGGTTCCCTAGGAGAATATTATAGGGGAGTTCAAGGTCAAGGACTTGGAAAGTGGTTTTTATGATTGATGGCCCTACTTGGATAGGGAGTTGAATGGTGTCTTGAGATACCCTTTCTTGATCATCATAAGCCCTGATGGTGATACCCTTTCCCTTTTCAATGAAATCTTATGAGAATACCAAATTATTTATTAGTTGTAGAGTACAAATATTCAAACTTGCACCTCCATCCATCAAAACTCATTTGACTTTGTTCTTGTGGACTAGGCCTTCAAGGTGGAGTGCATGGTTATGAGATGGTTGGGTTGGGAGATCATGCTTAGAGAATGTGAGATGTGATGTAGTAATATGTTTGACCATAGCTTGAAATTGGTCAACATCAAGGTCCGTGGGAACAAAAGATGTGGCCAATGCCTTCTCTAGGATATATCCCTAAGTGCATGCTATATTCTTAGCAACTCCATGATGGAGATTTGGCTGTGGGTCTTTTTCAACTATTCTAAGACATTGTAACCATTAGGGATTGTTTTTGGATTGGAAGCTAGTGCCTTGGGTAGTGATGAAGGTTCTGGGATAGTAATTTTGTTGCTATGTGTGGTGACTCCACACTTGGCTCTATGTCCTTTGATATTAAAAACCATTACCCATTCATCAAAAGATGCGACAACATGGTCATAAATATGGTTCACCTTGTGGTAACTTTTTCCTTTACCATTATTGTTTCCTTTTTGTGATCTAGCATTGAACTCATGTATATTTTGAGATCTTGATAATCGATTGGTTGTTCAATGGTTATAACCTTATCATTGATGAGATCTTGGATAATATTTCTAAGTCTCATACAGCTAGTTGTCGTATGTCCCTTTATTTTATGAAAGTTGTAGAGGTGCTTCTCATTATACCATGGTGGTTTATCTTGAGGCTCCTAATAACTATTGTAAACAGGGATTGTGATAATGTTCGCTTGCACTGACTACTGCATGACAAACTCAATTGGTTCCCCAAGTGGTGTGTATTTTCATTTCAGCCCAGATATTTGTTCCTTGTGGATGGTCTACCTTGATCATTCACATTGTTGACTATTTGATTGTTGGGTTGTTGCTCTAATGTGTTAGATTGTGGGGTATTTTTTGTGTTATTTTGTGGTTGTGTGTATGTTTGTTGTTGCACATTTGGGTTTGGGGCAGTGATAACAAATTTGACATAAAAAACACCATCATTGGTGACTTTTTTGTTCTTAGCCAATGTGCGAGGTTTGTTATTATAACTTGTAGATGGTCAATTGTCTTAGCATAGATGTGCCCCCTTGTGCTATGAGGGCTCTTTCGATGTTGAGTGCTTTGGGGATGAGTTGGTTGTAGGTTGTGATGCATTGCATTTTGAGACGGAAGGACAATCTCCCTTCAAGGTTAGAGATAATGGTCCCAATTTATTATTCCTCTGGCATGGACCATTTTCTCTTACTGTCTCTAGATCTCCATCATTGTATGAAAGCCATGAAGGTTTCCCTTTTAGCTTTTTTAAGGCCAGCTAGTTCTTCTAGGCTTACCTCCATGTCTAGGTTGAAAGAGTAGTTTTCGATGAATAAATCTATGATTTTCTAGAACTTTTTGATTTTGAGAGGTATACAAGAAAACCATTCCATTGCAAGACCAACCAATCTTCCTAGGAAAAGTCACATCAGATAAGAATCTCCATATGCCACGAAAGTGATCCCATAATAGTGGTTTACAATTTTAGCCAAACCTAACACTAAAATTATTATTTTTAACTAAATCTTCACATTCTGCACCTATAGGCTAAACGTGAGGAATTTGAAGATGGATGCAAACTAGAGTCTAATCAAATTTTGTTTGCAGATTCTAAAAATATTTTTTCAAAATTTTTGGAATCAAATTTCACTTCTTTTTCCATCTCCCACGAAAATTGATTTTTTCAAAACAACATTTTTAAAAAGTGACTCACCAGTATAACACATAACTTTTTTTCCATGAAGGATAAAATTCTAATTCTTTCAAATTTAGATTTGTAACTCTGATATCTAGTGCTTTCACTTGGTTAGATAGTTTTTTATTGAATATTTTTTCCTTAATCAAGTTTCAAAGTCAAACAAATTATAATTCAGACTACGACCGTATAACGTGCAACTTTTTGTATATGTCAATTTTTATTTTATTTTGTTGGATCAAGGATTTCAATATCTAGTGCACTCATATTTTTCATTTTTTTTTTGATAATCTTCTATTTTTCCATGTGAAGAATAAAGAAATTTATTTTCAATGAAAACCTATGTTTAATAAAACTTAAAAATAAATACATAACAAAACCAAAACATATTAAAATTATATTTATTGGATAGCTTGTTCTGAGGAATACCATAATCATTTGAAATAAATTTTAAATGAATTCATTTGATCCCCCAAAAGCTAAATCAAAAGTGATTTTTTATCAGCATTTTGATAGGTGTAAAGGAGACGCATTTATAGGTATGGTTTATAACTAGCGAGGTTCTATCCAAGGGTTTTGATCTAAGGTGATTTGATCAAACCCTCTTCAATTGGAATCCTTAAAATGGAACTTTTTAAGGCTTAAATCATTATATTTTCTAAAATATGTGATTTCAATTAAAAATTCCTCTCGAATTGTAAACCACTATTATGACACCCCCACTTCCATACAATGTACATGAAATTCCCTAATGTAATCTTCAAGATTTCGTTTCCCTCGATATTTATCAAATTTTTGTATCTCGAAGCCTTAAGCCCAATTTATTACTCCATATTATGGTGTTTACTACAAATATTCATTTTTTTGCTATTTTTGACAATAGTATATTTGGTTAAATGATGTTTCTAAATGGGAGAAATGCAACAGAAAAAAATATGCTTGCCCAAATCAGAGTAGGAATATTTTGCTACATCATCAATTGATTTGGTTCACTTGAGTGTGATTGTGGCATCATCAGGTATGCAGTTGAAAGCATTGGTTTATCTTGCAAGTGGGCATACATAAATGCTACTTCAGGCACTAGGTTAGGAGGTAATTTCTCATCAACTATAGATTTTAGCATTGTTTTCAGCTTTGAGGCCATGAAAGTGAAAATTATTCAATTGCAAATTTCGTATTTAAATGAATGTTATTAAAAAGAGTATAATCCAATTGGCATGCACCTTCATTTCACTCCAAATAAGCACATTTCCTTGCTGCATTTTATCATATAGACTATGTAAATTCTAATTTCCTTGAGGCGCTGTGTAAAACAATTCTAGAGAGATCACATTTCTTGTAGGTAGCACCCTCCAATATTTCATAGAAGCAATATATATATATATATATATATATATATATATATTAAAACTTCAAATTCATTTTAAATGTAAAAATCTACATGCTGTAAATAAAAGTAAAACCCTGGCTCTCCATAACCACCATTACTACAAGAAAAAAAATTAAAAAAAATAAAATGAATAGTAATGAAGTTTGTCTTCTGTGCAACTCCCAACATAAAGAGAACAAGAAATGAAGACTAAGAAATACATTCAATAGGGTCAAGACATTCCTTTGAAACTTGTTAAAATTTTGAGTGTAACTATCCTCAATTTCACATCCAAGGTCAATATTTCCTGATTTCAAAAAAAAAGTGGCCACTTCAGCCCCCTTTTTGGGAACCATCTTGGTGCACTTACCTAACATAAAATTTTCTATGAACTTGTAATGCAAGGAATAAATTAAACAAAACTTAGACATACCTGGTGTATGTCGCAGAATGCACTGTCAACATAAGAAAGCAACACCCGATGTCCACCCTACCATATTGGGTCGTGGAGCGTCATACGTTCTCACCAAACCCCTAAGCAAGGAAAAATAAATTGTGCACCATTGGCATCAATGGTGAAAGCAATGTCTAGGCCGCTGCTTACTTAATGCAATCTCTAAAGGCATCAAAAGGTGCATGTATGATGATTGTTTGGGTTGAGTATGGTTGCAAACATGAAAGAATAATTCAAAATTTAGTACACTAAACACATACCATTGGTAGACAATAAATCAATCAGAAAATATAGACTTATAGAATTCATAACAAATTGTATGCAATGAAGGTGGAGTAGAAGAGTGCAAGCAAATAAAATGTAGGCATACCTTGTGCAGGGAATGAAATGGAAAATTGAGAGAGTAAGGGAGGCCTGCTTTGCACCCTTCCACATTATGGCATCAAGCGTCATGGATTCTCACCAAACCTTTGAGCAGATTAATTTTTTGTCCAAAAATCTAATCTATATCTCAGTACATAGATTTGCAACCTAAAATGTTGTCAACAAAATATCATTAGATACAAGGGAAATTAGAAGTTTAGTATGACAAACATGTGTCATCACTAAAAAATATTTAGATAAGGAAATTTAAACAGTTGTATAGTTTGTAAAGAATAATATCTAATATATGTGGAATAAAATACATGTTATAAACATGATGCAGGTATACCTTTTGCAAAGAGTAGAAAACAATATGTGGACAATTGAATATAATTGTCTTATATAACTTGGCAATTTTACTAAGCTGAAATCACTATTATCTTTTTAAAGAAATATATAGAATTACAGCATTTGTCACAAAGAATTTTCAATGTAATTACAAAAGAACAAATGGAAAGAATGAGATACAACCTTACCTTATATACAAATAGAATACAATTTCAACTCGAAGAACATGGGAAACTTGTGAGCATAAAGGTATTAACAATTATGAAGACTTGTAGTAACAGATGGAAATGTTCCCAATCTAAATTTGTTAGAATCTGAAATTGCTAGAAAAAAATAATTCAAGTGTGATAGCTATGGAGGTGGGACTATTTTGATAAAGCACAGAAAGAATTGAGAGAAAAGTGAAATTTAGATAATTAATGTTTGTTGCTGGCAAGAAGGGGAAACAAAAAGCAATAGTTGAGTAGCAACTTCTCATAGTGATTTTTGTATAACTAAAACTTTCAAAATGTTGGGTAAACTGAATAGAAGTGGGAATGAAGGGTACTGTGAAAGAATTGAGACAAAGAGGAAAAGGAGAAGTGGCATAGTTACCATGAAAAACAAAAATATTTCATGATGGTGGCAATGCAGATAATTTTTGGAGACATTCCTCTTCTTTGATTCGAAGTGCATTGTATTTGTTGGAATGCAACCCAGAATACATGTCAAAAGAAAAAGGTGGATCTATGCATATTCCTTCTAGTGATTTAACATGAGATAGAGTTGTGAATGTTAGTCCTTGACTTTCTTTAGTTCTAATATCTATTGTATCTTTCTCTAGTGTTAAGCCTTGAGATTTATGGATTGTTATAGCCTAGGCCATTGTCAATGGGAGTTGTCTTCGGTTGCCTCATGTGATTGGGATAATGGGGATGAATCTTGGATTTTCCTGATCCCATGTTGGCCCAATGTAGTTTTGGAAGTTAACAACATATTTAAGCAGTTAAGGCAGTTTAGCACCCCCGGTGTAAGGCCTCTCATTGCAAGTGACTAATACAACCTTAAATTGTTATATATTTCTCCTAAATAAATGGTTAGATATATTACGAATGATATGAAGGCGACTGTCTAACAATGACCTTATAGTTTATTTTTACTTTATGTTATATCATTGTTATTTTACTTAATGAAGATGTATGTGCATGCGAATTATGGTATGAGATTCAAACTTATAAGATGAATTTGAAATAAGATAATTGTTGTGTCGTATTGCATTGAAAGAGTAATTAGCTATGTAAATGATTCGTGAATAAAGTTACAAAGATTCGGTTTGCAATTAATGTGGTTTATTATTATATCTAACTGTGCTTAATTATGTTGTGCAGGAAATTAAGTGAGTCGATGTGGGATTAACATTAAAGGAATCAAATATGCAAATAGGAGGTTGGATAAATATTGGAATCGTATCAGATACATCTTTGGGAAGTTCTAAGTGTAGCCCTATTTGACTTAGAAGGGTTTGAGGTTTGATTATTGATTGGGTGATCATGTTTGAGTAGAATCCAATTGTAGGTCATGTGATGTGAGTTTGGTTGGGGTTGGAACCCTTGGTCAGGATCAAAATTCGTATGGATTCTTTTGTGGGTTTTAAAAAGGGATTATTGAGTCAATTTCCTTGGTTTTTGAACAAGAATAGACCCCTAGGACCTATACCTATGGGTTTGGAACCTTTTTGACATGTGAACTTGTCCTTGGAGTGTGAAAATACCCCTCAAAAGTCCACATTCATGAATGTGACGAATTCAAAAAGTGTTGGGGCTTGGGAAGAGTGACTTGTCACTCTCAACTTCCCACTCCCCAAAAGTTCTTGGAATTAGCACAAGACTCACACATGTGTGAGCACTTGTGGGAAAGAGTGTAGGTTTGAAGGATTCCTATATACCTCAAGAAGATGGAAGATTTGGGCATTGCCCACTTCTCCTTTTGGAGAACTTGTGAGGTGAAGAAAAGGAGGGAGTTGGATGAAAGAATAGGAGATCAAGGAAAGCAGCTTGTAGAGAGATAAGTCATTGACTATCCATTTCTTATTCTTAGTATTGGTAGAGATAGCTTGATCTATGCATTGAATCACAAGTAGGATTGTTTAAGTGGTATATTAGAGTTATGTGTTGTATAATGAGCAAGCTTGTTGTAGCACTAAGCTCTCACAACTGATTACAATGGTGTTTAATGTATTTCTTGCTCGGGGGTTTGGCTAGAGCCCTTGAGGCTTCATGATGCCAAAATGGTAGGGTGGAAATTGCTATTGTAACTTTATTATTGTTAAAACATTTAGTGAGGTTCTTAAATTTGTTTTCGAAGTAATAGTTTTTGTGGATATCTCAAAGCACCATAATAGACCAAGATTGGTTTATTTATTTTCCATCGGAATGCCTCAAAGAAAGACCACAAGATTGTATAGAAAAGATTTTCCTAGAGATGTTTCACTTGTATGATTGAAAGTCTTCATTGAATTTTAAATAGAGCAAGCCTTATCATATGTGTGTTTCTTTGCATTATTAAATAATGTGTGTAGTATTGTAAGTTGATATTTTGCGGTAGAAGGAAGAGTTGGAAAAGAGCAAGCCTTATCATATGTGTGTTTCTTTGCATTATTAAATAATGTGTGTAGTATTGTAAGTTGATATTTTGCGGTAGAAGGAAGAGTTGGAAAAGAGCAAGCCTTATTTTGTTATGAGGATTCATTGTAATTTTTAATTATTTATGTAATATTGGAAGTTTGTATCTTGTTTTTAAAAAATAAATAAATATGGGAGAGCGCTAGCTCCATTCCTTAGTATGATATTCCAATTATTGCTAGAATTCATGCAAGAATAAGTTTAATATCTTATTGAGAGAAAGGAAAGGAAAGTCAATAAGAGCAAGTTGCATTCTTGACATGTTATTCATTTCATTTCTATGAATTAAACTGCCATAAAGAAAATTTAAGTCTATTCTTATGTCTTGAGGAAATGAACTAAATAATGTTTTACTGAAACTTAGGGTTTGCAACAATGGGAGGTTTCCTCTTATTATTTGAGAAGGGTAGTGTACATTATCTACATTTCTCTTTTGTATAGATGAAAAGAATGTACTCATTTTAAGGTTGTAATTACTACAAATCTATAGATACAAATGTAATTATGAAGTGTTATCCCAATAAAGATAAATAAATAAATAACTAAATTTAGATTATGGGGTGCTCCATGGTATTAATATGAGTTTAAAATAGTTTTAAATAATTCCCAATTTCTTGAATGCCTTGCTGATCAAGATAAACCCAAGGATGAGTAAAATAATATCACCTGTAAGCATAGTCCATACTTTGGGAAGGAATGAATATTATAGAGCTTTAGACTTGCCTCAGCTATTTGCAGAGATTCATCAGAAGTTAACCCCAACTGACCTATGTCAAATATGGAATGGGAAAAGGTCAGTCCATGGACCCCGCAACACTAAGAGAAAGAATAATATATTACAAAACAACATTGAAGAACAAAAAAAATAGAAAATAAAGAGAACACTTGTATCTTGTTTGATAATCATCCTCATGTTATTTAAGATAATCATCCTAGAGTAGAGAAAGGTGAGATCTATGAGGACATTTAATTTGCCAGAATACATGAATGTTTAGCGTGCACATGTTGCAACTACAAAGCCTGGAACCACAACCTCCCTGTGTCGAATGCCTTTTGTTGCTCCCTCAGCTAAACGCAAATGATTTTAGGAAGAAAAAAAAATAACCTTGAAGGAAGCAGAACCATACGCAGATGTTGAGTGCCAGCTTGCCCAAAGAGAAAATAATATAAACAAAGGGATCTGTAGAGATGATGATTGAAAACACAAGATTGATAGTGGGCTTCATTGTAGCCATTTTCTTCTCGAGATGCTAATCATGTAGCTCATTTAATTTAAAAATAAAATTCATATATAATATTATCAATCAACTTCTTCTACAGGTAGTAGATGTAGACATTAGATGTCCCTTGCACAAAAAGTGGATCGACCAAATCTTGCACGATAGTATGAGAGTGTAGTAAATGTGCCTTCATTGAATCTAGTAGGAACAATGTGTAGTTTGGATCCCAATTTTGGTACTTACTAGGGTGCAGAACCACCCAAGCGAGTGGGTGAATGGGGTAAAAATTGTTGTTGTCAGGATCACTGTGCCTTTTTTTTTTTGGTGCCAAAAAGGTCACGAGTTGACAGTCACTGTCCATGCTCCTTTTGGAGTCCATGCTTCGACGGATCCTCATTAAATAGGGCATGGTAGAAGACCTACACTATTCGATCTGATAATAAACTCCTACCATAATTGTTATTAGAGGTGTTAGAGGGGGAAACATTACTTCAGACGCCACCCTCTGGAAAACAATTATTATTGCCAGCCAAATGTAGTGCCTCCCATCCCTCTCGACACCTAGTCTGTTAGAAGTAATCACATTTGAGTGAGATTATAGCCATAATCCCTACTTTTCATATTCGTATTTATATTCCTTGATGCCTCTGGTTTTTCCCTTCATTGAAGTAACCCGGGAAAATAAAGTCCATCCTGTTATTAATGGGGCATTGTCGATATTTTTGGAGTCCTTTGATGAAAGTTGTGGGTGTGATCATCCTAATGTTTCAACATTATTCCCAGGTATATCTTTGCAAATTTATGTGATGCTATCCAAGGATGATGGCTAGTGAAATTTAAGATTGATGCCCCTTTGAGTCTTCACCGGGTCACCATTGTTTAATCTTATCTTGCGCTTAGCTTATTAATACAATTATTCTCATAGCTAGATCTCGGTGGACTTTAATAAATATGACAATGATCGTTTCTTTAATGATTATGTTCAATGTGCTTTGGTTGATTAAATTAGCAACCAAGATGCAAAGCTGAAGGATAAAGCATGAGTACTCCATAGTTGCACATCCCTATTCGGTAGTAAAAGAAAAAGTATATATAAAATAATATTACTCTTGCGAAGTACATTATTAGTATTTTTGGCAACATCGATGTATGTGATGATGCCACATATATAAATTTTACATAGGTATAAGTATTACAAGTGTTTAGAAGCTTCACATTATGAACTAAGGTGTTGTAGCCATGGAGACCATTATTATTATAAACATTAAAATCTTCAAAAATTGGAGTGAATAGGTTCTCCAAGTTTGTCTCCATGTGAAGCCCTTTATTTTTTTAATAAACATAGTTCCCTTAATGTCATTAAAAAATTAAAAAAAATGAGAGAAAACACTTTTCTTGGGGAGAGTATTAATTGTAAATAAAACTAAAATAAATTAGATAGTTAGTAATACCTTTGTTTTAAAAGAAAGGGGAGGGAATCTTTTTATTTGGTTCTTTTATGTTTTCTTAAAAGTAAATAAATTTTTCACATAAATGTAATATATATCAATGAATGTATTTATTCATTTAATTATTATGATTTTTTTTGAAGATGAATACTAAAAAAATAAAATTATTTATATAAGAATTAACTAGATGAATTACAAATAAATAAAAATAATAAAAATAGTGATATTATAGCATTAATAATATTATTGATGTTAACACTATTATTTCAGCAAAGGGAAGTCATATTGATTTGAGATTTAGTATTAAATTATTGATAATAATAATATATTTGTTAATATGAGGGCTAATAATATTATCAAGGCTAATAATAATGTTATTTACTTAGTTTAGTGCAAATGATACTAATAAACCACAACCCACAATTTATTCTAAATAGGAATTTGAATATCAACTCATTCTTACTCTAGGGTTCTTGTAGGTTTGTCACAAAATAATATTGATATCAATGCAAGACCAGTATTATTATTCTAAGATCAATAGAAAAAAGAAAATAATAAAAAATAAATAAATATGACGACGATACATAGTTATGGGGTTCTAATATTAGATTGATTAGGAACATGGATGTTCACAAGTATGGGATATATTTAAGGAGGTATCTCTTCATGGTGTATTACATTTATAAATACTCACAACATTAGTAATGTTGATAACACTTATATCTTAAAATTTACCTAGAACAATAATATAATATTATCATTTCTCAAATTGTTACTCTTAATAGTGACATCCTAGCATGTGTCTACTAAGTGGTTAAGATTATTTCTTCTTCTTTTTTTTTGCATCTAAAGTATATAGGATGCTACCTTATTTCCCAAACTGGCATAGCACTAGTGTTACGCCACAAACACTTAAACCATGTTAATTAGTTTAATGCTTGTTTAAATAAGTAAATAAATAAATAAAAATAAAAAGTTGTGTTTTCTTGATGAAAAATTTTTCGGGCATGACACTTGGTATCAGAGCCCTAGGTTGCAACTCTAGGGAACTCTGGGAATAAATTAAGTAGTAATTATTGTGAGTGTTTGGATAATGTGCAAACCAACTCAAGTGTTGTGAATAAAATATTAATAAGGGAAACTCTAAGGGACTTGAATGGTGTAGTAAACATGAACCTAGTTGTACCTATCCAACCCAAATAAAATTGTAAAGTACCCATTGGCCAAGAAATGACCATTATAGATGGGTTGAGCATGCATTGAATTGATTACATTCAACTTTTAGGAGAAACTCGATATAAAACATGGTCCCTTGTTTTAAGTAAATGAGGTGAATGACTTGAGCCACATATTAGTCTAGTTAATAAGGTTTATGGCATTAATATAGTCTTTTGACATTAAATTTTCTTAAACCTTAAAAAGGTATTGTTTAGTTTTTAAAGCAAGATATTTTTATAAAGTGCATGAATAGTGTTATAGGACATCATGATGTGTAGAAACATTATTTTGTTGGCTTCCTAAGTCTATAATTCTCAAATACAATAATGACGCTACTTGTTGAAGTTATGATTGTTTTGGGAGAAACATAATTGCTTATAGAAACATTAGTACAAATATATAATGAAAATATATTATTATTATTATTTTGAAAACGTATCATTAGGTAAAGGAAGGAATTATATGAACCTCAAAATGGGATTAATGTGTTAAAGGTTGTGGTTGAATAAGATTAGATCTCCACAACCCTTAAATTGATTAAATCAAAATAACAAAAAGAGTGAAACAATAGAAGATCTTCAGAATTTGTATTACGTGCAATATGAGCACCACATACATTTGGGATTTAAAATATTGTCAAAGATTAAAATTAAACCTTTAAGGTATAGATTATTGGACCTAAGTTAAGGACTTGTTCACAAATGAGTATTAATGTGTTTCATGAATTTGTATCTTGCACATCTTAGACCATGGTATATCTAGATCTTATCCATATACCCAAAGATCTTGATTTACACACAGGTGTATAAGAGTTAATCTTGTGAAGAAACAAATAATTTACTTTATGGTTGGTTGGATAAATTTCATGTATGATGGCACCAACTAAGGATCAAAGCCTTACAATGCATAGTAAATCTAATTTTTAAAAGTGGTCAATTCCATATTTTACCTTGAATCAAAAGGTTAAACTTAAGTTATCCTAACATTTTTGCTAGTAAACAGAGTCCTAGTGAATTTAGTAGAACTACAACAACCACTAAATTTTGGAGTTGTTTTGCCTATAGACTAGAATAGAAAGTGAAATTAAATTATTCAAGTCAAAGGTGAAAATATGTAAACAACAACAACTAAGTTAAGATTCATGAAAATTAAATTAGATAAATAACTTCTAGAAATTAAATATAAAATCATTGTGAAGAGACCGTATCTAAATTTGTGTTGAAATTAAAACATTATCTAGAACACATGCTATTACTACCTTCCCTATAAATGATCTAAGAGCTAAAGACCTATTGATTCCAAAAAATAAGAAAGTATACATGTCTTATGGGGAGTAATTACATATTCAATTATATGTTGACCTTTAAGGTTGTGTACATGTCAAAATAAAATAATCAATTGTATGAATTTATAAATTGGGTGAGGGATTGTGTAGATTTATAGTGAATTAAGTGATTGAGAAACTAAATGGTATCATCATGGATACGAAAATTGTCATGAAATACTCCCAACTAATGTTGTGCATTTTTATACCCATTCTCTAGTACTCTAGAGAAAAATATATATGTGTGTGTGTGTCAGAGAAATACAATGGAGAAAATTTAAATGTAGGAATTGTTACTTATCGCATGTCCCTGAACCTTATGAAGTTAGAAATAACTATGATTATAAAAATGATGATTATAACATGTGATTAAATGAGTCAACCTTAGGTAGAAAAATGCAAGATTTTTGTTTTTTTGAGTTGTCAAAATTACTATTCCATGATTTGTCATGTGCATTATGCATTGACTGTGCTTTCCTTTCTCATATTGCAATTATTCAAAACAAAAATAGTTGACTATCTTCCGTATTAAGTAAGAAACCTTCTCTAACTTGTTGTGAAAATTATAGTGGAATTACCCATATGGATATATTAGTGAACATAACAAACATGGTTGAATAAAAGAGGAAGACAGGTATGGATATACATAGAGAACCAATCTTGATCCTATATGAGATGTAAAACACTAACTTAGTAAGATGGGTAGTGCGGTGCATCATGTCTTGTTAAATTTTAGGAAGATGGAGTAATATACATAAGCTACATTGGTGCATAAACTAGTGATTCCTTTTACATATACAAAGTGAGTAGATATGTAAAAAAATTAAGAAGAAAAGTGAATAGTGTTAAAAGAAAAAGGAGTGTATGTAAACTGTGAATTGATTTTGTTCTACAATATGGTGGATTTCATAAAGTGTAATATGTTATGACATGTGAAGTGAAAACCAGTAAATGTGTTGTGCCCCAAGTATGAGATATAGGGTATCTGACTTGGGATAAGGGTGGTGGACATCTAGTATGATCCCCTATATGTACCCTTTGTGATGGCCTTTATGTAAGCTAGCTAGTTGTGAGTTAAAATAAATGTGTTAAGTGCATACGTGTGTCTATTAAATGAAATGTGATGTGCTCCTTTGTGTTAGTTTTATTTCTATGTTAAATATGTACCCCTAGTGTTTGGTTCCCCCCACTAATGGGAGTGTGATGCCAGCTAGTGTAAATAGGGGTTGAGAGGCACATGGTCTACCATCAGGAGATTACGAGCTCAGGGTGTTGTCCCTAATCCTGATAAAGGATCTATGTCAAGTCATTGTAATCTTCCCATGGACGTTGACCGTGGCCTACTCCCCCACATATGAGAGTCACATTTGTTGGTTCATAGTGCAAACCTATTCCTTGATGTTTATAACCCATGGGTAAAGGATGGAATAACATGGACTACCAGTGATTCATACTTAAGTGGTCAGGGACCACCAGTTACTCATATTCATGTGGTCAGGGACCACCAGTGCTTCATGTTTATGTGGTCAGGGACCACCAGTGATGTATATTAATGTGGTCGAGGACCGCCCATTATTCATATTTATGTGGTCAGGGACCACCAGCTATTGCATGCTATAATACTTATGATGTGGTTAGAGAACCACCATTCCCTTCCTCCCCTTAGGTGGCTTATCAAGTCAGGTGGTGTTTGTAATGTGCAAATTTTATTGTTGAAATATGAATTATTTATAATTCTTGATTGATGTTTTATTTTATTATGTGCCAGCAATGTGTAATTTTTCATTTATATACTTAGGCTATTTAGCCATTTGGAAGTTGTTATATAGTCTGATTTTCCTCAAGGACTTGTTTAATTTCGCCTTTGAATTATGATTGGAATGTTGCAATGTAGCTACAATTTATCTTTATTTTGTTTCTCTTGAATTTATAGTTCCCTCTCGGGAGTTTTATTGAAACTTTGGTTTATGATCTTGTGTTATTTAGTTTGAGGCTTTCTCCTTGGTTGCAAATTTGCTGGCATGTGTGGTGTAATGTGGAATTTGTAAACTGCCATATCCCGGGGGGTTCCTTGGCAGGTCGTATAGGGGAGTAGATGCGCTGGGGAATTATTTTGAAAGGGGATTGTAAATGGGACCGGTATGGGATGGTCATTAATTCATTCTTCCCTTCATTCTATTATTATTCTTCTCTGCATGGAGGATTCCTTAGAGAAGGACCTCGAGATCATCTTCTGGATTTGTTATGGTATCCTACAATATCCATCCTCGTAAACCCCATCGTGTGAGCCTTATGTTGTAGATTTTGTGATTGTATGAGGACAGGCGCACCCATTTGGGAAGAGCATCCTTGCTATTATTGTGTGTACATGTGAAATTACAAATAAATGTGATGTGGCATACTTGTAAGCTATGTGAGAAAAATAGTAACATGTGGTGCAAAGTTAATATTATTTGAGACATGGTATTAGTGCCATAATTACAAGGTAAAATGTTCTCTTCAGCATATATTTTGAGAAAATGTGAAGCTAATAATTCTGAGACATGATTGGTCAATAAAACAAAAATATTTTCTAACATCATGAGTGATGTTTATGATGCAAAGAAATTTTGGAGGTGTATAAAAGGTTATGAATTCATTTCGATATAGTTTTGCATAATTTAATTGAAGTCGATTACATTGTTAATAAATTATAGTTACATGGATTGTTGTTAGCATTTGTTAAATTAATCATATATCAAATAAATTGATCCAGTATGAGAAATTTTGTTCCAAGTATTTAAATATTTAATTCATGGAAGAGATTTGCCTCTGATATGCACTTATAGCTAAATGTTTCGATTCTTCCATCGAAAAAGTAAAAGTAATTAGTATGTTTTATATATTTATGTTTGTTCTTATATTGAGATTATGTTTTCAAACCTCCACGACTTCCAGGAGGAAGTCTAAGCTATGGGAAGGGAGATGTAAGGCCCCAACTTCCATGTGATTAGTAAAGACCTAATTTGTTTTATGTGATCCTAAATAGATGGTAAGATGTATTATGGATGACAAATAGTGAGATTATTTGATAATATTCTTGCTTATGCTACCGTGAATGTAAGACCTTGTTTAGTATCCCCCATTTTATTTCAATCAAACAATTAGTTAGATAATGATTATGATGAAATGAATGATGAAACTCTTTTTAGGATTCATGGGCATTAACTTTGATTTAATTATGATAGAAGCACATATGAATTGTTGGATATAACTTGAAAGAGATGGGTTATTTGGCATATTAAATTTTGGTAAATGGTTCATCACTAATGTTATAGGAGTTTAAAATGAATTACTAAGGTGGTAAACAAAATGATGGAGTGACTATATTCTTGTATGGGAGTAAGTGTGTATTTCCTTGGATTATAATGAAAATTGAATCTAGGTTCATTTGATGTATTAATGAGTAAATAGTTCATGAGTGAAAATTATGTGAATTGGATTAGCTAATAATATGAAGAGATATATGATCTAATCATGCTGACCTTGGTAATGTGCAGGAATCGAATATGCAAATAGGAGGAGGGATAAATATTGGAATCAAATTAGATACCTCTTTGCAAAGTTCTAAGTGTAGCCCTATTTGACTTAGAAGGGTTTGAGGTTTTATTATTGTTTGGTTGATTATGTTTGAGTAGAAACCAATTGTAGGTCTTGTGATGTGAGTTTGGTTGGGGTTGGAACCCTTGGTCAAGATCAAAACTCGTATGGATTCTTTTGTGGGTTTTAAAAAGGGAGTATTGAGTCAATTTCCTTGGTTTTTGAACAAGAATAGACCCCTAGGACCTATACCTATGGGTTTGGAACTTTTTTGTCATGTGAACTTGTCCTTGGAGTGTGAAAAGACTCCTCAAAAGTCCACATTCATGAATCTGACGAATTCAAAGAGTGTTGGGGCTTGGGAAAAGTGACTTGTCACTCTCAACTCCCCACTCCCCAAAAAGTTCTTGGAATTGGCACAAGACTCACACATGTGTGAGCACTTGTGGGAAAGAGTGTAGGTTTGGAGGATTCCTATATATCTCAAGAAGATGGAAGATTTGGGCATTGCCCACTTCTCCTTTTGGAGAACTTTAGTGGAGATGGCAGAAAGAATGAGAAGAGGAGAGGAGTCCACCTTGTTGAGAAGAGTGTGTTCAAGATGGCTTGGCTTGGAGAAAGGATGGTTGAAAGAGTTCAATCCCTTCACCAAGAAAGAAAGAAGATAAGTTCTTATTTCCATTTACTCTTGTGTATTTGTTGTAAGAATGTGGCATGTTGTATAGATCATGGTTGAACATAGAGATTAGGGAACCTAGATGCATGAAATTCAGAGCTATGTCATTATTGCTCCTTTGTAAGAATTTGAAAAGACTCCATTGATCATCTTGGAGCTGAAAGACTACCTTGCTCGGGGGTATGGCTAGAGCCCATGGGGCTCCATGATGCCATTATGGTAGGGTGGAGAGAAAGTCCCATTGATGTGTTATGTTTTCCCATTGACTAATTTGTATCAGCTTGATATGGTTTTAATAGGAATGTGTATACATTAGACCTCCAAATAAATAAATAAACTTCAATTCTAGTAGCAAATTTGAAAATTTAAGCCTTATTTCTTGGCATGTACTCTTTATAAATATTGAAGCAAGGTATCTTTAATAGCATGTTGAATTATCATATCCTTAACATGATGGTGATGTTGGAAGCTAGCATTGTACTCTTAGAAGAGATAAGCATAGTGACAAATCAATCTCAAGTTTCCCCAAGGGTTAAGTTATGCCTATTTGAGACATAGTTAACCAATTTAATCTCAAGTGACATCTACAACTAAATTATAAAAAATTGAAAAAATAAAAAATAAAAAAATGATTTTTACTCAATAGAAATATATGTTAATAATGAAGATTTCATAAAACTGATGTATTCAATATTTATATTGCAAAATTAAAATAACTTTAGAAAAAAAAAATAATAAATAAATAAAATAAAATATGTATGCCTTAAGTATTCTGGAAATAAAATAGAAAAAATAAAATAAAAATAAATCTGGCTTAAAATTTAGAACAGTGTAGCAAGCAACAATGGAGATGATGGGTGGTGGTCATCAAAGGTGAGGGGATCCTTATATTGTGTTGTAGTTATGTTTCTAGTATCTTTTCACTTCCATTTGTTGTGTACATCAACATTTTGTTATGAGCTAAATAGAAACATACTGCTGTCATAAAACCAAATAAGAAATTGGGTTTTCTTTAAACTATGATGGAAAACAACTAAAGGAAACCAAATTAACTCAATCGCTGTCCAAACAAATACTCATGGGACATGGCAATAATGTTGTATTCCTGATATTTTGGTTGCAAAACTAAATAGGAAGAAGACAAACAAGGGGTAACTAAAACAATTAAACTATGATAACGCAAAGATGAATAGATGATCGAATGAAAGAGATCTGAACTATATGTTATTGAAAATAAAACACATGGTGTTGATCAGATAATGCTGGGGTATTGGGTGGCCATGCCAAGACCATTATGTGACTGTGAATGCATGTGTTTTTGGAAACCTCCTCCTTACTATTGCCAGTAGGAAAACAATGCTTCTGAAATTTCATAGAATATAAATTCCTAACCCTATTCAATGAACTTAATTGGTGTCTTCTCATGGCGGCTAATGCTTAAGTGATAAGCGTAGAAACCTGGTTCAAAATCCCTTTCCACAATGAGAGTTGGAATTTTATGTTGTATCGAATTACTGCCAACCTCAAAGTCTTTGACTTCTTTGATATACCCATATGTTGTGCTAGCAACTAAGATAAATGAATGAGAATAAAAAGAATTAAATGTTAAGACATAACCCACAAGGGACGATAGGTGAGAATCTACCTACCACAATGCAAATCAATTCAGGCTATAGTGGTGAAAGCGACCTGCTCGCTGAGAACGCTATCCAACCTTTCATAATTAATTAGACTAACATATAGCAGGTCGGCGGCGAGTCAGAAAATAAAATAAAATAAAATGGAGGAGTTAGGGTAGGTCGGCGGCATGTCAGGAAAAATAAAATAAAATGAAGTTATGGCACGTCGGCGGCGTGTCAAGGAAACAAAATAAAAAAATGGAGGAGTTACCAGTCAAACTCAAAGCATTCAACATCCCTGTCGTGTGGGATGGTACCCTTCATTAGGCTTTCTGACTTGCTTTGCCAGAAGCGACAGTGCCACGTACCCTCATCGTTGATGGCAACATCCTTAATGGTTGGTCTGGGGTGGCATAAATGTTAGTAGTTTCATTGTACAGCAGTTGGCCAATTGTTAATTAAGTTAAATGGGCTGTAATCCAATCCTTGCTGGGATAACAATCACCCTACCTTCTGGCACATACATTTAGCATCTAATTTTCCAGCAGCATGCATAGAACAATAGATAAAAAAAAATACAGCGAAGATTTTTATTGAGATTGAAATATTGTCATAACTCGCCCTTTTCAGCAGCTCCCCACCCCTCACTTCATTAATGACTGTGACAGTTATGTAAGCAACTGTCATTGCTGCACTTGATATCTTAATAATAATGCAAAGATTTTCCTCAAGAGATATCCGTATTAACAATGTTATTAATATGTCTATATTTTCTGTCATTTAAATAATATTATACGTCATAATAATGATGCAAGCAGATATCTCTATTAATAAATAATAAACAGCCAAATACTGTTATGTTAATACCAAATGATTATATATATATAGAGACATTATAATTCATATATATAAATCGATAGACGAACATTATATAATATAAGATTTCCAGTAGCCAATAAAAAGGGCAGATTTCCATACGTTGAAAATGAATATTATGACAGATTTAAATAAATATTAGGACCATATAAGCTGCAGCTTAAACTATGTAATTTCATTCATTTAAAAGGTCCAATGGCAGCCAAATTAGAGGCCGAATCTGCAACGTTGGAAGAGGAATTGCAAGAGTTTTTGAACAGCCATATTAATGGCTAAATGGCTACGCATAGAGGAGAGGAGTATAGTCTTAAGGGGCTGTAATTAATATATGTATATAACTATTGGAGAATAAAATTATGAGTGATGCTAAGATTTTTTAAGCAGCATTTTATATACACTCAGAGATACTCGTTTTGTTTGACATCATTTTAGTGAAAAGTGAAAGAATATATAGTATATTATATGAGAATAAATATTGCTATTAATATCAAGTGAAATTGATATCAAACAATTTTTATATTAATAAGAATATTCATCATATATATGTTAGTAAAATAAATAAATAAATAAATAATAATAATAATAATAAAAGCGGAAAGAAAGATATATATATGTACAATACATTAATATTAATGTTACTTTGATATTAATTTGACATTGAAACACTTTACAGATAACAGTAGATATTAAATATATATATATTGCTATGAAGACTTGTAAGGTTAAGGTTAAATTTCTGATAGTAATATTTGCAATGATGCTCCTTTAAGGATACTCATGGATGTAAAGAATAAATTAGAAGTGAAGCTTCACAATGAGGATTAAGGTGCCTTCACCATTATATTGTGAGTTACTCTAATGTAACTATTAATTACAACAATTGTAAATTTAATATTAAAGTTAAGATTCTATAGTGAGATTACCTTTAGCATTAGTAACACATTAACAAGAATAAATTGATATTAATATTGAGGAAGGCTCTTAATAGTGACATATTTAGGGATGATGATAATTATAAAATTTATACCAGAAGGGATAATGATATTGACCTTACCTCTAATATTTTATAATGGCAATAGGCATAAATATAGTAAATTGGTGATAGAATAGTCGACTTACTTAGAGATTAGTTAACCCTAAGATGATTAATTTAGGATTTAGGGATAAGAGCCTTAATTGCTATAACCCCTGAATATTATATTCTTCCAATTACTTGAAAAGTATAGATGTCAATACGAGGTTGATCCTTAGGCATTCCAATGTTACAAGGCTTCACCCTTCATGAATGAATTAGGCCAAGTTCTCTAGAAGTAGGTTTTCTCATTTCTTCATGTATAATAGTTTTGCTAGATCCATTTAAATAATCCATTAAATATTGCAATTTGACCAAGCCAGAATAGTATGTCACCTTAGTAAATGCGAGGACAAAGATGCAAACTTAATGATAAGTTTATTGGCAGTAAACCTAGTAATCATGTTATGTCCTCATTGCGGTTTCAGTTAGCTTAATACTTGATTTTAAAAAAAAAAAATTGTTGGGTTTTTCTAGTAAAATTTTTAGGGCATGACATAGCTATAGTGAAAAGAAAAATCAGCTAAATGACAAAATTGCTACAGTGACTGTCACTAGATGACAAAACAGGGAAAAGACAAGGATTTTTTTTAATTGTTGAATATTGTGGGGTAGGTGAAGCCCTAACTTGTAATGAATCTAAGCCACTCAATACAAATTGATCCTAGCCATTCATTTGGGATTTGGAAAACTATAAATAGGGGCTTTCCCCTCATTTGTAAGGGTTGGAGATTGATGTAAAGACATTTTGCAGCAATAGAATGCAGCATTGCATGATTTATGGGTGTTCCTTTTGAGTTTTCTCTTTATGTATGCATGGTTCACCTTCCATGTTAGTTTTAGTGTTAGTTTCTTGAATGGGAGTGGTGATGGTGTTTGTTGTTTTAGTATTTGATGGATTTCTAGCTCATGCTTTTTGTGGTTCATTGATGATGAATCACTTTGCAAAGCTAGTCTGAGCTCATTATTTCATTGCTGCAACTTAGTTCAATTACATGTGCATGATGTGCATGTGCAATTTGAAAATCTGCAATCCTTAGAAGATTGCACTGGTTTTGAGCAATTGTAGGTTTCTCTTGGCCAAGCAAAACCCAGTTTAAGAAGTCTGTCTACTTTAGCAGCCACCATTGTTACTGTTCATTCATAGCTTAGGATTAGAATAGATTTCTTAACCCTTCTCCTTTTGCTGTTTCTTTTTATCCTTAGTTAGAGTAGGACCAAAAGCATCACCATGAAGCTAAATCAGATGAACTTGATGAGTTTCAACTTGTTGTTTTGAGTGGACAGCCACTATTCATTCACTTTCAACACTTTGAAACTGCATTTGCAAACCCAACTTCCATGGTTAGGGTTAGGATTAGGGTTAGGATTGGGATTAGGGTTAGGGTTTAATTAGGTTAGGGTTAGAGTTAGGGTTAGGGTTAGGATTAGAGTTAGGGTTAGGGTCAGGGTTAGGGTTAGAGCTAGATTTAGGGTTAGGGTTAGGGTTAGGTTTTAATTAGGTTAAGGTTAGGGTTAGGGTTAGAATTAGGATTAGGGTTAGGGTTAGGGTTTAATTAGGTTAGAGTTAGATTAGAGTTAGGGCTAAACATAGGATTATGTTTAAGATGATAGGTAGGGTTACGGTTGGGGTTAGCATGTATAAAATGGGTTAGGCTTAGAAATAGAGTGAGGGTAAGGATTAGGGTTATATTTAGGGTTAGAGATTAGGGTTGGAGTTAAAATTAGGGATAGGGTTAGGGTTAGGGTTGAAATTATGAATAGGGTTAGGGTTACAATTAGTGATAAGAATAGCATTAGGATTAGAGATAAAATGAGGGTTAGGGTTAGGATTGCAATTAGAATTAGTGTTAGTTATAGAATTAGGGTGACTTGAAGATGGTGCTAGGGTTATATTTAGAAGTAGTGTTTTTTTTAGAATTAGGGTTAGCATCAGGTTTATAGATAGAATTAGAGTTAGGGTTTGAATTAGTATTATTGTGAGTGTTAGGGTTAGGGTTAGGGGTAGGGTTACAATTAGAATTAGTATTAGTTTTAGAATTAGGTTTAGGTTTAGGGTTTAATTCCAACCCTAAACCAAATAGATCCCTAACCCTAACCCTAATTGAACCCCAACTCTAACCTAAAATTAACTCTAATCGTATTGAAATTCAATCCTAATTGAACTTGCTCTCCAACCCTAACCGTAACCCTAATTAAAATCTAACCCTAGTTGAACCCTTACCCTTACCTAACATTAAATCTAACCCTAATTATTCCCAATCTTAATTGAACCCTAACTCTTACCCTAGTTGAGTCCTAACCCTAATCTCAACCCTAACCCTAAACTTTACCCCAAGATTTAACCTATATCCCTAACCTTAATTGAACCCTACACTAACTCTTTAACCCTAACTAACCCCTAACCCTGACCCAATCTTAACTCTAATTGAACTCTAATTGAACCTTAACTCTAACTAAAACCTAATCCTAATTTATCCCTAACCCTAACCCTAATTCAACCCTAGTCCTAATTGATCCTTAACCCTAACCCTTTCCCTAATTGAACCCTAACCCTAATTAGAATATAATCATAATTATAATCTAGTTCTAAATAGTATTGTTTTCTATTAGAATTAGAGTTACGGTTAGGATTAGGGTTAGAATTAGTCTTAATGCTAGGCTTAGGGCTAGAGTTAGAGTTAGAATTAGAGTTAGGGGTAGGGTTATAATTAGTGTATGTTAGAGTTAGGATCAAATGAATGTTAGCATTAGAATTAGTGTTAATGTTAGAATTAGTATGAGGGGCAGGGTTAGAATTAGCATTAGTATTAAATTTTTATATATAATTAGCATTAGTTTTAGGGTTAGGGTTATAGGTTGAGTTTGAATTAGACTTATAGTTAGGATTAAGCTTCGAATTAGTATTAATGTTAGGGTTAGACTAAGAATTAAAATAGTGTTAATATTATATATCTTCAATAAAGTTAACATTATATATGTTAGAGTTATAATTAGAGTTAGTGATAGAATTAGCATTAGTGTCAGTGTTGGAATTAGGATTAATATTAGTGTTATAATTAATATTATAATTAGTGTTAATGTTAATGTTAAAGTTAGAATTAGTGTTAGTGTTAGAAACAGTTTTAGAGTTAACATTAGAATTAGAACAAGAGTTAATTAATATTTCTTTTGTATTTAATTTACTATATAATTTACTTAAATCATATTACTAATGTTTTGTATAATTTACTATATAATATATTCTATAATTAATTTATGATTTTATAATGTATAGATTTAATATCTATATAATATAATTATAATATTAAATATATCTAATCTAATATAATTCTATAATTTATTATTATTATATTATATAGTTTAATGCTATTTTATAATTTTAAAATGTCCATCTACTTTGATATATATCTTTTATTTTTATTTTATATATTTTCATTATGTAAATTAATTTATTTTTTATATTATATTTTTTAATTAAAAATTAATTTATATATATTATCAAATATTATTTGATATTATATAATAAATAATGTAATATATAATTTAATTTTAAATTTTTCATAAACTAACATTAAATCTAGCGATTATAACATGGTGGCTAAAGTGTAGGAGAAGGAAGATATAAAAGAGCTAGCTGCATAGTTGAAAAGTACTTCTAATAAAGTGACTCGTCGGTGGAATCAAGAATTATATCTTTAAAATATTTAATGGAATAAATTACACATGAAATGCCAAGACCCAATAATGCCAGGTTCCTTCGACATTGAAAGAACCGTTGAGTGAGTTATTTTTGCCGATGTCACCCTTAAATTAGTGCTGATTACACAAGTCTATTGTTCACATAACTATGCACTAAGAAGCAATGGGTTACCGCCTCTTATCGATTTTTCAATACCTCCAATGCCTTTCCTTTTGAGAATAAGCACACCATCGCCTTATAAATACATTAATAGGAGCTCATCACTATATTATAAAAATACTTTTATACGTCCGTATATCTGAAGCAATAAAACCATGACTGAGACAAGTTACTTATTTACCCAGTAACTGATTCAAAAGCATTTAAGAAATATTTGATACTAAATAGGCTGATTTAAGAAGCAATCAAAAGTATAGCAGAGCCTTACCTTAAGCAAGATTTTCAATATGCATAACCGTTTCTTTCCTTAAGCTGATTTTCTTTTTAAGATTCACTCACTGGTAGTTATTTTTTTTTCTTAAAAGCATATCTATTGAGTATGTATCCATATTAAAACTAATTTTGGAATAAAGCACCAAAAAAAGATAAAATCATTATCTTAAACGTATACACCCAAGCGCTTTTTCCATCACCATCGCTAATAAAGATAAGGAGATAAGAATAGCTATGCATCAAGGATGATATTTGACAAAATACAACCAAGACAACAACATATTGCAATTAAAATGTGAAGGTTGTAATAAGGGCTAAGCTTTTAACGCAACACAATAAAGTCTGTGAACGCCCTGCAAGGTTTGTGCTCACAAAGTGTAGGCTGAAGGCGCAATGTATGGTCTATGAAAACTACATAGTATAATGCAAATTTACCACCATGACTTCTAAAATAATTTCCTACTTTGAATGTACAGATATCACCTGAACTCCGAAGAAACCTTTGGAAACTTACCAGTACCAGAGATTATATCAACAGTTATTATCTATGAGGGAAAAGAAATAATCGTCTAGCCTGAGACTGGCAATTTTGAATACAAAGCTGCAATCACACAAGTTGACATCACTTACGTAAAAATGGTCTATTAAATGGATAGACCATTATATGAAAAGCTTTTACACAAGTTGACGATGCTTCTGCACTTGTTGTAGTGAAAAATGCTCCGCTTAACATGAGATCACCTCCTGATAATTACAATGTTGCCATTCACTCTAAGTGACATCTTCATACTTGAGCACCTGCACCGTTTTTAAGTATTAGGTACTATAAATTATGAAAAATGAGATAAACTAAATTATTATACAAGATTAATAAAGTGAACAAACCTCATTGGAGAATCTGTCGACAGTGGTGAGATATCTATTGCCATGACTGACAATAAGTAATCTATTAATCTTTTTTGTTGTTCAAATTTGAATTGAAATGCATAAGCTCAAAAGGTGCTACATGATACGAGAAGACCAGACCTCAAATATATATAGATTCATGTTCATAAAAGACGTTTCATTTCCAAGACGAAAATCATAAAACCTGAACAACAAACAGATTAATAATTATCGGGCGTGTGCATCAGTCCTTCCAAATTTTATGTAAACACCATCAGCATATCCAATAGCTTCTGAGAGGGGCGAGGAGGATGCATCTGATCATGTCCTTCATGCATGGGGCGATCCGGATGCAATCGCTGGTGGTTCTAGCTCGATGAGATGCAGAATTCAATTCGAACCAGTGGATGATGAGTGTTGGACCACCACAGCCTGCATGACTTCCCAGAGCGCGCTGAAATCCCCCTACTGATCATCGCTCAGTATTTCTCCACCACATTCTGTAGCGTTGAATACTCTTCGGGACTCCAATCCCTTTTATCCGTTCCGCATCTGCACTTTGTCCCCCAATCTTCGTTGCGTCTGTTACATTCTCTTAGCTCTTCGGCTTATATCCTCTTCCACTTCCATCAATTACGATCCAATGCATGACAGCCGTTGCCCACTAATCAAGCTAGAAGGTGATGTGGTGATGAGCGTTTTCCTTCGAATGTAACGGTTTAAGTTTTTTTTATGTACTCAGGTTTTTTTATCCCCTGCTGTGACTGATAGAACGCCTCTCAGCGTAATAAGTTTTTCTTTTTTATGTACTCAGGTTTTTTGATCCCCTGCTGTGACTGATAGAACGCCTCTCAGCGTAATTAATAATTTCTAAGATGAAATAGGTAGTAAACTTTAATAACGTCATTCAACTTCCGTCGAAGTCAACCACTGCAAGCAGAATTGAATTTAATTCTAAAAATTGGCTACAACACCAAAAATACCACATTAAATTGAAATCAAATCAAAATGGATGGAAACCAAGTCAAATTGTTTTTTGGTGGATACAGATTGTTTATTCACTGAGGATTCTCCTGCATCATTATATTAATTCTTTGGTTAAGCGCATTTGTTGAAAATTAGAAACCCATCAGTAACTTGTTTTTATGGCTTGTATTTTTCAGAGATCTTTCAAACAACCAACTCAGTGGCCCTGCTCCAATAGGAGGATCGCTCTCAAGATTTGGATATGAAAGGTAATTTATTTATTCATATTTTTTTTCATTAGTTGGTTCTTTTAAGATCTGATATAATCCATATGACTCAGTTTTGACTTTTGGTTGTTGCATGTTATGTTATGGGCTAAAGTTTTAAAGGCAATCCGGGCCTTTGTGGTGGTGTTGTGCACAAGCCATGTTAAAAATTAGAGTGAAATGGAGAGAATTGCAACTTAAATAAAGCAATAGTATTTACCTTGTAGTTTCTACTTACATACCTTGAGCAATCTGATATGTGCAGTCATGCATGCAATTTTGATGTAATAAAGATGATATTAATAATTATGGAATAAGACAAACATTACCATATGTTGGTACAATATTTTCCTTATAGAATCAAGAATTGCAAATTATTTGTGCTTTTTGTTACATTGTTTTTCTGTTCATTAAGATGTTCTTAATGATTTATTATTGTTAAATTATCCTTCACGTGTGTACTAATATTTAATGTGAACATTACACAATTGTTTTATTGAATTATATATATATATATATATATATAGTCATGAGCTACATTTCTTTAATAGAATAATTAATTAAATGTTAAATTAATTGGAATCAGTAAAATTTGTGAAAGTATGGGGAAGTGTGGATATGAATAGGATACGTTCAAAGGCATGAAGATATGTATAAATAGGGATAGGGGAGGGATAGTGGAATGAGTCCAAATTCACACAAGATTGTATTATTTTTCAATTTGTAATTGTACTAAATATCCCCCAAAATGAGCTCAAAACTAACTAGAAATAGCAATGATCATGAAAATTTTATCATTACAATTTGTACTCACTTTAAGATACATGTGAATCCTAAAATAATCATAAACCTCAATATATGTAACCACTCAATAAAATACACAAAAAAAGAAAATTGACGTCAAAATATTTAAGGTTTACTTTATCTATTCTAATGCAGATACAAAAGCCAACTCACCCTTCATCTCTCACAAACCAACTTGCACACATACACAGATTCACCATTTACCTAATTTTGTTCAACTCCACCTCTAACCCAAAATCCAATTGACAATTTTTCAATTAAGCAACTCAAATTACACAAAATATAATTCCCCAATATATCTTCTATTGCAATCAATATAATCAAATTACAAAGATAATTCTGAATTGAATCAAAATTGCCTGCAACAATTGCCAATTTAATTGGCTCTTCCTCCATAATCAATCTTTATCTCCAAGCAACCTACAGCTTCTCTTTGGCTCTTCCTCCATAATCAATCTTTATCTCCAAGCAACCTATGGCTTCTCTCTATTGTCTTTCATAGACTTTTTCCTAGCTTTACTCACAAGCGCGCCCCCTTTTGGTTCTCTATTTGTAACTATCTTCTCTATTATGTGCCCTCATGCACAAGTATGCCTCTCCAAATTCAGCATTCCATTAATTTTTTTGGTTTGAACTAGTGTTCCATGGGTTTCGAGGATGGGGATGGAAATAGGGGATGGCATGGAACACATTTCTAGGATGTGGGGATGGGGTCTATATTTGGGGGCAGCGGGCATCAGGGTGCTGAAATACATATAGTACTTGAAAAAATAGGTATAAAAATATGTATAAATATAAGAATTATACATCGAGACAACTAGGAGTCCCCTAAATGTCTTGAGGACACCCCAGCCTGGTGGTGGGCTGGTGGGGACATCCCCCAAGTCCCCAAATCTCTGAGATATCCCTGTCTAAAAAATGAAAGGTTTTATGAGGAGAACGCATCCCCGTGGAACACTAGTTTGAACTCAAATACATTCAAAGATCATTTGGTGCAGCCCCCTTATTCATATGTCTCTACACTTGATTGGCACAATCTCCTCCGACACCTTCTCACCCCTCCATTTTTAATGCAGCATCTTTTTTTTATATAGGGGAGAGGACCCAGTACCCGAGCATGTTTCAATAGTTGTGATAGTAGTTGTTAATATAATTCCCAATATTTTTATCAATATTGGACCAATAGTTGTGACTTTGAAGTTGTTAGTGTTGATGATGACTACCCATAATTAAACAAAATGTATTCCTTTGATTTATAAAACAACCAATCATGTGATTCCACATCAGTGCTCAATAAAACATGTAGTGAATTCACAAGGATTGGTCTCATTTTTTTTTGGGCCCTTTTTGGACACCTTGACAAAAAGCATGCTAATGTGGCATCATATTTGATGATGTGGCCCTAAAACCTTAGTTATAAGCAGGGGACTTGCCAAGTAAGCTACTATAAAAAATTGGGAGTGATTTGAAATTTCTACATAGGATAATTAGAAGCATGAAGTTAGGGTACACAACTACTAGGTCCTTTCCCCTATATTCACGAGTTTCCCTTCTTGTTTTGTTTGCTTCCTGCACGACCTTTCCACTTCAGAATGCTGAGAAAATTATTATTGTTTATTTATGTCACTCCCTCCTCAAGCTGCCTAAGTTTTTAATTAATTTCTTTCATAATGAATGCACATATTATTTCTTATCTCTCCATTGCAACTTGGCATTGCATTCTTGGTTTATTTTGGATATGGTTGTGTGGGATTTGTCTCTTGACATTTGATTATCAATTAAAGTGATCTCTTTTGTACATAAACAATGGTCAGTATCATGATCAAGTGGGATTTGTCTCTTGACGTTCGATTATTAATTAAAGTGATCTCTTTTGTACATAAACAATGGTCAGTAGAATGATCAATTTGTCATTAAAATCATGGGAAATGTTCAGAAAGTAAATGTTATAATCTATGATAAAATAAGATCAAACCTAAATAATATTAAAATGCTTGTAGAATGAAAATTGATATATAATATTTGTTATTTTGTACGTTGTGGAGTGTGGTTGCACTCTTGGGTGGAGACAAATCATTTGTGAATCTGATTCTCAAGTGATAGTGACTTTGTTGAAGAGGCAGCAATTAGAAGATGTTAGTTGGTATTTGGCTATAATTATAAAATAGATTCTTAATCTGTGCGCTTCCTTGGAATCTTTTATTTTTTGTCACATTCCTAGAGAATGGAATGGGGTTGTAGATTGTCTGACTAACTGGGCTTTGATCATTTGCAAAATTGGAATATCGTGGAAAGGGGTCAATTACCCCAAATTTGTCCCAAAAGTTGCACCACTTAGTGGAGATAGATAGGAGTGTGTAATGCCTTTTCTTTGTATTGCTCTATTTTGGTTTGAATAAATTTTTACCTCTTTTAGTGTTTACAATCAATGTCAAAATGTTAGTCAAATGTCATGGAAGACCAAAGATTAATTTGATTCAATTTCTAAGAGAAAAAACCACAACAAAAATGGAACTAAACATGAAATGTTCTTCCAAGAGCAAAACACCACAACAAAAATTGATCCAAAATTATTTTATTATTGATTATGTATTTGATTGAACACTAAACAATATGATTTCATGATGATATTGAATATTTTTTATTAACCACAGAATTGTAGGATTCATCCATAAGTGGTAGCATAATAGGCTTTGTTGTTTTGATTTAGAATTAATAAATCTAGTTATGGAAGATATTTGTTGGTTTTTAATTATCACTTCGATTTGGTAGGTACAATCATACCTAAATAAATATGTTTTTCCAAAGAAAGGGTATTTGGTAGGGTGTCAACAATTGACAAGCTTTAAAAATTAGTTATCTTTGATTCTGATGAATTTGGCATTATATCTTGTCTTCAACTTTTATTGTTGATTGTTTTGTTGTTTTGATACTTTGTATTTTTTCTCTGGAACTCTAGGTATAGTCACATAATTGTGGTAAGTACTTTGTAGTCATTTTAGTCTCTTACCTTACCATTGAATCAGTCCAAATGCACATAAATGTGTGTTTGTATGACTATGTATAGTAGAACATTTGTAATATGGTTACTCTTATTCAAATTCTAGATGATTAAAATATTTTAAATTATATTAAATCTATTTGTATAAATATATATATATAATCAATCAATAATAACTAATATATAACTATCAATATATTATATAACCATTTAATAATATTTATTAAATAACTATATACATATATTATATTATCAAACAATTATATTCAATGTATAGCTATAAAAATGTATATTATATTTAACTAATTAATGATATTTATTATATATCCATAAACATATATATTATATATTATGTAATCAGCTAATAATAAATAACTTTTAACTATAATATATAAATTACATCCATTTATGGGTGCTGGTCCGAGCCCAGTTGGTTAAGGTGTTCCCTGTCGCAGGGCGCCCAACATGGGTTCGACTCTACGGCGCTCCCGTGGTACCGATTGGTGTGTCCCACCATCACTGCTGGTCATGGTAAAAAGTTTACCGGCGGTGCGGGGTTATATGGGGGGCTATGCTGCACCCGATTCCCCTCGTTAAAAAAAAAAAAATTACATCCATTTATAATTATATTTAAATACTATTAATTTGTATATGTATTTATGTATGTATATTCATATATTCTTAAATAAATTTATATTATAATGATATTGGGTAGAATGGTTTAACTATTTTCTATTGCTTCAAACCAAAAGTTCATGGTATATGAATTTATTTTTTAGTTTTCAAGATGAAGTTCAAGGATGAAAGGAAGTTCTCAACAATTTTTTATCAATTTTAATTTTTCTAGATTTATATTTTTAACTCTTCTTTTTATGTATTTGGAGATTGGTCATTATTCAGTAGTTCAATCAAGTTTGTAGGTATTTATTTTACAATGAAATCAATTTTAAGAGGAACTAATCATGGAACAAAAGGAAGAATCTATTTGGTGTCTAATAGCCATTTTATTTTTTTATTAGATAAACACTTTCTACCAAAGCTATGAACTAGAAGAGGGTTTTGAAAGGATAATAAAACCTTGGACATCAAGAAAAGGAAAACAACATGAAACAAATTTTGTTTGAGGTTTTTTGTCCCCTTTGTTTAAGGTGGAAAGAAATTTATGTAGGTTAAGACATTTAGCTAAAATCCCCTCATTTCCATCCAAAAATTTTGGTGAACCCAACTTAGCTTACAATTGTAGATCTTTTGATAGATAATTGTATATATTCTTTAATCTACTTCACATGGTTAAGCCATTAGATTATTGGATATATTATTTATCATTTTTAAATGTTGCATGTTTAGTTGAAAAAATTAAATTAAATCTTGTTCTCTATAATTATTGCAAAACATAAAACCTAAAACACCTTCTATTCCTCTAACATATCATCGTCATATCCATCTTGTCATCACTTTCTTCTATCTTTCACTTTGTAAGAACATTTGTGTGTCTTGAAACTTATACTTGAGTTTCACACCCAGTGTTCTCAATCTAATATTCTTGTGAGAAGAAGTTATCGAATTATCTTGCCAAGCTTTGAATAGCTCTGGTGTTGAGCCTAGGCTTGTTAACTCATTCATCCAAGAAAATTTTACAATGCAATCATCTTTGGATCCTATTCCAATCTTGATGATGATCTTTGACTCACAACCCTATCATGATTTTCTTGGGTTTGATAACCATGTGGCCTATGTTCCTAAGGCTTGAATTTAGAAACTAAACAAGGAAATGACTGATCTTCAAGAATTATTGAATACAAAACATTTGGTTGGAGTGGTTTTCCCTCTCATAGATAATATTAGAATATTGTTAATCAATGATTCACAAGATGTGCAAGTTCTACATAGCCTGACTCACATAATCGATTCAAGTATTATTTATTTGTCATCATTATCTCAAAAATGAATAAGATTTAGAAAGTAAAAAATTTAAGAATAAGTATTCATAATACCTAACTAAGTGGAAGGTCAATAAAACACCCTATAAGAAGAAATAAAAATTACATGTAACATTAACATTTTATAATAAAAAATAATTTCCCATCTACTACTTGTTTCCTCGATTGTTTATCTTGAATAGTGGATTTTCAACAACCATTTTTTTTATATTGGGATTGTGAAAGACTTTGATGTTTGTTACCATCTCTTGTGGATTCAAATTATCTTGTAAAATTTCACATGGTTATAGGGGCATTACAAAGAAGATCATATCTGCTTTGAATTAGAAGCGAGGAAGAAGAGAACGCAAATATTTTTCCATGGCTACTACATCAATATCCACATTGATCCTCATGTACTTTTTGTTAGGAGGGTTTTCTTTATGCAACCTCTACTTTCCATTCAATGCAATACCAATTCAAAAGGAGATGCACTGATAGATGTGAAGAATATGCTACATGACCCACAAAATGTTTTGGAGAGCAAGGATCCAACCCTGGCCGATCCATGTGCATGGCTTCATATCACCTGTGACAACAACCAACATGTAACGAGGGTGTAATTCTATATATCATATAAAATTTTATATAAGAAGGTTGACACAACATATATTACATTGACTTTCTCTAAGTATTTTACAGGGATTTGGCATTTAGAATCCTTTTTGGTACTCTCTCACAACGGATTGGTGATCTACCCAACTTACAATACCTGTAAATTTATTAACATACACATTTTAAGTATGAAAATTTTTTAGTCTAAGGTGGATTTTCTTTAAACATTTATGTGTGTGTATTATTAATTCAAGCATTTATTCAATAACTCATTGAGTGGAAGGTTCCCACCAAGTTTGGGGAAATTAAAAAATCTGATTGCCCTTGATCTTTCCGGCAACAAGTTTAGTGCAAAAATACCCACCTCACTTGGCCAACTCTCCAACCTCCACTTCCTATAAGTCGTCATTATCCTGGGCTTTCATTGTTAAATTTTAAATCTATTTTAGAAAGTTTGGATGTTTTTTAATGCTAACATTAACAATCATAAAATGTTTGATTTACATCTGGGTTTAAAGATCCTTTGATTTTAAACTTTTGGTGGTCTCATTCTCCTTTCTGTGTGTTTTGATCTTTAGAGGGAATGTAAATGTAAATATTTTTCCATGTTCTGTAAATCATGTTTGAAGATATTTCTTGGAGATGGTAGAAATATGTGGGTAGGTTTCTAAAGTTATATTAATTATTTTCTCAATTGCATTTGGTGTAAAATTGAAACCCATTATTAACTTTTTTTTTATGGCATTAATTTTTAGACATCTTTCAGAAAACCAGCTCAGTGGCCTTGTTCCAATAAGAGGATCACTTTCAATATTTGGATATGATAGGTGATTTATTTATTTATTTTATATTTCATTTGGTTGGTTCCCTTAGAATATGAAATAATCTATATGACTTGGTTTTGACTTTTAGTTATTGCATGTTATGTTATGGGCTAAAGTTTTAAAGGAAATCCAGGGCTTTTTAGTGGTGATGTGCACAATTCACATGCTAAAAAAAATGGAATGAAATGGAGTGCATTGTTAATAAAGCAATAAGATCTACCTTGTAGTTTCTACTTACATGCTGAAAAATCTGATATGTGTAGTCATGCATGTAATCTTGATGTAATAAGGCAAGCATTTGTATAGGTCGGTACAATTCTTTTCCTTATAAAACCAAGATTTGAAAATTATTTGTGTCTGAAAGGTTGATGAAGAATTGAAGAGATCTTAAAGGATCAATTTTGCATTGTTGCACAAGTTTTCATCATTGTTGTCAAGCCACAAAAACTAAGTTGTAGAATTTATTTTTGTCACTCTAACAATAGGACCTATGTCAAAAATTTATTTTGGAAGCCCTAACTGAGACCTATTTGCACATGGGTGAACCAATCCCTTAGAAGACCCCTAAAATAGCCTCTAGTGATAGGTACATTCCATCAAACCCTTCTCATATCTACTTGCAAACTATCATTTCAATTTTTGTACATTCTAAAATCTATATTTTATTTACTAGGTCGTGTTGTTCATTTAGTTTAAGCATTTCAAATCATTTTTAGTTTAGTTTTAGATCTCTCCTAATGTCCTAAGGACTAAGATCTAGGTATGATTGACTCACTGTTGAGGTTGAAAGTTAGTTTTTACACCTTGTGATCCCTTTCCTAATCAAATCCCTAGGGAAAGACATTGTTGATGGTTTTTTTATGCACTTCTCAACATAGGTAATGCATAGATGCACTACCTCTCTTGAAAGACAATCTTCCACAATCAGGTTGTAGAATACTATCCCAAGGTCTCTAGGATGTTAGGTCATGACAGTGCTTAGATACCACAGTAGTTTGATGTGATTTGTTGGAATCACAAGGCGGACTTACGGATGAGTTACAAAACATGGAAGTTGGGTTTGCAAATGCACTTTCACAGTGCTGGAAGTGAATGAACAGTAGTTGTCCACTCAAAACAGCAAGCTGAAACTCATCAAGTTCATTTGATTTATCTTCATGGTGATGTTTTGGGTCCTACTCTAATCAAGGATTAAAAGAAATAGCAAAAGGATAAGGGTTAAGAAAGTTATTCTAATCCTAAGCTATGAATGAACAGTAACAATGGTGGCTGCTAAAGTAGACAGACTTCCTAAACTGAGTTTTACTTGACCAAGAGAAACCTATAGCTACACAAAACCAATGCAATCTTCTAATGACTGCAGATTTTCACATCACATACACACATCATGTACATGCAATCGAACTAAGTTATAGCAATAAAGGAAATAGGCTCAAACTAGCTTTGCAAAGTGATTCATAATCAATGAACCACAAAAAGCATGAGCTGGAAGTTCATCAAATACTATAACAGCAACACCATCATGATAGCCATTCAAGAAACTAATACTAAAACTAACATGGAAGTTGAACCATGCATACATAAAGAGCAAACTCAAAAGGAACACCTATAAATCTTGCAATGTTGCTTTCTATTGCTATAGAATGCCTTTACAACAGCTCTCCCACCCTTACAAATGAGAGGCAAGCCCCTATTTATAGTTTTTCAAAAGTCAAATAAATGGCCAAGATCAATTCTCATTGTGTGGCCAAAGTTCATTACAAAATAGGGTTTCACCCACCCCCAAATACATTGTAATTTAAAATTACATTTTGTCATTTTCCCTATCTTGTCCTCTAGTGACGGCACTGTAGTACTTTTTTCTTTTAGCCAATTGCTATTTTATTGTAGCTACCTTTCAGGGAATTCTTCATCTTTGATGGGGCTATCCTCCTGTCTCTTTAAGCTAGTGTTGATTTATCAATCTTTTGCATCCTGCAGGGTTATCATCTCATGTTGCCTGGCATTCCTCTATGGTGGGGACTTCCATCTCTTGGAAAGTTGGGATGTGGAAGGTCGACAAGGGATGGAAGGAATCCTACAGCCTTTGTGATTCCACTCTATCCTATCAATCTTGCATTCTTCATCGTTGGATTGATTCTGACCCTTTGTGTGAATTCATCAATGTCGACATGGCCTATGTTTGTGTCAGTGATTTCCTTCCAATCCATGGTAACTTTTGAGTGTAAAGGCTCACCTTGAAACTGGTATTTCATTTGGTCCTTGTCTTCTTTTACTCGTGGAGTTGTGCCTATCTTCTTCCCTTTGTCCTTCTCGATGGCAGCCCCTAAAGGTCCTGCACTTGATTCCATATATTCTGCAAGCAAAAGCATAGTTACCGTAATTGATCATAAAAGTATTCATGTTAGCTGAGATTCTAAAGATGACATCCATTTCAATGGGTCTATCAAGCATAACATGAATTCTATCTCCTAATGTTATTGATCTTTGATTAAGGGCAATGAGATAGTCCAGGCCTGAAGGGCTGGACTTCCTTGGTAGAAATGTTGTTTGGAAGGGAAAATTGGGTGGAGAGCTCCCAAAGATTCTCTTCGGTCAAATTTTAGTATTTTAAGAAGTTCACAACAAAGGGGACTGAAATCAAGCATAGGGGTCGAGGTTGGATTTCAGATTTGGCCTCATTTGGATCAGTCTAGGAGAACCCAGAGGTCTTAGGCCGGGGAGCCATTTGGAGATGGCCGTCTGGAACAGCAAATTGAGGACAAAATTCTAAAGATGGAACTCCGGGGTCCAGGGTCCATCAGGTCAAAAGGTGGTCAACAACTTTATTATCAGGTTCAAGAGGTTCAGTGGCCGTGGTGCACTTTGGCGTTTGGGGTAGCAAACATTGGGCGGAAGCCTGCAGATTTAGGCCAAATAGGGGAGAACACTGTCACTTCATTTTAGTTTCAATCAGCGTGAGAATCTGTCTCAGGGAAAGGTCTTGGCAATAGTCACGTGTTTCGTCGATTAAAGTACTTCAGCGTAACATCTTGGGTTGGGAAAGGGTTTGGGCATAGATGAAAGTCTTGCCGACAGCTGAGAGCAAGACCGAACCCGGTGGCTGGGCCTGCCATTTGATTTCATCCTAGTCCGGCGGGGGTCAAAAGGGCGGAGCCCAGAGCTCGAAGAGGCGGGTGAAGTTTTCCCCTCGAGACAGAAGTCAAGGAAAGGATCCCGAATGACCCCACTAAATCATTTGAGTTATACAGTTCACACTTGGGTTCATATCGGCATAGGTTCCTCTGTGCTTTGGCGATGGTGAAGGTCCCTATCGGCATAGGTTTCAACTCTCAAGAAAGCATCATACTAACAACGCGTTGTTTCCCCGACTTTAAGTTTTGGTGGCTCATCAGTATAGGTGGGATGCTTTCAGTAAAGGGTTATGGTGACACTCATATGTTATACTGACAGACTTCAATGGGCTTTCTTCAATCGACATTCAGTATAGCTTTCATCTCTTCGACGTATGGTTTCAGCGATGCGAGCATGTCTCGCCAACTCCGCATTAGGTTCTCTTTTTTGGCGTGACTTCATTCCAGTTACACTGACAATGCAATGAATCACCCTTTATCAGCATAGGTCCTACTTTCTCTTGGCGAACAGTGGTTCCTTGGCGACCCTCATTGTAACTTAGCAACTTCTACATAGCATCTCGTTGATGGTTCGGAGTTATAGCGACATGCTAAGGTATATGGGGCTTAGTCGGGGAGAGAGATAAAATGTCTCGACGACTGTAAATTCAATAACCACATGTGTATTTCCATTGGCCAAGCTTAAGGGATTCTCCTGGTGAAGACAAAAGTCTGGATGGTTCGGTGAGAATTTGTAAGATCGGCATAAGTCTTAGCAAGATGTCCAGGGTCTCACTGAATGGAATGATAAAGTTGTCTCGTCGGCATGACAAAAAGGTTGTTACAGTGACACATGAATGAGCGGGTCCCCTCGATGAGACATTGTGAAATCGGCATAGGGTCTTTCCAGCATTCGAAAGTTATGCCGAACGAGGATGTCAGCGAGACAACCCTAAGCAGCAAAACATCTTGGCAACTAGGGCAAGCTATGCCAACAGAGGGAACCTTCGGTGAAAGATTCTCAAATTGGGGAGAGGTCCTGGCGACCTCGCCAAGTCTTGCCGACAGGCAACGATGGCCTTCGGAGTAAGATTTTCTTTCTCCTGGTGAACAAAGGGCTAACCCGGGGTGGCTTTCGGCATAAGTGAAAACATTCTATATAAGTTTTCCCTGACTTTCATATGTTTCACCAACAACACGATGAGGTTCTTGTCGGTAAGAAAGCCAAATTATCTTGCGAAAAGAGAGCAAAACACAAGTGCTCGATGAAGGATTCCTAAGTCTGTGAGAGGTTATGCCGACTGGACTAAGTCTTGCCAACTTGCTGGACAACAAGGGGATCATGGTGTTGGAAAAAGGCTATGCTGAAAGGCCGAGTTATGCTGACAAAGGCGCAAAGGGTGTTTGCCATTTCTAATTTCACGCTAAGTCCCTGATGGTAAACAGAGGATATAGGCCCGAGAGCTAGGAGGGCACAAGAAAGTGGACACTAGAAGATTCAACTTGGTAAATTCACGGGTAGCAAAGAGGAGGTCGAGGCCTAGATGGAAGGAAGACATGAGAGGTTCATCATGAGATGAGGAAAAACACTCTCAGAACCCCATGAGCGGAACTCCGAGGTCCCAGGCCTGAGAGGCTTGGATGGCCATTAAGATTTAGCAATTTGTATTAAACAGCCATCAAAGGTTCAAGCCCCAAGGGCTGGGAGGATGCAAACCAAATGTCATTGGGAATAGAAAAAGTGAAAAGGAAACCCAGGGTGGGAAACCTAGATGGCCAGGCCCGAGGGGGGGCAGGGCCTTTGGCAAGGGCAATCTGCCAAAGAGAACCCGCAAGGCACCAAAACATGGCAAAATCAAAAGGGGAAGGCATGGTCAACTTATGGTGGGACTTTGAGGTGATATTGACCATGTGGGAGATCAAAAGGGGGGCACACAAAATGGGCGATGATAAAATGAGCTGACAAGGCAAAAAAAAAGAGGGTCCCCATTTGAAACGGGGCATGTATACAAAACATGGACAACAAATGGTGACTCGTTGGGGAAATGCTCGAGAGCATTTTGATGAAAAACTGGAATCACGAACCCAGAATCTCTGGTTCTGACCTTCACGCTAGGGCAAACAAACTAGACACCCAACCAAAGGATCAAAACCATTAGCCAACCCAACCTTCAGTATGCTAAAAACCCAAGTGTGTGCAATTGTGTTAATTCCCATTCTTCAGTTGCTATAAGAACCCAAGCTTTGTCTAGTTAAGCTACGTAGTTTATTCTAACTCTAAAAGCATCTGAGACATTATCTTGCTACCAGTCAGGTGTCCATAGCCCTAATGAGGTTGTCGCTGTGATTCTCCTAAACATTGCTCTACTACCAGCCGAGCATCCATAGCCCTAGTAGAGTTGCTTAGATACCCCCAAAAAGTTGAATTTTCCCATTCTTTTAATTTTTAATGTTTTCTTTCTTTCTTTCTTTCTTTTTCTCTTTTTTGCTCTTTTATTTCAACCCGCAAGCACTGAAGCTCACACTCAGAGCTTAGAATCACAGTGGCACTGGAGCAGAATTTTAGATCTTTCACTTAACTAGACTTCACAAAAGGCCCTATAGTGACCGTCGAATTCTTAAGATGTGTAAGAGCTATAAGATTTCAAAATACATTAGAGTCAGACTAAACCAACAACTTATCCTCTTTGAATCAAACACCCAGATCACTTGACACCAACAGAAAATCCTCACCATCCACTCTAAAAACTTGATTAGAGTTTGACAAAGAAATATGAAGAACAACCCCAGGCGATAAGTATGGTTGTTGTGCACGCAAATGTGCTCAACCAAAAGCAAAGGGACCCCAAGCAAAGCAACAGCAAAGCAAAATCAAACAAAAAGCAAACAAAGCAAGCAACCTACACAAACCAACTAACCTAAAGAAAGCAGGAAAGTGGAGTATTTATAGGAAACCTATACTACTCAAAAATGACTATGTACAAAGATATTTATAAAGTATTATGTTCAGGCAGGGTAAGCTGACATTAACGTTCATTAGATTTTGCAATGCATGAATGAGAAAACAAGCAATCGTTATCGTTCTTAACCATGCAAACTTGTCTTTCTATTCTGAAAAAAGAAATTCAATGTTGCAGTACTCAAGTTCAATCACGTCATCATGAAAAATCAGCAATTGAGGAGGCTCGTCAAACCCATGGTTAATCTATAAATAGTTTTGTTTCCCCTCATTCCCATAATCAAAATAATAAGTGCAGTTATGAGAAATAACAGGGGCAAGGAAGGATAAAATGTGGATCTCGTCACACGAAGGTGGCAGCGTTGGACAATCAAGAGCAAGCATAATGTCCTTGATCATTGCATTGGGAACCTCAGGCGGATGCAGTGGAGGATGCAACACTATGGACCTTAAGCTTGTATAAGGTTGGGAGGACGGGGCAGCAAATAGCTCTTTCAATCTACCAATGGGACCCACAACCTCCACTGGTTGTTCCTCGAGGAAGTACACCTCATCTGCCTAGGTTTCCATTGCCAAAACTTCTTCTTGATTACTATCTTCAAGGGGCAGCATGTTGTCCCATCTCCTTTCCCAAGTGTCAGCCTTATTTTCGTGATGTTCAGTGTCATGGGACAATGACATATCTGAATCTATCCTATTGCAGCCATCTGAATATGAGGGAGGATCAACAGTGATCATGGCAGAAGGGATCCAAGTTGCATTTCATAGTTGGTCAAGTGCTTCATCTTTGTTAGTTGCTATCTCAGGACCTCCGCCTTTGTCTTCTTCTTTTTGTTGTTCATGCATCTCATCATGATGTTCACTCATTTCCTCTTGCTCACTATCATTGTAAATGGAGAAGGAGCTCCTCTTCCAATCTATAAACTCTAGTGCATCACTGATCGAGGGCTCAAAGAGTATGTATTCATCGCTACTATCTTCTAGGATGTGCTCTTCCTCGACATGAGCATACCTCTGTAGTGCAGCTCCCAATGGAAAGAAGTCATCAATTGATGGCACCTCATCAAGGGGACCAAAGTCTACTATACAATTTCCCTCTAAAGACTCACCCAAAAGTCCATTATCCATTGTACACAACTACTCTTCAAGAGGAAGAACTTCTTGGTGACTGGTGGACAGCATTCTCGCTTGATCTACTTCATCACTCGGAAGTTTTGGATTGTATTGTTGTCCTTCTATTGCTGCCCCAACATCCTTTTGAGGTCTGCCTTTAGCTAATCCATCACTTGATTTAGACTTTTGGTCTTCTTCTTCGATATGGGCAGCAAGTAGAGGAAGTCGGGCACTTGGCTTCATTGCTTGTTCTTTGACTTTCTTAATGGCTTCTTGGCACAGTTCACATGTGAGCTCTGAGTGTGATGAATCATGAAGCTTGCACCAATTTGGCAATAGTAGCACCTCCAAATCCACTTTGTATTTCAGCTCCAACCAATCCTTTGCCAACCTGGAGACGAGTTGGTCATATCTTTCTGCTACTAGGTCCTCATCATCACTTGAAAAGGAAGCATGATGGTGGACAGCCATGGTGAGTGGTTGTTCCCACTCCTCCAAACTTTCATTTTTAGATTCTCAATCGATGTCATTTATAAAGGAAAGGTCTTCCGACCTGATTTTTCTTATGCTTTGACCATCTCCTTCTACTAGCCCAAGGCTTTCAGCCTCCTCTTCTTCCTGATCTTCAGCATCTTCATTGGTTGTCCTAGCATGCACGACTACAAACTTCATTGGTTCATCATCACCTACCAATTGCTCTTCTTCTAGAGGGGAGGACTTCCCTTGATTGGTGGGGGGAAAGCCTTCTAAATTAATTTCAATCAGATTTCCACCAAGGCACCTTGTTGTCCTAGTAAAATTTGCCTCTTCCTCCTAGTTTTCAACTTCAATGTTTGCTACTCCAACATCAACTTGTATCAAATTTCTTGGTTCATCCTTACTTTGTTGTAATTCGGATGTTGTAAACTCTTCTGCCTCATGGGATAACTTCTCTTCATTGGGATTTGGCTGCTTCAACTTGTTCGAACAACCCTTGGCTTGAGCAATGATGTTGTCACAAGATGAACACATAAATTCTGAATGTGGTGCATTGTAAAATCTACACCAACTTTTCATTAGTACTTCCTCCAATCTTGGTCCATCCTTGCTGCTCAAATGTTCCTAAATCAACTCCTTGAATGCCTTGGCTGCTATGGTTGTCAATTCTTCCTTAGAGTCTACAAGGGCTAAAGGCTGATAGATTTCCCAAAAGGGAATTTCTCCCTACAATACCCTTTCAATTCTGCTCAAGAATGTGAGAGACAACCCAACTCATTGTGCCTATGAGTGCAATGGATCCGACATCTATCCGCCAATGCAAATTGTTGCAATGGCTTCTTCAGTCTCTTGTTCAAATGTGCATGTAACTGAGTGATATCAATTTGTGCATGCTACTCCATTTTGACTCAGCTTCTCCTTGCCTTTAAAAATTTCTAATTTTTAGCATTAAAAGAGATCTCCATATCTCAGATTTTTCTTTGAAAGTGCTCTTTTTGATTCCCAACATTCAACTTTGTAGGCTCAACATGTCGTGCCCTCTTTCTAGCGCAAGTTCTATTGATGGCGTTAGGAGGAGGAGGGCATAAAACAAATCACTTCCAATCTTCAGCTTTCCATTCCAAACATGTCAAGACCTCCTTCTAGTGCCAGTTCTATTGATGGTGTTTTTATGCACTTCTCAACATAAGTAATGCATAGATGCACTACCTCTCTTGAAAGACAATCTTCCAAAATCAGGTTGTACAACACTATCCCAAGGTCTCTCGGATGTCAAGTCATGATAGTGCTTAGATACCTCATTAGTTTGATGTGATTTGCTAGAATCACAAGGCGGACTTATGGATGAGTTACAAAGTATGGAAGTTGGGTTTGCAAATGTAGTTTCAAAGTACTGGAAGTGAATGAATAGTAGTTGTCCACTCAAAACAGGAAGCTGAAACTCATCAAGTTCATCTGATTTAGCTTCATGGTGATGCTTTGGGTCCTACTCTAACCAAGGATTAAAAGAAACAGCAAAAGGAGAAGGGTTAAGAAAGTTATTTTAATCCTAAGGTATGAATGAATAGTAATAATGGTGGCTGCTAAAGTAGATGGACTTCCTAAACTGAGTTTTGCTTGACCAAGAGAAACCTACAGCTACACAAAACCAGTGAAATCTTCTAAGGACTGCAGATTTTCACATCACATACACACATCATGTACATGCAATCGAACTAAGTTGCAGCAATAAAGGAAAGAGGCTCAAACTAGCTTTGCAAAGTGATTCATCATCAATGAACCACAAAAAGCATGAGCTAGAAGTTCATCAAATACTATAACAACAACACCATCATGACAGCCATCCAAGAAACTAATACTTAAACTAACATGGAAGTTTAACCATGCATACATAAAGAGAAAACTCAAAAGGAACACCCATAAATCTTGTAATGTTGCTTTCTATTGCTACAGAATGCCTTTACAACAGCTCTCCCACCCTTATAAATGAGAGGAAAGCTCCTATTTATAGTTTTCCAAAATTCAAATGAATGGCCAAGATCAATTCTCATTGTGTGGCCAAGATTCATTACAAAATAGGGTTTCACCCACCCCCAAATACATTGCAATTTAAAATTACATTTTCTCATTTTCCCTATCTTGTCCTCTAGTGACGGCACTGTAGTACTTTTGTCTTTTAGCCAATTGTTGTTTTACTGTAGCTACCTTTCAAGGAATTCTTCATCTTTGATGAGGCTGTCCTCCTGTCTCTTTAAGCCAGTGTTGATTTATCAGTCTTTTACATCCTATAGGGTTATCATCCCATGCTGCCTGGTATTACTCTATGGTGGGGACTTCCATCTCTTGGAAATTTGGGATGTGGAAGGTCTACAAGGGATGGAGGGAATCTTGCAGCCTTTGTGATTCCGCTCTGTCCTATCAATCTTGCATTCTTCATCGTTGGATTGATTCTGACCCTTTGTGTGAATTCGTCAATGTCGACATGGCCTATGTTTGTGTTAGTGATTTCCTTCCAATCCATGGTAACTTTTGAGTGTAAAGGCTCATCTTGAAACTGGTATTTCATTTGGTCCTTGTCTTCTTTTCTTTGAGGAGTTTTTCCTATCTTCTTCCCTTTGTCCTTCTCGACGGCACCCCCGAAGGTCCTGCATTAGATTCCATATATTCTATAGGCAAAGGCATAGTTAGCATAATTGATCATAAAATTATTCATGTTAGTTGAGATTTTAAAGATGACATCCATTTCAATGGGTCTATCCAGCATAACATGAATTCTATCTCCTAATGTTATTGATCTTTGATTAAGGGCAATGAGATAGTCCGGGCCCGGAGGGCTGGACTTCCTTGGCAAAAATGTCGTTTGGAAGGGAAAATTGGGTGGAGAGCTCCCAGAGATTCTCTTTAGTCAAATTTTAGTATTTTAAGAAGTTTGCAACAAAGGGGACCGAAATCAAGCACAGGGGTCAAAGTTGGATTTCAAATTTGGACTCATTTGGATCAGTCTAGGAGAACCCAGAGGTCTCAGGTGGAAGACCAGAGATTTGAGTCTGACAGGGGAGAATGTCATCACTTCGTTTTAGTTTAAATCAGCATTAGAATCTGTCTCAGGGAAAGGTCTCAGTGACAGTCACGTGTTTCACTGATTAAAGCACTTCAACATAAGATCTTCGCTCAGGAAAGGGTCTAGGAAAAGATGAAAGTCTTGCCAACAACCGGGAGCAAGACCGGACCTGGCAGTTGGGCCTGCCGTTTGATTTCATCCTAGTCTGGCGACAGTCAGAAGGGCGGAGGCCAAAGCTCAGAGGGGCGGGTGAAGTTTTCCCCTCGGGATGGCAGTCAAGGAAAGGATCTTGGATGACCCCACTGAATCATTTGAGTTATACATTTCGCACTTGGGTTCATATTGACATAGGTTCCTAGGTGCTTTTGCAACGGTGAAGGTCCCTATCGGCATAGGTTTCAGCTCTCAGGAAAGTGTCATAATGACAACCCTTTGTTTCCCCAACTTTCATTTTGGTGGCTCATGGGTATAGGTGGGATGCTTTTGGTAAAGGGTTATGGCAACACTCATATGTTATACTGATAGACTTCAATGGGCTTTCTTCAATCGGCCTTCGGTATACGTTTCATCTCTTCGACGTATGGTTTCAGCGATGCGAGTATGTCTCGCTGACTCTGCATTAGGTTCTCTTTTTCGGTGTGACTTCATTCCAGTTACACCAACAATGCAATGAATGACCCTTTGTCAGTGTAGGTCCTACTTTCTCTTGGTGAGCAGTGGTGCCACAGCGACCCTCGTTGTAACTTAGCAACTTTTACATAGCATCTCAGCGATGGTTCAGAGTTATAGCGACATGCTAAGTAATATGGGGCTCAGTCAGGGAGAGAGATAAAATGTCTCAGCGAATGTGAATTCAATAACCGCATGTGTATTTCCATCGGCCAAGCTTAATGGATTCTCCTAGCAAAGAAAAAAGTCTGGATGGTCCGGTGAGACTTTGTAAGATCGGCATAAGTCTTAGCGAGATGTCCAGGGTCTCACCGAATGAAATGATAAGGTTGTCTCATCGGCGTGAAAACAAGGTTGTTACAGCAACACATGAATGAGCGGGTCCCCTCAGTGAGACATTGTGAAATCGGCATAGGGTCTCTCCAGAATTCGAAAGTTATGCCAAACGAGGATGTCAACAAGACAACCCTAAGTGAGGAAACATCTTCGCGACCGAGGTAAGCTATGCCGATAGAGGGAACCTTCAGTGAAAGATTCTCAAATTGGGGAGAGGTCCTGGCGACCTTGCCAAGTCTTGCGACAGGCAACGATGGCATTTGGGGTAAGATTTTCTTTCTCCTACGAACGAAGGGCTAACCCGAGGTGGCTTTCAGCATAAGTAAAAACATTCTATATAAGGCTTCCCCGACTTTCATATGTTTCGCCGATAACATGATGAGGTTCCTGTCAGTAAGAAAGCCAAATTGTCTTGGCGAAAAGAGAGTAAAACACAAGTGTCAGCGAAGGATTCCTAAGTCTGTGAGAGGTTACGCTGACCGGACTAAGTCTTCCCGACTCGCTGGAGAACAAGGGGATCGGGGTGTTGGCAAAAGGCTATGCCGAAAGGCCGAGTTATTTTGACAAAGGGGCAAAGGGTGTTTGCCATTTCTGATTTCACGCCATGTCCCCGACACCAAAGGGAGGATCCGGGCCCGAGAGCCAGGAGGGCGCAAGAAGGTAGACACTAGAAGATTCAACTTGGTAAATTCACAGGCGACAAAGAGGAGGTCGGGGCCCGGATGGTGGGAAGACATGAGAGGTTCATCGTGAGACAAGGGGAAACACTCTTGGAACCCTGGGAGCGGAACTCTGGGGTCCTGGGCCCGAGAGGCTTGGATAGCCATTAAGATTTAGCGATTTGTATTAAACGGCCATCGGAGGTTCGGGCCCCGAGGGCCGAGAGGATGTAAACCAAATTCCGTTGGGAACGGCGGGAGCAAAAAGGAAACCCGGGGTGGGAAACCTGGATGGTTGGGCTCAAGGGGGTCGGGGCCGTTGGTAAGGGAAATCTGCCAAAGAGACCCCGGAAGGCACCAAAACATGACAAAATCAAAAGGGGAAGGCATGGTCAACTTATGGTGGAACTTTGAGGCAATATTGACCGTGCAGGACATCAAAAGGGGGGCACACAAAACAAGGTGGTGACAAAACGAGCCGACAAGGCGAAAGAAAAGAGGGTCCCCATTCAAAACGAGGTGTGTGTGCAAAACATGCACAACAGACATCTTTAGATATTCCTAAGTTTTAAGCACAATAAAAATTTAGGGATCCCTTTCTCCCCATTTCACATGCTATTTCCTTTTCTTGATGTACAAGGTTTTAGTGTGCTAATAGCTCTGGTAAAATGTGTTTATCTAATAAAAACTAACAAGGTTACAAGGCACCCAATAGATTCATCTTAGAATCAATTTAATTGTAAAATAAATAACCTAAAAACTTGAGTGAATTGATGAATAATAACCAATTCCCAAATACATAAAAATAAGAGTAAAACATCTAAATCTACAAAAGAAAAAAATGGTAAAAATTGTTGAGAACTTCCTTTCATCCTTGAAATTCATCTTGAAAAATAAAAATTAAATTTATGTACAAAGAAATATTGATTTGAAGTAATAAAAAGAAATTAAATCATTCTCCCCAAAATCATTATCAATATAAATTTAATTAATAAAGTGTACACACATAAAAAATCTATAAATAATCTACCAATAACATTTAATGTGTATTTATAAAAATAATAATATTTAACATATAATTATAAATATATGTAATATATATTTATAATCTATCAATAACATTTAATGTGTAGTTATAAAAATAATAATATTTAACATATAATTATAAATATATGTAATATATAATTATAGTTATATGTTAAATATTATTAATTTATTATATAATGTATATGTTCATAGATATATAATAAATATTATTAATTATTCATATAATATATATATGTTTGTAGTTATAAATTGACTATCATTAATTGATTATATAATATATTTATAGTTATTTAATAAATATTATTAATTAGTTATATATTAAATTCTATTAATTGTTTTTGAAAAGGAAAAAACAGGTTTTACAGGGACCTGTTGTGCATGTTTTGCACACACGCCCCACCATAGGAAGGGACCCCCTTTTTTTTGCTCCCGACAGGCTACTTTGCTCTTGTCTTGTTTTGCATGCCCTATTTCCAAGCCCAAATTGGTCATGTGCCATCAAACGATCAAATTCCCCTACCCAAATTCACCTGCTTGGGGTATTCAAATCTATAGAAAAATAAAGTCCCCCATCCCCTTTCTGCCTTTTGTCTTGCTTTGGCTATTTTGGAAACATTCATAGAGCCTTGTCGGTCCAGTTTCCACATTTTTGGCTTTGGGGACAACTTTTTGGTGGATTTGGGATGTGTTTTGGGTGTTTAAATGAACTGCCAAGGTTTCGTCAACGTTCCGTTAAGTTTTGATGGTTTTGAAACTTTCCCTCTAGAATTCCCTTCCTCCTTAGCTGTTTGGAAACATTCGTGGACCCCTGTCGCTCCCGTTTCCTCATTTTTTACTTCGGGGTCACCCTTTTTTGGATCTGGGATGTGTTTGAAGTGCGTAAATGAATTGCCAAGGTTTCGTCAACGTTCCATTAAGTTTCGATGGTTTCAAAACTTTCCCTCCAAAATTCCCTTCCTCCTTGACTGTTTGGAAACATCCGTGGACCCCTGTCACTCCCGTTTCCTCATTTTTGACTTTGGGGTCACCCTTTTTTGGATCTAGGATGTGTTTGAAGTACGTAAATGAATTGCCAAGCTTTTGTCAATGTTTGGTTAGTTTCGATGGTTTCAGAACTTTCCCTCCAGAGTTCCCTTCCTCCTTGGCTGTTTGGAAACATCTGTGGACCCCCGTCACTCCCATTTCCTCATTTTTGACTTTGGGGTCACCCTTTTTTGGATCTAGGATGTGTTTGATGTGTGTAAATGAACTTCCAAGGTTTCATCAAAGTTTGGTTAAGTTTCGGTGGTTTCGGAGCTTCGTCCCCCTTTTGTTGTTTGGAACATCCGTTGGCTCAGGGTGACCCGACCTCTGGAGCCCGGCCCCTTCGTGGCCGTTTTCAAGACTTTTCCCCTTCGTGGTCGTTTCTGGGGTTCTGCCTCTCCGTGGCCATTTTGGAACTTCCGGCAGCTGCCTCCCTTCCAGCCTCCAGAGCCCGGCCCCTCCATGGCCGTTTCTGTGGTTCCACCTCTCCATCGCCATTTTAAAACTTCTGGCAGCCACCTCCCTTCCAGCCTCCAGAGCCCGACCCCTCTGTGGCTATTTTCAGACTTCCGCTTCTCTGTGGCTGTTTTGGAACTTCCGACAGCCACCTCCTTCCCGGCCTCTGGAGCCCGACCCCTCCGTGGCCATTTCTAGGGTTCTGCCTCTCCATGGCCATTTTGGAACTTCCGGCGGCCACCTTTCTTTCGCCCTCTACATCCCGGCCCCTCTGTGGCCGTTTCCAGGAGCCTGCCTCCTTCCTAGCTGTTTTGAACATCCGGGAGCCCGCCTCCTTCCCGGCTATTTTAAACATCCGAGAGCCCGCCTCCTTCCTGGCTATTTTAAACATCCGGGAGCCCGCCTCCTTCTCGGCTATTTTAAACATCCGGGAGCCCGCCTCCTTCTCGGCTATTTTAAACATCTGGGAGCCCGCCTCCTTCCCGGCCTCCAGAGCTCGGCCCCTCCATGGCCATTTTTGGGGTTCTGCCTCTCCGTGGCTGTTTTGGAACTTCTGACGGCCACCTTCCTTCTGCCCTCTGGATCCCGACCCCTCTGTGGCCGTTTCCGGGAGCCTACCTCCTTCCTAGCTGTTTTGAACATCCGGGAGCTCACCTTCTTCCCAACTATTTTGAACATTCGGGAGTCCGCCTCCTTCCCGGCTGTTTTGAACATCTGGGAGCCCGCCTCCTTCCCGACTGTTTTAGCTTTCGTCCGCTGTCTTCCTCTTGACTTTTTTCTGTCGTCTTTCCGCCCTTTGGCACTCGCACCCTTGAAGCACGCATTAATGTTTATGGTCCAAATGAGTTCCAAATATGAATATCAAGATATTTTGATGATGCATGGATAGATCTAACTGGAAATTTGTAGGTTTGACTGACATTTTCCTTAATTCATGTATAAATGCACTTACGACACTTCGTGTTTGCAGGAGTCAAGAAGCCTTCTGTAGGTCTATCAAAGAGGCCCATTGAAGGAGTTGTCCTACCTATTTCTAGATGGTGATGATTTCTAAGGAGCTTTCCGCCCGAATCAGGGGCCACCAATCCATTGATTTCAATCGTCGACGAACTCGTTTGATCAAAGGAAGAACACTGCAAGCACATCAAGCAAAAGACAACTTTCAGGCAATTTTAGCTACAGTGAAAAGGGAAATCAGCTAAATGACAAAATTGCTACAGTGACTGTCACTAGATGACAAAATAGGGAAAAGACAAAGAATGTATTTTAAATTGCTAGATAATGAGGGGTAGGTGAAACCCTAATGTAATCAAATATGAGCCACTCAATATAAATTGATCCTAGCCATTCATTTGGGCTTTGGAAAACTATAAATAGGGGCTTGCCTCTCATTTGTAAGGGTTGGAGAATTGATGTAAAGACATTCTGCAGTAATAGAAAGCAGCATTGCATAATTTATGGGTGTTCCTTTTGAGTTTGCTCTTTATGTATGCATGGTTCACCTTCCATGTTAGTTTTAGTGTTAGTTTCTTGAATGGGAGTGGTGATGGTGTTTGTTGTTTTAGTATTTGATGGATTTCTAGCTCATGCTTTTTGTGGTTCATTGATGATGAGTCACTTTGAAAAGCTAGTCTGAGCTCATTACTTCATTGTTGCAACTTAGTTCAATTACATGTGCATGATGTGCATGTGCAATTTAAAAATCAGCAGTCCTTAGAGGATTGCACTAGTTTTGTGCAACTGTAGGTTTCTCTTGGCCAAGCAAAACCCAATTTAGGAAGTCTGTCTACTTTAGCAGCCACCATTGTTACTGTTCATTCATACCTTAGCATTAGAATAGCTTTCTTAACCCTTCTCCTTTTGTTGTTTCTTTTAATCCTTAGTTAGAGTAGGACCCAAAGAATCACAATTAAGCTAAATCAGATGAACTTGATGAGTTTCAACTTGTTGTTTTGAGCGAGCAGCCACTATTCATTCACTTTCAACACTTTTAAATTGCATTTGCAAACCCAAATTCCATGCTTTGTAACTCATCCGTAAGATTGCCTTGTGATTCCAACAAATCACATCAAACTGTTGAGGTATCTAAGTCCTATCATGACCTGACATTTGAGAGACCTTGGGATAGTGTTCTGCAATTCGATTGTGGGAGATTGTCTTTCAAGAGAAGTAGTGCACCTACGCACTGCATGTGTTGAAAAGTGCATTAAAAACACATCAACAGAACTGGCGCTAGAGGGAGGGCTGACTTGTTGGGAATACAAAGCTAGAGGTTGGAAGTGATTCATTCGATGCCCTCCTCCTCCTAACGCCATCAACAGAACTGGCGTTAGAAGGAGGGCATGACATGTTGAGGCTATGAAGCTAAAAGTTGGAAATCGAAAGGAGCACTTGCAAAGAAGAAATCTGAGATAGGGAGATCTCTTTCAATTCAAAAGTCAAAAAATTTTGAAGGCAAACAAGAGCTGAGTCGAAATGGAGCAGCATTTGCAAATCAACATCACTCAGCTGCATCCAAATTTGAACAAGAGACTGAAGAAGCCATTGGAGCAATTCGCGTTGGCGGATAGATGTCAGATCCATTGTACTTGCATGCATAGTGAATTGGGGTGTCTAACATTCTTAGATAGAATTGAGAAGGTCTTGCAGGGAGAAATTCCCCTTTTGGAAATATTCCAGCACTTGGCCCCCACAAACCCAGAGGAAGAATTGACAACCATGGCAGCCAAGGCATTCAAAGAGTTGATCGAGGAAAAGTTGAGCAGCAAGGATGGACCAAGATTGGAGGAAATATTAATGTCTTGTTGGTGCAGATTTCACAATGCACCCCACTCCGAATTCACTTGCTCGTCATGCACAAAAATCATCGCTCAAGCTAGGGGTTATTCGAACAAGTTGGAGCAGCCAACTCTCAATGAGGAGAAGTTATCCAATGAGGCAGAAGAGTTGTCAACATCCAGAAGATAGCAAAATAAAAATGAACCAAGTAATTTGACACAAGTTGGTGTTGGGACAGCAGACATGGAAAATGAAAACCAAGAGGGAGGAGTTGAAAGTCTTGGGACAGCAAGGTGCATTGATGAAAATCTGATTATAACCAGTTTAGAAGAGTTTCCCTCCATTGAAGAAGATCAATCCTCCACTCAAGAAGAGGGATTTGCAGTTGGAAATGAATCAAATGAGTTTGCAGTAGTTTGTGCTGGGGCAGCAAATGAAAATGCTGAAAATCAAGAAGAAGAGGAGGCTGAAAGCCTTGGGGCATCAGAAGGAGATGGTAAAATCATAAGCAAAATTAGGTCGAAAGACCTCTCCATCTACAATGACAGTGATCGAGAATCCAAAAATGCAGATTTGGAGGAGTGGGAGCAACCACTTGCCACAACTATCTACTATTCACCTTCCTTCCCAAATGATGATGAGGACTCAATAGTGGAAAGATATGGCCAGGTCATCTTGAGACTAACGAGGGATTGGACTGAGCTGAAGTACCAAGTGGATTTGGAGATATTGCTACTCCCAAATTGGTAATGACTCCATAATTCATCGCACTCAGAGCTCACATGTAAGCTATGCCATGAGGCCATCAAACAAGTCAAAGAACAAGCAAGGCAGCCAAGTGCCCGACCTCCTCTACTTGCTACCCATATCGAAAAAGAAGACCAAAAGTCTGAATCAACTAATGGCTCAGTTGAAGGTGGTCCTCAAGAGGATGTTGGGGCAGCAATAGAGGGACAGCAATACAGTCTTGGACTTCTGAGCAATGAAGTAGATCAAGTGGGAATGTTGTCCACCAGTCATCAAGAAGTTCTTCCTCTTGAAGAGTAGTTGTGTACCATGGATGATGGGATTTTTGGCAAGTCTTCAGAGGGAAATTGCGCAGTAGACTTTGGTCCCCTTGATGAGGTTGCATCGATTGATGACTTCTTTCCATTAGGAGCTGCACTACGAAGGTATGCTCAGGTAGAGGAAGAGCACATCCTAGAGGACAATAATGACGAATACATACTCCTTGAGCCCTTGAACAATGATGCACTAGAGTTTCTAGATTGGGAGAGGAGCTCCTTCTCCATTTACAGTGATAGTGACCAAGAGGAAACAAGTGGGTGCCATGAGGAGATACATGAACAACAAAAGGAAGAAGATAAAGGTGGAGGTGTTTCGATGGTTGCCAACAAATACGACAAGCTTGGTCAACCACAGGCTACAACTGAGGGTCCTTCCACCTCAATCCTTGTAGATTTTCCTTCACAACCAGAGAGCTGCAATGAGACAGATTCATGCATGTCATCATTCCATGACATTGAACGTCACAAAAATTAGGGAATCACTTGGGAAGGGAAATGGGATAGCATGCTACCTTTTGAAGATGACCATCAAATGGGCACCAAGATTACATATGATCAACAAGGCGAGGTGTTCCTCCTTCAAGAACAACCAATTGGGACTGTGGATCTTGGTCACAGCTTGGAAGAGTTGTTTGCTACCCCATCCTCCCAGCCTTATGCACGCTTAATGTCCAAAGTGTTGCACCCTCCACCGCGCCCACCCGAAGCTACCAATGCAACAACCAAGGATGTTGTGCTTGCTCTCGACTGTCCAATGCTGCCACCTCCATGTGATGACATCCAGGTTTTATCCTTCCTTGCCTCTATTATTTCTCATAATTGCACTTGTTATTTTGATTATGGGAATGAGGGAAAACAAACATGTTTATAGATTAACCATGGTTTTGGCGAGCCTCCTCAATTGCTTATTTTTCATGATGACGTGATTGAACTTGAGTGCTGCAACATTGAATTTCCTTTTTCCAAATATAGAGACAAGTTTGCATGGTTAAGAACAATAACGATTGCCTGTTTGCTCGTGCATGCATTACAAAATCCAATGAATGTTCATGTTGGTTTGTCGTGCCTGAACATAGTGCTTTGTAAATATATTTGTACATAGCTCATTTTTGAGTAGTATAGGTTTCTTGTAAATACTTTGCTTTCCTACTTTCCTTAGGTTAGTTGGCTTGTGTAGGTTGCTTGCTTCATTTGCTTTTTGTTTTCTTTTGCTTTGTTGCTTCTTTGCTCGGGGTCCGTCTGCTTTGAACTAGGCACATTTGTGTGCAACACAACCATACTTATCGCCTGGGGTTGTTTTACATATTTCTTTGTCAAACTCTAATCAAGTCTTCAGAGTGGATGGTGAAGGTCTTCTGTTAGTGTCAAGTGATCTGGGTGTTTAATTCAAAGAGGATAAGTTGTTGGTTTAGTCTGACTTTGACGTATTTTGAAATCTTATAGCTCTTACACATCTTAAGAATTCAACAGTCACTACAGGGCCTTTTGTGAAGTCTAGTTAAGTGAAAAATATAAAATTCTGCTTCAGCGCCACTATGATTCTCAGCCCTGAGTGCGAGCTTCAATGCTTGTGGGTTGAAATAAAAGAGCTGAAAAGAGAAAAGAAAGAAATAAATAAAACATTCAAAATTAAAAGAAAGAGAAAATTCAACTTTTCAGGGGTATTCGAACAACTCTATTAGGGCTATGGATGCCCGGCTGGCAATAGAGCAATGTTTGGGAGAATCACAGTGATAACCTCGTCGGGGCTATGGACACCTGACTGGCAACGAGGCAATGTCCCGGATGCTTTTGGAGTTAGAATAAACTATGTAGCTTAACTGAACGGAGCTTGAGTTCCTGTAGCAACTGAAGAATGGGAATTAACGCAATTGCACACACTTGGATTTTCAGCATACTGAAGGTTGGGTTGGTTAATGGTTTTGATCCTTTGGTTGAGTGTCTGGCTTGTTTGCCCTAGCATGAAGGTCGAAACCAGAGATTCTGGGTTTGTGATAAAAATTTGTCACCAAAATACTCTCGAGCATTTCTCCAGCGAATCACGATTTGTTGTGCATGTTTTGCACACACGCCCCGTTGTAAGCAGGGACCCCCTTTTTTTGCTCCCGACAAGCTGCTTTGCTCTTGTCTTGTTTTGCGTGCCCTATTTCCGAGCCCAAATTGGTCATGTGCCATCAAATGATCAAATTCCCCTACCCAAATTCACCTACTTGAGGTATTCAAATCTATGGAAAAATAAAGTCCCCCATCCCCTTTCTGCCTTTTGTCTTGCTTTGGTTGTTCCGGAAACATTCATAGACCCCTGTTGGTCCAGTTTCCACATTTTTGGCTTTGGGGACAACTTTTTGGTGGATTTGGGATGTGTTTGGGGTGGTTCAATGAACTACCAAGGTTTTGTCAATGTTCCGTTATGTTTTGATGGTTTCAGAACTTTACCTCCAGAATTCCCTTCCTCCTTCACTGTTTGGAAACATCTGTGGACCCCCGTCGCTCCCGTTTCCTCATTTTTTACTTTGGGGTCACCCTTTTTTGGATTTGGGATGTGTTTGAAGTGCGTAAATGAACTGCCAAGGTTTCGTCAACGTTCCGTTAAGTTTTGATGGTTTCAGAACTTTCCCTCCAGAATTCCCTTCCTCCTTGGCTATTTGGGAACATCCGTGGACCCCCGTCACGCCCGTTTCCTCTTTTTTGACTTTGGGGTCACCCTTTTTTGGATCTAGGATGTGTTTGAAGTACGTAAATGAATTGCCAAAGTTTTTTCAATGTTTGGTTGAGTTTCAATGGTTTTGGAACTTTCCCTCCAGAATTCCCTTCCTCCTTGGCTGTTTGGAAACATCCGTGGACCCCCGTCGCTCCCATTTCCTCATTTTTGACTTTGGAGTCACCCTTTTTTGGATCTAGGATGTGTTTGATGTGCATAAATGAACTGCCAAGGTTTCATCAAAGTTTGGTTAAGTTTTGGTGGTTTCGGAGCTTCATCCCCCTTTTGTTGTTTGGAACATCTATTGGCTCAGGGCGACCCGGCCTCTGGAGCCCGGCCCCTCTGTGGCCGTTTTCGGGACTTTTCCCCTCTGTGTCTGTTTCTAGGGTTCCGCCTTTCTGTGGCCATTTTGGAACTTCTGGCAGCTACCTCACTTCCAGCCTCCAGAGCCCAGTCCCCCCGTGGCCATTTCCGGGGTTCTGCCTCTCCGTCGCCATTTTGGAACTTCCGGCAACCACCTCCCTTCTGACCTTCAAAGTCTGGCCCCTCCGTGGCCATTTTGGAACTTCCGACAGCCACCTCCTTCTCGGCCTCTAGAGCCCAGCCCCTCCATGGCCATTTCTGGGGTTCCGCCTCTCCGTCACCGTTTTGGATCTTCCAGCAGCCACCTTCCTTCCGCCCTCCAGATCCCAACCCCTCTGTTGCCGTTTCCGGGAGCATGCCTCCTTCCTAGCTGTTATGAACATCCCGAAGCTCACCTTCTTCCCAGATGTTTTGAACATTCGGGAGCCTGCCTCCTTCCCGGTTGTTTTAAACATCCGAGAGCCCACCTCCTTCCCAACTGTTTTGAACATCCGGGAGCCTACCTCCTTCCCAGCTATTTTGGCTTCTATTCATTATCTACCTTTTGGCTTTGTTTTGTCGTCTTTCCACCCTGTGGCGCTCGCACCCTTGAAGCACACATTAATGTTTATGGTCCACATGAGCTCCAAATATGAATATCAAGATATTTTGATGATGCATGGATAGATCTAACTAGAAATTTGTAGGTTTGACTGACATTTTCCTTAACTCATGTATAAATGCACTTACGACACTTCGTGTTTGCAAGAGTCAAGAAGCCTTTCATAGGTCTATCAAAGAGGCCCATTGAAGGAGTTGTCCTACCTTTTTCTAGATGGTGATGATTTCTAAGGAGCTTTCCACCCAAATCAGGGGCCACCAATCCATTGATGCCAATCGTCGACAAACTCATTTGATCAAAGGAAGAACACTGCAAGCACATCAAGCAAAAGACAACTTTCAGGCAGTTTTAGCTACAGTGAAAAGGGAAATAAGCTAAATGACAAAATTGCTACAGTGACTGTCACTAGATGACAAAATAGGGAAAAGACAAAGAATGTATTTTAAATTGCTAGATAATGAGAGGTAGGTGAAACCCTAATGTAATCAAATTTGAGCCACTCAATACAAATTGATCCTAGCCATTCATTTGGGCTTTGGAAAACTATAAATAGGGGCTTGCCTCTCATTTCTAAGGGTTGGAGAATTGATGTAAAGACATTCTGCAGCAATAGAAAGCAGCATTGCATAATTTATGGGTGTTCCTTTTGAGTTTTCTCTTTATCTATGCATGGTTCACCTCCCATGTTAGTTTTAGTGTTAATTTCTTGAATGGGAGTGGTGATGGTGTTTGTTGTTTTAGTATTTGATGGTTTTCCAGCTCATGCTTTTTGTGGTTCATTAATGATGAGTCACTTTGCAAAGCTAGTCTGAGCTCATTACTTCATTGCTACAACTTAGTTCAATTACATGTGTATGATGTGCATGTGCAATTTAAAAATCAGCAGTCCTTAGAAGATTACACTGGTTTTGTGCAACTGTAGGTTTCTCTTGGCCAAGCAAAACCCAGTTTAGGAAGTCTGTCTACTTTAGCAGCCACCATTGTTACTGTTCATTCTTAGCTTAGCATTAGAATAGCATTCTTCACCCTTCTCCTTTTGTTTTTTCTTTTAATCCTTGGTTAGAGTAGGACCCAAACCATCACCATGAAGCTAAATCAGATGAACTTGATGAGTTTTAACTTGCTGTTTTGAGTGGACAGCCACTGTTCATCCACTTTTAACACTTTGAAATTGCATTTGCAAACCCAACTTCCATGCTTTGTAACTCATCCGTAAGATCACCTTGTGATTCCAGCAAATCACATCAAACTACTGAGGTATCTAAACCCTGTCATGACCTGACATCCGAGAGACCTTGGGATAGTGTTCTGCAATTCGATTGTGGGAAATTGTCTTTCAAAAGAAGTAGTGCACCTACGCACTGCTTGTGTTGAAAATTGCATAAAGAACACATCAACAAAACTGGCGCTCGAGGGAGGGCTGACACATTGGGAATACAAAGCTAAAGGTTGGAAGTGATTCATTCCATGCCCTCCTCCTCCTAACGCCATCAACAGAACTGGCGCTAGAAGGAGGGCATGATATGGTGAGGCTATGAAGCTGAAAGTTGGAAATCGAAAGGAGCACTTGCAAAGAAGAAATCTGAGATAGGGAGATCTCTTTCAATTCAAAAGTCAAAATTTTTTGGAGGCAAACAAGAGCTGAGTCGAAATGGAGCAGCATTTGCAAATCAACATCACTCAGCTGCATGCAAATTTGAACAAGAGACTGAAAAAGCCATTGGAGCAAATCAAGTTGGCGAATAGATGTCGGATCCATTGCACTTGCAGGCATAGTGAATTGGGGTGTCTAACATTCTCGGACAGAATTGCGAATGTCTTGCAGGGAGAAACTCCCTTTTGGGAAATATTCCAGCACTTGGCCCCCACAAACCCAGAGGAAGAATTGACAACCATGGTGGCCAAGGCATTCAAAGATTTGATCGAGGAAAAGTTGAGCAGCAAGGATGGACCAAGATTGGAGGAAATATTAATGTCTTGTTGGTGCAGATTTCACAATGCACCCCACTTTGAATTCACTTGCTCATCATGCACAAAAATCATCGCTCAAGCTAGGGGTTGTTCGAACAAGTTGGAGCAGCCAACTCTCAATGAGGAGAAGTTATCCAATGAGGCAGAAGATTTTTCAACATCCAGAAGACAGCAAAATAAAAATGAACCAAGAAATTTGACACAAGTTGTTGTTGGGACAGCAGACATGGAAAATGAAAACCAAGAGGGAGGAGTTGAAAGTCTTGGGACAGCAACGTGCATTGATGAAAATTTGATTATAACCAATTTAGAAGACTTTCCCTCCATTGAAGAAGATCAGTCCTCCACTCAAGAAGAGGGATTGGCAGTTGGAGATGAATCAAATGAGTTTGTAGTAGTTTGTGCTGGGGCAGCAAATGAAAATGCTGAAAATCAAGAAGAAGAGGAGGCTGAAAGCCTTGGGGCAGTAGAAGGAGATGGTAAAAGCATAAGCAAAATTAGGTCGAAAGACCTCTCCATCTACAATGACAGTGATCGAGAATCCAAAAATGCAGATTTGGAGGAGTGGGAGCAACCACTTGCCACAACTGTCTACTATTCACCTTCCTTCCCAAATGATGATGAGGACTCAATAGCGGAAAGATATGGCCAGTTCATCTCGAGACTAACGATGGATTGGACTGAGTTGAAGTACCAAGTGGATTTGGAGATATTGCTGCTCCCAAATTGGTAACGACTCCATGATTCATCGCACTCAGAGCTCAAATGTAAGCTATGCCAAGAGGCCATCAAATAAGTCAAAGAACAAGCAAGACAGCCAAGTGCCCGACCTCTTCTACTTGCTGCCCATATCGAAAAAGAAGACCAAAAGTCAGAATCAACTAATGGCTCAGTTGAAGGTGGTCCTCAAGAGGATGTTGGGGCAGTAATAGAGGGATAGCAATACAGTCTTGGACTTCTAAGCGATGAAGTAGATCAAGTGGGAATGCTGTCCACCAGTCATGAAGAAGTTCTTCCTCTTGAAGAGCAGTTGTGTACCATGGACGATGGGATTTTTGGCGAGTCTTCAGAGGGAAATTGTGTAGTAGACTTTGGTCCCCTTGATGAGGTTACATCGATTGATGACTTCTTTCCATTAGGAGCTACACTACGGAGGTATGCTCATGTCGAGGAAGAGCACATCCTAGAGGACGATATTGAAAAATACATACTCCTTGAGCCCTTGAACAATGATGCACTAGAGTTTCCAAATTGGGAGAGGAGCTCCTCCATTTACAGTGATACTGACCAAGAGGAAACAAGTGAGCGACATGATGAGATACATGAACAACAAAAGGAAGAAGATAAAGGTGGAGGTGTTTTGATGGCTGCCAACAAATACGATGAGCTTGGTCAACCGCAGGCTACAACTGAGGGTCCTTCCACCTCAATCCTTGTAGATTTTCCTTCACAACCAGAGAGCTGCAATGAGACAAATTCTTGCATGTCATCATCCCATGACATTGAACGTCACAAAAATTAGGGAATCACTTGGGAAGGGAAATGGGACAACATGCTACCTTTTGAGGACGACCATCGAAAGGGCACCAAGATTACAGATGATCGACAAGGCGAGGTGTTCCTCCTTCAAGAACAACCAATTGGGACTGTGGATATTGGTCACAGCTTGGAAGAGTTGTTTACTGCCCCATCCTCCCAACCTTATACACACTGAATGTCCAAAGTGCTGCACCCTCCACCACGCCCACCCGAAGCTACCAATGCAACAACCAAGAATGTTGTGCTTGCTCTCGACTATCCAATGCTGCCACTGCCATGTGATGACATCTAGGTTTTATCCTTCCTTGCCCCTATTATTTCTCATAATTGCACTTGTTATTTTGATTATGGGAATGAGGGAAAACAAACATGTTTATGGATTAACCATGGGTTTGGCGAGCCTCCTCAATTGCTGATTTTTCATGATGACATGATTGAACTTGAGTGCTGCAACATTGAATTTCTTTTTTCAGAATATAAAGACAAGTTTGCATGGTTAAGAACAATAACGATTTCCTGTTTTCCCGTGCATGCATTACAAAATCCAATGAATGTTAATGTTGGTTTTTTGTGTCTAAACATAGTGCTTTGTAAATATCTTTGTACATAGCTCGTTTTTGAGTAGTATAGTTTTCTTGTAAATACTCTGGTTTCCTGCTTTCTGTAGGTTAGTTGGCTTGTGTAGGTTGCTTGTTTCATTTTCTTTTTCTTTTCTTTTGCTTTGTTGCTACTTAGGTCGGGGTCCGTCTGCTTTGAACTAGGCACATCTGTGCGCAGCACAACCATACTTATCGCTTGGGGTTGTTTTACGTATTTCTTTGTCAAACTCTAATCAAGTCTTCAGAGTGGATGGTGAAGGTCTTCTATTAGTGTCAAGCGATCTGGGTGTTTAAGTCAAAGAGGATAAGTTCTTGGTTTAGTCTGACTTTGAAATATTTTGAAATCTTATAGCTCTTACACATCTTAAGAATTTGACGGTCACTATAGGGCCTTTTGTGAAGTCTAGTTAAGCAAAAAATCTAAAATTCTGCTCCAGTGCCACTATGATTCTCAGCCCTGAGCGCGAGCTTCAATGCTTATGGGTTGAAATAAAAGAGCTGAAAAGAGAAAAGAAAGAAATAAAGAAAACATTCAAAATTAAAAGAAAGATAAAATTCAACATTTCAGGGGTATTCGAACAACTCTACCAGGGCTATGGACACCCGAATGGTAGTAGAGCAATGTTCGGGAGAATCACAGCGATAACCTCGTCGAGGCTATGGACTCCTGACTGGCAGCGAGGCAATGTCCCAAATGCTTTTGGAGTTAGAATAAACTATGTAGCTTAACTGAATAGAGCTTGAGTTCCTGTAGCAACTGAAGAATGGGAATTAATGCAATTGCACACACTTGGATTTTCAGCATACTGAAAGTTGGGTTGGCTAATGGTTTTGATCCTTTGGTTGAGCGTCTGGCTTGTTTGCCCTAGCGTTAAGGTTGAAACCAGAGATTTTGGGTTCGTGATTCCAGTTTTTCATCAAAATGCTCTCGAGCATTTCCCCAGCGAGTGGCCATTTGTTGTGCATGTTTTGCACACACGCCCTGCCGTAGGCAGGGACCCCCTTTTTTTTGCTCCCAACAGTCTGCTTTGCTCCTGTGTTGTTTTGTGTTCCCTATTTCAAGGCCCAAATTGGTCATGTGCCATTAAATGATCAAATTCCCCTACCCAAATTCACCTGCTTGGGGTATTCAAATCTGTGGAAACATAAAGTCCCCCATCCCCTTTCTGCCTTTTCTCTTACTTTAGCTATTTCAGAAACATTCAGAGACCCTTGTCGGTCCAGTTTCCACATTTTTGGCTTTGGGGAAAACTTTTTGGTGGATTTGGGATGTGTTTGGGGTGTTTGAATGAACTACCAATGTTTCATCAACATTCCATTAAGTTTTGATGGTTTCAGAACTTTCCCTCCAGAATTCCCTTCCTCCTTGGCTATTTGGAAACATCCATGGACACCCGTCGCTCCTGTTTTCTCATTTTTTACTTTGGGGTCACCCTTTTTTGGATCTAGGATGTGTTTGAAGTGCGTAAATAAACTGCCAAGGTTTTGTCAACGTTTCGTTAAGTTTCAATGGTTTCAGAACTTTTCCTCCAGAATTCCCTTCCTCCATGGCTATTTGGAAACATCCGTGGACCCCCGTCACTCCCATTTCCTCATTTTTGACTTTGGGGTCACCCTTTTTTGGATTTAGGATGTGTTTGAAGTACGTAAATGAAATGCCAAGGTTTTGTCAATGTTTGGTTGAGTTTCGATGGTTTCAGAACTTTCCCTCCAGAATTCCCTTCCTCCTTGGCTGTTTGGAAACATCCGTGGACCCCCGTCGCTCCCATTTGCTCATTTTTGACTTTGGGGTCACCCTTTTTTGGATCTAGGATGTGTTTGATGTGCGTAAATGAACTACCAAGGTTTCATCAAAGTTTGGTTAAGTTTCGGTGGTTTCGGAGCTTCGTCCCCCTTTTGCTGTTTGGAACATCTGTTGGCTCAAGGCGACCTGGCCTCCGGAGCCCGGCCCCTCCATGGCCATTTTCGGAACATTTCCCCTCCATGGCCATTTCTGGGGTTACGCCTCTCTGTGGCCATTTTGGAACTTCCAGCGGCTACCCCCCTTCTGGCCTCTAGAGCCCGGCCCCTCCGTGGTCGTTTCTAGGGTTCCGCCTCTCCGTCGCCGTTTTGAAACTTCTGGCAGCCACCTCCCTTCCGGCCTCTAGAGCTCGGCCCCTCCGTGGCTGTTTTCGGACTTTCGCCTCTCCGTGGCCGTTTTGCAACTTCCGACGGCCACCTCCTTCTCGGCCTCCGGAGCCCAGCCCCTCCTTGGCCGTTTCCAGGGTTCCGCCTCTCCGTGGCCGTTTTGGAACTTCCGGTGGCCACCTTCCTTCTACCATCCGGATCCCGGCCCCTCTGTGGCCGTTTCCAGGAGCCTGCCTCCTTCCTAGCTATTTTGAACATCTAGGAGCTCGCCTTCTTCCAGACTATTTTGAACATTCTGGGAGCCCACCTCCTTCCCGGTAGTTTTAAACATCCGAGAGCCCGCCTCCTTCCCGACTGTTTTGGCTTCCGTCCGCTGTCTGCTTTTTGGCTTTCTTCTGTTCTCTTTCTGCCCTCTGGCGCTCGCACCCGTGAAGCACGCATTAATGTTTATGGTCCAAATGAGCTCCAAATGTGAATATCAAGATATTTTGATGATGCATGGATAGATCTAACTGGAAATTTGTAGGTTTGACTGACATTTTCCTTAACTCATGTATAAATGCACTTACGACACTTCGTGTTTGCAGGAGTCAAGAAGCCTTCCATAGGTCTATCAAAGAGGCCCATTGAAGGAGTTTTCCTACCTTTTTCCAGATGGTGATGATTTCTAAGGAGCTTTCCGCTTGAATCAGGGGCCACCAATCCATTGATGCCAATCGTCGATGAACTCGTTTGATCAAAGGGAGAACACTGCAAGCACATCAAGCAAAAGACAACTTTCAGGCAGTTTTAGCTACAGTGAAAAGGGAAATCAGCTAAATGACAAAATTGCTATAGTGACTGTCACTAGATGACAAAATAGAGAAAAGACAAATAATGTATTTCAAATTGCTAGATAATGAGGGGCAGGTGAAACCCTAATGTAATCAAATCTGAGCCACTCAATACAAATTGATCCTAGCCATTCATTTGGGCTTTGGAAAGCTATAAATTGGGGCGTGCCCCTCATTTGTAAGGGTTGGAGAATTGATGTAAAGACATTCTGCAGTAATAGAAAGCAGCATTGCATAATTTATGGGTGTTCCTTTTGAGTTTGCTCTTTATGTATGCATGGTTCACCTTCTATGTTAGTTTTAGTGTTAGTTTTTTTGAATGGGAGTGGTGATGGTGTTTGTTGTTTTAGTATTTGATGGATTTCCAGCTCATGCTTTCTATGGTTCATTGATGATAAGTCACTTTGCAAAGCTAGTCTGAGCTCATTACTTCATTGCTACAACTTAGTTCAATTACATGTGCATGATGTGCATGTGCAATTTAAAAATCTGCAGTCTTTAGAAGATTGCACTGATTTTGTGCAACTGTAGGTTTCTCTTAGCCAAGCAAAACCCAATTTAGGAAGTCTGTCTACTTTAGTAGCCACCATTGTTACTGTTCATTCATAGCTTAGGATTAGAATAGCTTTCTTAACCCTTGTCCTTTTGCTGTTTCTTTTAATCCTTGGTTAGAGTAGGACCCAAAGCATCATCATGGAGCTAAATCAAATGAACTTGATGAGTTTTAACTTGCTGTTTTGAGTGGACAGCCACTGTTCATTCACTTTCAACACTTTGAAATTGCATTTGCAAACCCAACTTCCATGTTTTGTAACTCATTAGTAAGATCGCCTAGTGATTCCAGCAAATCACATCAAACTACTGAGGTATCTAAGCCCTGTCATGACCTAACATCCGAGAGACCTTGGGATAGTGTTCTACAATTCGATTGTGGGAGATTGTCTTTCAAGAGAAGTAGTGCAGCTACGCACTACTTGTGTTGAAAAGTGCATAGAAAACACATCAACATGACCTGAAACCACAAATTTAAAACAAACAAAGATAGAGCATAAAAAGTCCAAACAAACAAACAGCTGTTCCAAAAAGGAAACGACAACAAAAGGAAACAACAGGGTCCAAAAAAGGACTGCCAAAAAACCAGAAATGATCACAGCAGCACTACTCCAAGGTGTTCATCAACTCCTCGACTTCCTTTTCAGTTTCACTCATATCCTATAACCCTTTCCTGAGGATTTGAACCATGTGTGGAGAAGTAGGGACCTTCCTCTTCATATTAGCCCGGGTTCGAGTCAAAATCCCTTCAACAGCAGATCTACTACAACCTCTGTCCACATCTAAGTCCACAACCAGCGAGCCCTTTTGATTTCTTTCTAACTTTTCCACCATAGCATTGATGATAATAGTGTTGTGTCGGGCAATTTTGTGATTATTCTCCAAAGTGGCCCTGATATTTTGGCCAATCTTGGACATATTGCACTCCAACCTAGTCAATCTTTCCTCTTGCACCTGATATCTTTTTCCAGGAATGGGGGTGTCCTGTCCCTCATTCTCATTACAACTCTAGCTTATCTTCTACTCCAGTTCCATGACTCTGTTGCTAAGATCTCTGTTACGGCCAATCAGCTCACAAACGTCCTTCTTGGTCCACTTAAGAATAGTAAAAAGGCCATCTGTATTTTTTTTTTCCACACTCATAATGTCCTCAGGCATGAGGTTATTCAGGGCAGAATTAATTTCTCCTTGATTAGGGGAGTTTTTAGGGGCATTCACAAATCTTCCTGAGGCGGGGGCACTAGTGTCCGACTCTTTATTGCCCATAGGTTTATTAGAATGCATTTCCATAGAATTCCCAGAGTATGAAATATTATTGATTGTTTATATATAGTAAAAAATATTTAATTCAAATAGATTTAATAGAATTTCGAGCTTATTTTATTGATTGTTTATATATAGTAAAAATTATTTAATTCAAATAGATTTAATAGAATTTTAAATATTTTAATTAGCTAGAATTTGAACAAGAGTGACAATATTATAAATGTTCTAATATACATAGTCATACATACACACACATGTTTATGTGCATTGGGATTGATTCAATGGTAAGGTAGGAGACTAAAATGACTACAAAATAATTATCACTATTATGGAGAAAAATAAAAAGCATCAAGACAAAAAAATCAACAATAGAAATTGAAGACACAATATAATGCCAACTTCAACATAATCAAAGATAACGAATTTCTAAAGCTTGTCAATTGTTGGTCCACCCTACCAAATTCCCCTTCTTTAGAAAATAATTGTTATGGTATGATTGTACCTATCAAATCAAAGTGATAATTAGAACCAAAAAATATGTTGCATAACAATCAATGTCATAGAATGGGTGCACCATTGGGTGGAGCTATATCGGTGTTTTCGGATAGAGGTAAGGATTTTCCAAATTTTGGTAAGGCAGGAATCTCTGCTCTAGGGACTAGCGTTAATGACAGAGGTCAGGCTAACATTGGGAGGTTGGTTGATGGTTTTCTTTTAGATGGGACATCTTGTAGGTCCTTTCCATTGGGTGTCTCACATGTCATTTCTCCCTCTAGCGATCTAGGTCCAAATGATACTTCCTTGGACAAGGTGGAGTCTATTTTTGTGGCTCCTGAGGTAGTTTTCATCCCTAAAGCTACTAAGCTTGATGTGTCCTTAGTAGATGGTAAGGAATGTTCAAATTTGTTTAGTTCTAAGCTTAAGGAGAAAAGCTCCTCATCTCCAGTGGACTTCTTTGCCAACCTGCTAGCTGGCGATTATTTTGTCTCATTGTTGGATTGTATTATTGATAAGGGTATTCTTTCCACGGAACAATCACTGGTTGGTAAGTTTCTGGGACCTTTACCTAATACTAAAATGGTTCATATGTTGGTTAGAAATCAATGGCATCTGAAAGGGACAGTTGAGGTATCGGCCCTTGCAAAGGGCTTCTTCTCATTTTTTTTACTTGTGCTGAAGATCTGTTGAAGGTTTTGGTGGGGGCGCATGGCTTATTGGTGAATCTACTTTGGTGTTGAAGAAATGGAAGGAAAGTTTATCTCTGAGCTCTTATTCCTTTGACTCAGCTTTGGTGTGGGTTCATTTTCTTCAGCTTCCTCTTTAGTTCTAGGACGAGTGGGTCTTTAAAGGAATAGTGTCTACTTTTGGATGTTTTCTTTCTATTGATCGTCTTACTACTTCAAGCCATAGGCTTGTTTATGTGTGATTGTGTGTGATTTTGTAAGAGGTCACATATCTTCCTTCGATGATAAAGATAAACTATAAGCTAGGAGTGTGGGAGTAGGTGATTGAGTTTGAATCTATCCTTTTTTCCCACTTCCACTATAAGAAGGTGGGGCATTGGGAGAAGAAGTGTCCTCTAAAGCCTGTGGTTCCTCCTTAAAAGAACTTGGTTTCTAAAAAGGAGGCCAAATTTTGGAAGGAGGTTGGGAATCACCATGTTTCTAGGGTTGAGATGAGCTCTGTTGAGCCTTTGGAGGAAGTAGTGTTGAGGGGTTAGCCTCTTAGTGTCTCAGTTGTGAAGGTTTCTCCAGGTCTTCCTTTCCCTATCAAGGAAGTTCCTCCTATGGAGGGTGAGGTGAAGGCCCCATGTGTTGATGATTGTGTTGTTGATTCGTTGGCTTTGGAGTTTGTTGAGTCTGAGAAGGTGACCCCTTTGAAGATGGTCTTCGAGGAGTTGTTTTTAATTTCCAAGGAGGAGGCTTCAGATCTCTCATTGGTGGATTCAGTTGTGGTCAAAGAGGATTTGTGCTCTGTTGAGCCATTGGTGGAATCAGTTTTAGAGAAGTTGGTGCTCACCTCTTCTTTCATTGATTGTTCTACATGTGCTCCTCAGGAACAGGAGCCATGGAATACTATAAATTTAGCTTGAACCAAGTCTCATAATAAGAATCCAAAACCCTCTATGGTGGGGATGGCTACAAGAAACCGTTTGAAGTTGGATTGTGGTTTGGAGCCAAGGGGCAGAGGATAGCCTTCTTTGAAAAAAGTGAGGGAGAGGGAAAGAAAATGTGATATTGTTGGTGGATCGTAGATTACTCTGCTTGAGATGGGATTGAATGGTCCCTCGTAGAATCTTTTATGAAGATCCTCTCTTTGAATATAAGAGCATTAAATAATCCTCATAAATAGGAACTTCTTGCAAATATTGTGAGAGATCGCCGGCCTAATATCATTTTGATTCAGGAAACTAAGATGAATACAGAGAAGGTTCATATAATTAAGAAAATGTTTTTTAAGAACTATAGTTTTCATGTTGTTGATTCTGACGGTGCTTCTACTGGGGTAGCAACATTTTGGAATCCTAAGGTAGTTGTTGGCTCTGACTTATTTGCTTTTGAAAATCATGTTGCTATGTCATTTTTTTGGCTTCAGGGAGAAGTTCTCTAGGGTTTTGTCGAATATCTATGCTCCTAATGTGAAAAGATCTTGTAAGCATTTTTGGGCAAGTTTAAATACTTTTAACTTGGCTCAGTTCTCTTTTTAGAACTAGCAGGTGATGGGGGATTTTAATACCCTATTGAATGATGTTGATAAGTTTGGGGGATCTTAGGTGGCTAATGATAATCATCTTGATGATCTCATTAATTTCATCAATGATAATATTATGTTGGATTTGGATTTAGGAGGGGCATCTTATACTTGGTCCAATAGGCAAATGGGGGATGCTCTAATTCAGGTTAAGTTGGATTGAGTTCTTATTTCTCCTAATTGGTTGCACTTTTATGCATGTTCCCTTTCTACTCTTACAAGGCTTGGTTCAGATCATTTCCCTATTTCCTTGAATGTTGAACCCTTTGGCTATAAAAATGCTTTTCCATTCAGGTTTGAGAAGATGTGGACTAACCACCTGGACTTGCATTCAAAAATTGTTGAGTGGTGGAATATTAACGTTGATGGGTCTGCCATGTATAAGTTGCTAAGAATCTTGCTTCTATTAAGTAGAATCTAATTCAGTGGAATAAGGCCTCTTTTGGAAACAATTTTGACGAAAAATCAAAGCTTAAGGGTAAATTAGATATTATGTAGCAAAGAATGTAGGCTTCTGGAGCTAACTCCTCACTTCTTCAGGAAGTTCACTTTTGGCTAGTTTGCATAATATTATGGTGAGGGAGGAGGAGTTTTGGAAGTAGAGGTCTAGAGCTATTTGGCTTCAAAGTGGGGATAAAAATACCTAGTTCTTCCAACTCACGAATTTGAAGCATAGATCCTCTAATAGGATTTCTAAAATTATTGTGAATAATTTTTCTCTTGAAGAGGATGATGACATAAGATCTGTAGCTTGGTCTTTCTTTGAGGACCTTCTCTTGGAGGATCACCCATTGGATCTTGTTTGCCAACAGGGCTTCCTGAATGTTATCCCTAACTTGGTGTCAAAGGAGGAAAATGGGGTCTGGAATTCCATCAAATGAGGAGATCAAAAGGGAATAAATCTCTGGGGCCTGATGGGTTCCCTATGTTATTCTTTTAGTCTTATTAGGAGATAATTTTGAAGGATGTTCTCAATTCCACCAAAGAATTCTTTGGAAGTAGGCAGCTTCATAAGGAATTGAATTCTATGTTTATAGTGTTAATCCCGAAGAAGCCTGGGACTAAGCTCTTTGTTGATTTCAAGCCTATTAGTCTTTGTAGTTCCATTTATAATATTTTCTCTAAGGTGCTTGCTTCTAGGTTGCAAAGGGTGTTGTCTAAGATTATCTCTCCTCAGTAGAATGGTTTTGTGTCGGGAAGGAATATTTTGGATTCTATTCTTATGGTGCATGAAAACATCCATTCTCTTAAAGTTAACAAAAATCCTAGTCTTATTTTGAAGCTTGATTTGGTCAAAGCCTACGATCAGGTGAATTTGAGCTTCATGAGTAGCATTCTCAAGGAATTTGGTTTCTTGGACTAGGCTCTACAATTTGTGTAGAAATTAATCTCCTCTCCTTTTGTGGTACTTATCAATGGGTCTCCATCAGCATTTTTTAGAAGTTCTTGTGGTCTTTAGCAAGGGGATCCTATTTCTCCCCTTTTTTTATCATTATGGTGGAATCTTTGGGCAGGTATCTTCTTCAAGCGGTGTCTAATGGGGCCTTCAAAGGTCTTTATCCTTCCTCGTGCCATCTTTGTTGCTTCCATCAAAAATATTTTAATGACACTATTATTCTTGTGGAGGATTATGTTCCTGTGACTAAATCTATACATCTTGTTCTTCAACAATATGAGGTGGCTTCGGGTTTAGAAGGTGAGTTTTCCTAAGAGTACTACTTTTTTTCTTAATACTCTAGAGCATCATTAATTGAATATTGCTAGTAAATTCCTAAATGTGGTATTGGGGAGCTTCCCTCAACCTATTTGGGGCTCCCTCTTTGTTCTAATAGTCTCCTTGATTCCTTTTGGAATAGTGTCATTGATAAGTTTAATTTGAAGCTTGCTAGTTGGAAGGGTGCCCTACTTAGCCAAGTAGGTAAAATCTAGTTAATAAGGTTGACTTTATAGAATTTCTCGGATTACGCCTTAAGTTTGTTCCAAATTCCTAAAAGATTTTGGGAGAAGATTGAGGGCATTCAGAAAAGATTCTTATTGTCTAGGATCAAGGAGAAGAAAATATTACACTTGTTGTCCTGGGAGGAGGTGTGCAGATCAAAAATCCAAGGTGGTTTAGGCTTGTGTAAGCTGAAAGAATTCAATTCTTCCCTTATGGCTAAACACTTATGGAACTTTCTTGTGAGTGATAAAGAATGGATGGCAATCTACTCTTGTAAATATTTGAGGGGAGTAGATAAGTTTAGAGATTTGTTCAAGAAGAATTTTGTCCCTCCACAGGGGTTTGTCCTCTGGTACTTTATGCTTCGTGCTCATTTGATTATGGCAACTGGCTTGTTGTGGGCCTTGGGAAATGGTAGAAGGATCTTGTTATGGGATGATTGGTTTAGGGATTTGACAAGAAAGTGCCATGTCTGTGTCTGTCATCCCATCAATATTTGACGATGTTGTTCGTCAGTATTCTATCTTGTTTGTTATCATTTTGTTCATGTCATTCATTTTAATTATTCATTTATCATTGTTCTGTTTGGTCATTTTCCATCTTTGTTCAGGCATTGCATTGGGATTCGTAGCTCATTTTTATAATATTGATTTAATTATAGAAGTAAATTAAATTATTAAAAATTATTAAGGGAATCTAAATAATTAAAATATTAAATTAATGTAAAGGTTATAATTATATTGAAATACAAATGAAACACAAATTTGTATTTATAAATAATGGTTATTTAATTTAAAATATAGTGGATTGATAATCCACATATTAATAAAGTTTAAAATTTAAATTTAAATTATTTGATAAATTTTAAGTTTAAATTATTTGATAAGAGGGATGTAATAAAATATTACATCTAAAGTAAAGTTTAAAAATAATAATAATAAATTATTTATATATATAATAGAGATTTGATTAAATTGAATAAGCATGATAGAATTATCGCGGATTAACATTAAAATTATTCTGAAATTATATGAGTATTTTGGAATAAATAAATAAATGAAGTATTATATATAATGATATTTGAAAAAATTTAAGCACTCTTAAATCAAATAGACTCAATGAGTATGCTGCTATATAATTTTCCTGAAAAGATAAATTAAGTAAATTGAGTATTATTTATTTAAATCCAGATACATTAAAAATAGATTTATTTCAATTACATTTTAAGTTTTATCTATTTTCAGAATATTTTCTAATACAATTGCTAGTTAAATTTACTTGCAAATTCATTTAATATTAGATTTATGATTGCAAATAAATTATTTATGTTAGATATTAATTGAATAATCAAGGTATTTATTACATTTTTAATTAAACCTATTATTTTGAAGTAAACAAGCATGTTACATACTGAATTAAATTTATTATACGTTATACTTTAAATTTTAATTAATTTGAAGTAATGTTTATTATTACCGTATATTTAGAACTCAAATTATTTTCAAATACAATTCCTAATACATTTAGATTAGGTCTATTTGCAGGAGCATTTAAAATTAGTTTTAATTACAAGTTATTTAAAGTTAAATTTAATTACAAATTTCTTACTATTAGATTGTGACCATGATTAAATTGTCCATGTTGGAATTAAATTAGATTTAGCTAGGGTGGAGTCAACAAATGTAAATAGTAGATTTTTAATTAAAATTATTTAGTTTAAAAGTAAATAAATATAATACTCTAAATTTTAATTAATTTGAAGTAATGTTTATTATTACGGTATATTTAGAACTCAAATTATTTTCAAATACAATTCCTAATACATTTAGATTAGATCTATTTATAGGAGCATTTAAAATTAGTTTTAATTACAAGTTATTTAAACTTAAATTTAATTACAAATTTCTTACTATTAGATTGTGACAGCAATTAAATTGTCCATGTTGGAATTAAATTAGATTTAGCTAGGGTGGAGTCAACAAATGTAATTAGTAGATTTTTAATTAAAATTAATAAGTTTAAAAGTAATTAAATGTATATATTACCTTTTTAATTAAATTTATTATTTTGAAGTAATGGAGGTATAGGTTATATTTTGATCTAATTATTTTGAGATAATCAAGTGTATAAGTTAGGGATTTCAAATTAAGAAAAGATCCACTGGGTTACATATTCTAGGGCTTATCCATTTAAAAGATATTATGATCAAAATGTATTTAATTATAGTTGATCATTTAATAATTCTTGACATTATCTTTAGCAGGTTTCGATTATGTTTACGTGTATGTGAATCAACATTTATTGTTTATCTTGAACATGTTAGATTGTTATTTATTTATTTTGGATACATTTTGGTATTGATTCCTTATGCATGCTATTGGTTCCATATTGATCATGTAGTCTTCTTGTTTATTTTTCTATTGAGGTAATCTTTGTGTATTGACATGTTTGGAAACACTGGGAACCCCGTAATGCTTAAGTTACCTTCTTCTGATGATTATGGGAGGTAGATTATTAAACCTGGTTGTGTTGAATTTTTCCATGATTATGCCATTGTGTTCTATTGATTGTATTCTTATTTTAGACTCTCATGGGTGTACCTTGTTCTATGATTTTATTTCCCTTTTGGTTATGACTATGAATGAGATGGTTCATGCCTCGCATGTGCAATTTTTTTTGAGGTGTTTATGTTTGGTACACCCCTTGTGGTTGTGAGTCTTGTTTCAAAAATTGTTGGGAAGGGTGGTTCTTCATGGGGGTCGACACACAAAGGGGCTATTAATCATAATTAATGAACTAGTGAGTTTGGGTAGTTAAACATTAAACAAGATTAATCATGTGCCTCACCCATACTATTAGTGCATTCACAAGCTAAGGATGGGATGAGAAGACCTGGTCAGTAAGATCACTCCCTTGTCCTCACGAAAGGTAAGTGGTCCTGCATGAGTCACCTTATGGAGCGACACCTTGAGATAGGGAACAAGGATTACCATAGATGGAGGCGATACCTTGTGATAGGTTGCCTAAATAATCCATGTAAGGCCATGTGATGACACTCTCCCACAATACCCATTTATTTTCCTTTGATTGGTAAACTCTGGAAGAGTTGTACTTGTTTTATGTTGTTTTATGTCAATTAGCCTTGTCCTCTTGACCTTGTTTAGATGTGGATCCTTTCTTTTCAATGCCTAGCATGGGGGGTGGACCTCCAAGTCCACACGGTCAGGTGGAATGTGCTATGCACCCATTGGGTTCCTAGGATGTGTTTGCAATGCAAAAGTGTATGCATAGTTCCAAAAATTCACCTGGTTGAAGACTTTTCCTCAATTTTATGGTACCATGTTCAATTATATAACATTCTTGCAATTGTTGTATCTTATCCTCTTGTGTTAGGATGCATATGTACTCTTGAAGAAATGTAATGTACTCATGAAGAAATGTAATGTACTATTATATACATGAATTGTGATGTATCAGTGCAAATACACTCCACAATTGTAATATTGATTTATGAATCAAAATAAAATTAATGATGTATATATTTTCATCTCTATTGCTCATGGATGATTATATGTTATCATTATGTAATCCTGATTATTTATTCACTTTCATTTGATAAAATTTTATGAATCGTAATGACCATTCTGTGTACCCTAGAGGACATGAATGACTTTGTAAATGCATGTGTTGTTCTTGTAATGCATGTACATATTTATCGTATGCAATATTTCACTTTTAAAAAAAAAAATTGTCGTGTTTTTTGTCCTTTGGGGTTCACACAATGGGTCATTACATCTTTGTTATTAGAGGCAAGGTTTACAACACTGGGTACTCTAGGTTAATTGTGCCCATTAAGCTAACCTTTGTGCTTAACTCTTGATCTAACATGTTACCCTCTGATGTCATGCAAGAGCATACCTTGAGTTAGAGGTCATGGTTGTGGCATGAGTCAAAGAAGTGGTGTTCAGAGAACCAACCGTGAAAGTACTCCATCACAAAGCTCCCATGAATCAGAATGTGAGGAACAACAGGGATCTCAAAATCATCTAGAAGGAGGAGGTCCAAATCTAAAACAACCCGGAATGGATGGTTTGGAGTTATGATAGTTGTTGGAGGAGGTTCTTGGTCATTTAAGCCCTAGGCTAGAAGGAGAGCAGCAAGTAGAGAGGGAAAGGGAGAGGTCTCCAAGGCGGAAGGAAGTATCAACAAAGTAGGATGCAATAGTGGCAAGTCACATGAGGGATCCATTGAGAGCTCATCCTCCCACTTTTGATGGTGATGGCAAAGGACTTGAGGTGGAAACATGGTTAATACACTTGGATCACTGCTTTGTGATGCATCCTTACAGTAGCAATACTCAGGATAGGTGCACCATTATGCACCTCAGAGGCTTCACATCTCCATGGTGGCATCTAGAAGAACATAAACTCCACCTAGACATGAGTATGGTGACTTGGGAGTTGTCTTTAGAGATATTTAGAGTTTGTTTTCTCGTAGATCATTGGAGGTACGATTGAGCAGATGAATTTCATGAGCTAAGAAAAATGGAAATGTTAGTTGACCAATATGAGTACCAATTCTATGAGCTTAATCAGTACGCGAGAATCAACAATGATGAGGCAATCATTGTACAACACTTTGTCAGAGGCTTAAATGCCTGAATCAGTGGAAAAGTTTAGGTCTTCACGGGAAAGACAGTGGAGGTAGCTGTTGAGAAGGCTTGTCTGGTAGAGGATAATTTGGCCATGGCTTGGGTAGGTCACACAGGTGTGCAGATTAGTAGTGCATCGACATCTAGTTTTTGATCTCGAGATGGGTAGCCTCAAGCTCCAGGATCTTCCAGGAGTTGTCATGCTCCTTCTAAGGGTGGTCAACAGCAACAGTAGTCACAACATAAGCACAAAAGTTCCCAATGATCTCAGCAAAGCAATAGAACTTAGCTCAAAAATAATTAGAGTTGGCAACATAATTAGCGTAATCATTTTGAGCAGCCTACTTAGAGCTCATAGTCAGCTCCCAGTTGGAGCAGTTATCAGCAGTCAAGTGCACCATCAGGAAGCGAAGGTTTTGGTCGAGATACAGGTTGTTTCTCATGTGGTCAATAGGGACATATTTCTAGAAAATGTTCGCAAAAGAAAACTTCAAGGTTTAGTCAAAGGCTAGCTACTTCTGAGCCAACAGAGGGTGATGTGGGCAAATCTCATTGAGTCTTTGCGATGGTTGACAATCATCAAGCTGATCACTAGGGCACTATAGTTGAGGCATCAGGTGTGTTACTAGGCACTAGTATTTCTATTCTCTTTGATTCTAGTGCATTAGATTCATTTATTTCCCCTTCAGTAGTAGAGAGTTGTAGACAAGTGACAGCAAGGAAAGGTGTCAAGTGACAGGTCAAATTGGCCTTCAAGGCAAAGGTAGTGGTTGAATCATATGATTAGGGTTTTGTCTTGAAAATTGGGTCATTGGCGACTACGATGGACCTTTAAATCCTACCTCTTGGGTCCTATGATGTCATTTTGGGTATGGATTGGTTGAATTCTCACCGAGTGATAATAGATTGTCGCTGCAAGGTTGTGCGATGTGTAGATGATTCAGGAAGTGAAGTGGGATCATTGGCATACAAATACCCATCTCATTGTGGATGATTTATGCTATGCAACTAAAGAGGTGTTTTCGTCACGGCTGTTAGTTGTTTCTTGTGTCGTTCAATGACTTGGATTTGGGAGAGAGTCAAGATGTGTCATTGGATGAATACCCTCTTCTTAAGGATTTTGTAGATGTTTTCAAGTGAAATTCTGGGAATGCCACCAAAGCATGATATTGACTTTAGGATTGATCTCAGACCTAAGGTTGAGCCTATATATCAGGCTCCATATCATATGACAACTCAGGAGTTTTGGGAGCTCCATTTGCAATTAGAAGAGCTTTTAGCAAAAGGGTTCATTCATCCTAGTGTTTCCCCATAGGGAGCACCAGTTATATTCATAAAGGATGGTTCCCTCCATTTGTGCATTGACTAAAGGCAGCTAAATAAGGTGATAGTGATGAATAGCTACCCTTTTCCAAGAATTGATGACATTTTTATTAGATAAAGGGGGCTCCGGTATTGTCAAAGATATATTTTAAGTCGGGATACCATCAATTGTGGATAGTCGAAGCTTATATTCACAAAACAACATTTTTCACTTGGTACAGACATTATGAATTCACTGTTATGTCATTCAAGTTGACAAATGCATAGTTAGTCTTCATGAGCTTGATGAATGGAGTCTTTCAAACATATTTGGATAGATTTGTTCTCGTGTTCCTTGATGATATCTTGATCTACTTGAAAACTATGGAGGAGCATGAGGAACACTTGAGATATGTGTTGTAATGCTTAAGAGACAACCGGTTGTATGCTAATTTGGCTAAGTGTGAGTTTTACAAGATTGAAGAGAAATACTTGGGTCATGTCATCTCTGGTGAAGGTATTTTTGTGGATCCTTCAAAGATTCAAGCCATAGTTGATTGTCCTGCAGCCACGAATGTTCCTGAGATTCATAGTTTTATGGATTTGGCAAGCTACTATTGGTGGTTTGTAGAGATATTTTTGAGGATTGCACATCCCATCACTAGCCTTCAGAGGAAAGGAAAGAAGTTTGTTTTGTTAGAACAGTGTCAGTTAGCTTTTTAGACCCTTAAGGAAAAGGTTGACCAGTGCACCGATTCTAGCAGTTCCTGATCTACTAGGGAATTCGTAGTATGTACAAAGGCTTCCTTCAAAGGTTTAGGAGCTGTTTTAGTGCAAGAGGGTCATGTGATTGCATTTGACTTCCACAAGCTGAAGGATCATGAGTTGAATTACCCTATGCATGATATGGAGTTAGTTGTGGTTGTTCATGCCCTTGTGAGATGGAGGCACTTTCTACAGGGGCATCGGTTCGAGCTTCATAGTGATCGTCACAACTTGTAGTATATTTTTAAGCAGTCGAACCTGAATGCCAAGTAGATGAGATGGATGTAGTTTCTCTATGAATATGATTTTCAGGCTATGTACATCCAAAGCAAGGAAATCATAGTGGCCGATTCTCTAAGTTGACGGAGGCATGACATATCTACAGTAACTCTTGATGTCGATTTGAGGACCCAGATCCTCGTAGCACTTCCTTCAGATCGCTGGTATCAGGAAGTGAAGGCATAAATTGATTTAGATAGGGCTCTGGAGGGAAAGTTCTCTAGTTATACATTGGAATCTGACAGGCTTATGCAATATTTGGGTCATATGTATATACCTCCTCAAGAGGGTCTTCATACCCTAATCATGACTGTCGCACATTGAGCTCCCTATTCTACTCATCTAGGAGTCAAGAATATGTATGCAAACCTCTGCTCACTATACTTTTGGGCTGCAATGAAGAGATACATTCCAGACTTTGTGGCAAGATGTTTGGAATGTCAGAGAGATAAGGTGGAACATCAGCATCCCATAGGTCTTTTACAGCCTCAACTCATTCCTAAATGGAAGTGGGATATCATATCAGTGGACTTTATTGTCAATTTACCCATGTCTTCTCGTCAAGATGATGCTATCATGGTCACTGTTGACAGGTTGACCAAGGTGGCACACTTCTCTCCTATCTAATCCTCATATACTTCTTCCTCTATAGCTATAATTTTCATGGAGGACATTGTTCGACTACACAAAATTCTATGAAGGATCATTTCTAACAGAGATCTGGTGTTCACTTCTACATTGTGGACATCATTGCAGCATTCCTAAGGAACCCAACTGAACTTTAGTTATGCCTACCATCCTGAAACAAATGGTCAAACCGAGAGGGTCAACCAGGTTCTTGAGGACATGCTCCAGATGTACATAATGGATCAATAGTCATGTTGAGAGGATTATTTGCATCTGGTAGAGTTTTCTTATAATAATGGTTGCCACAACTCGATTGGCATGGCACCTTTTCAGGAATTATATGGCCGTCCTTGTTGGACCCCGTAGAGTTGGGACCATCTTGAGGATCGAGTTCTGCTTGGACCCGAAATGCTTCAGGATATGGAGCAACAATTTTCTTGCATTAAAGAGCACTTAGTAGCAATCCAAGACATGTAAAAGAAGTATGTTGATGCGCATAGGGTCGACTGTCAGTTTTTTGTTGGTGATCAGGTCTTTCTATGAGTGTTTCTGTGAAAGAGTCTAATCCGTTACGGAAAAGGCACTAAGCTCACCCTTCATTTTGTGGGACTATTTGAGGTGTTGGAGAGAATTGGCCCCATTGCTTATCACCTATTTTTTTTGCCCAGTCTACTGCACATTCATGATGTGTTTCATGTTTCTATACTTAGGCCCTATCATCCAGATGTTTCTCACGTGCTTGATTGGAATGTGTTGTAGGTCAAGGATGGGTAGCTGGAACTCAAGTCGATCATCGTGCTTTAGCACAGGAGACTCATTCTCAAGGGCAGAGAGATTGAGCAAGTGCGGGTCCAATGGCACCCTAATGACGAGTCATTAGTGACATGGGAGGATGCATCCCACATTCAAGAGTACTCTCCCTTTTTGTTTTCTGGCTTCCAGGAATTAGCCTAGTTCTAGGGGGGAGGATGTAGTGCCTCTCGTGATACCATACTCTTATGTTACTATGTGGATACTGTTATGTTTGATGCATACTCATGATTACATTGGTGATTGTTTCACCTGTTTGACTTATATGTTTTGTTTGGATGCACATGATATAGTTTTACGATTTCAATGATATAATGTTGCATGGTGTTCATCTTTATCTGATTATGCAGCATTGTGTGGTTACATAAATGGTTTTATACTTGTTTCATGATATTTATGATGATTGTGTTATTGTTTTAGGTTCGAGTGAGGGGGCGCCCTACCACACTGCAATTCTCTCTTATAATGTGTTTGGCATTAAATATATATTTATATGTTGTTTCGACACTTGGTTTTATGTAGCGCTGTAGGTACCGGGCACCAACTCCACCTGCACTGTAGGGTCTAAGCATGCCCAACATACCCAATGGATATGATATGGTTTAGGGATTTGACAAGAAAGTGCCCCGTCTGTGTCTGTCGTGCCATCAATATTTGACAATGTCATTTGTCAGTATTTCGTCTTGTTTGGTATCTTTTGTTCATGTTCATTTTAATTATTCATTTATCATTGTTCTGTTTGGTCATTGTCCATCTTCGTTAGGGCATTGCGTTGGACTTTGTAGCTCATTTTTATAATATTGATTTAATTATAGTAGTAAATTGAATTATTAAATTATTAAGGGAATCTTAATAATTAAAATATCAACTTAATGTAAAGATTATAATTGTATTGAAATATAAATGAAACACAAATTTATATTTATAAATAATGGTTATTTAATTTAAAATATAGTGGATTGATAATCCACATATTAATAAAGTTTAAAATTTAAATTTAAATTATTTGATGAGAAGGATGTAATAAAATATTACTTCTAAAGTAAAGTTTTTAAAAAAATATAATAATAAATAATATTTATATATTTAAAAGTTTTGACCCACCCTAATAGAGATTTGATTAAATTGAATAAGCATGATAGAATTATCGCAGATTAATATTAAAATTATTTTTCCCCTAATGGCAACCAACCTTACTAGGGGTAGATTTCTTAATCCTTTAAATGGAGGAATTTTCGTCCAAGTGATAGAACGGGAAAAAATAATTGTGATGGGTGTGAAATTGATAATTGTGTTGTTGCCACCTACTTATCTAGAATTAAAATAATGTTTCCTTAATTTATTTGGTAAAAAGGGGTGAAAAGAGGATACGAGACTAATTCATCAAAAAAAAAGAAAAGAAAGATATATTCTGGAAGGTAAACAGAGATTACAGAGAGGGGCATCTCAGCAGTCCATCCCTAATTTCCGTTACATTCCAGGTATGGTTAGAAATTATTGTCACTCAAGGTTAATAGCAGATCTTAGAGTTTTCTCGTTGTGTTTAGTTTGATTGCTTATATTATCCAAGGGTAATATACATATATAGATTAATATGGCTCAAGCAAGCTTAATTTTCTTTGACAGCTTTTTCTAATGAGTTTTCTTTCTTTTATTGGGAACATGTCATTCATTAAAATAAAAAAAATTAATAATATCTTCTTCACTCCTAATAGTTAGCAGAAATTATCTCACCAGGTTCCAGTGTGTTCTTAAACTCAAAACTAGGCTAGAATAATAGGTTGATTGCGCTTGAAAATTTCTTAAGCCTTCCAAGAAAATCCGTTTTGTGCATTTTCTGCTCTCCTTGAAATCACATTTCTTTGGGGCGCTTAGTCAAGCAGTCTCGTGCTTTTTCTGTTCTTTGGGATGTTTTGTCAAACAGTTCACATGCCTTTATCTAGGCGCCTTCCAACACTTTTTTTTTTTTATTGAATTGTGTCAATTAGTTTCCTTGTTGCATCTATGCTTTCACTTTATGCATTCATGCCTACCAAGGCGGTCGCAACTGCAGCCCTAGCAAACTTCCCCGCCCTCCATGCTTTGATGGGTGTCCATACCTATTGTAAAGCTCCCATTTTGGCGCAGGCAATGAGGATAATGGAAAAAGGTTTTGAAAATTCGAGTTTACTCCTGCTAATTGCATTTGCTTGAAAATTTCTTAAACCATCTATTAAACACATTTTGTACCTAGCCTACAATCCATGAGATCCGTTTCTTTGAGGCATTATGTCATGCAGTTCGAATGCCTTATGTGCGTCCACTTTCCCCACCCAGCCGTTCTAAACAATGGCAATCTATCACGGCTGCAACTTTTAGACTTGAAAAAGCGTAGTAAATTAAATAACCTTCCTGATACCATTGGCAACCTATCGCAGCTGTTGCATTTAGTCTTGACTTCATGTAGTAAATTAAATAGCCTTTTTGATAACATTTTGTACCCTGTCTCAACCGTAGCACTGAAACATAATAGGAAATTTAAAGGTTTAATTAATCCCTGTTTCTGTTCGTAATCTTTCGCAGTTGCTTCACTTGAAACTAAAATATTAAATTTAGATTTTTTTTTGTTTTGATTTTGTGCTATAAGTTTAGGTAAGCTAGGGAAATGATACAGTTGTAAATCCTAACTTGACTATATTTAGTTAATTAAATAACTATATATTCTGCATTAAATCTTTATTAAAAGAATGTTCTCGGTTTGTGGATTATAAAACAAGGGAAATGTCCTTGAGAACAGTCTATTTAAGTTTGTCTGCTTAAAATATTTTGTCCTCTTTCATAAATTTTAGCATTGGTATCCTTTTAGAAGTATTGTGGACTAATTTTAGCTTTTCTTGGTAAGAAGCAAGGATGCTAGGGAAAGATTTATGTATTTTTACTATTATGAGACATTTTGAGTTAATTACATCATTCCGAGATAAATATGTGGCAAATATTGTATCTTAGTAGAAATATTTCATCTTTTAGGGATTCTAGATTATGAACAGATTGTTTGACTAATATTGCATATGAATGTTCAACATACGAAAGTAAAAGTAGTTCTATCAATTTATTCTCTGAAATCGTATGAATATTTTGGAATAAATAAATAAATGAACTGTTATATATATTGATATTTGAAAAGATTTAAGCATTCTTAAATCAAACAGACCCAATGAGTATGCTATTGTATTGTTTTCTGAAAAGATAAATTAAGTAAATTGAGTATTATTTATTTAAATCCAGATACATTAAAATTAGATTTATTTTAATTACATTTTAAGTTTGATCTATTTTTAGATTATTTTCTAATACGTTTAAATTATAAATTATTCTCAAGTACATTTAAAATTAGGTATAATTGCTAGTTAAATTTAAGTTAAATTTACTTCCAAATTCATTTAATATTAAATTTATGATTGTAGATAAATTGTTTATATTAGATCCTAATTGAATAATCAAGGTATATATTACATTTTTAATTAAACCTATTATTGTGAAGTAAACAAGCATGTTACATACTGAATTAAATTTATTATAGGTTATACTCTAAATTTTAATTAATTTGAAGTAATGTTTATTATTCTGGTATATTTAGAACTCGAATTATTTTCAGATATAATTCCTAATACATTTAGATTGGATCTATTTGTGGGAGCATTTAAAATTAGTTTTAATTACAAGTTATTTAAAGTTAAATTTAATTACAAATTCTATTAGATTGTGACAGCGATTAAATTGTCCATGTTGGAATTACATTAGATTTAGCTAGGGTGGAATCAACAAATGTCATTAGTAGATTTTTAATTAAAATTATTTAGTTTAAAAGTAATAAATGTATATATTACCTTTTTAATTAAATTTATTATTTTGAAGTAATAGAGGTATAGGTTATATTTTGATCTAATTATTTTGGGATAATCAAGTGTATTAGTTAGGTTTTTCAAATTAAGAAAAGATCCAATGGATTACATATTCTAGGGCTTATCCATTTAAAAGATATTATGATCAAAATGTATTTAATCATAGTTGATCATTTAATAATTCTTTACATTATCTTTAGTAGGTTTGGATTATGTTTACGTGTAAGTGAATGGACATTTAAAGTTTATCTTGAACATGTTATATTGTTATTTATTTATTTTTGATACTTTTTGGTATTGATTCCTTATGCATGTGCTAGTGGTTCCATGTTGATCATGTAATCCTCTTCTCTTTTTTTCCATTGAGGTAATTTTTTTGTATTGACATGTTTGGAAATGCTGGGAACCCGTAATGCTTAAGTTACCTTCTTCTGATGATCATGGGAGGTAGATAGTTAGGCTTCCAGAGGTGATGGGAAACCTGGTTGTATTGAATTTTTCCATGATTGTACCATTGTGTTCTATTAATCATATTCTTATTTTACAATCTCATGGGTGTACCTTGTTCTATGATTTTCTTTGCCTTTTAGTTATGACTATGAGCGAGATGGTTCATGCCTAGCATGTGCAATTTGTTTTGTGGCATTTATGTTTGGTACACCCCTTGTGGTTGTGAATCTTGTTTCAGAAACTATTGTGGAAGGTGGCTCTTCATGGGGGTCAGCGCACAAAGGGGCTATTTGGGTAACCCATGGAAGAGTTTCCTAAACAAGTGATAATATAATTACTGAACTAGTGGGTTTGGGTAGTTAAACATTAAACAAGATTAATCATGTGCCTCACCCATACTGTTAGTGCTTTCATAGGCTAAGGATGGGATGAGAAAACCTATTCGATAAGATCACTGCCTTTTCCTCACGAAAGGTAAGTGGTCCTACATGAGTCGCCCTATGGAGTGGCGCCTTGAGATAGGAAGCCAGGATAACCATAGATGGAGGCGGTACCTTGTGATAGGCTACTTAGATAATCCATGTAAGGCCATGTGATCATACTCTCCCACAATACCCATTTATTTTCTTTTGATTGGTACCCTTTAGAAGAGTTGTACTTGTTTGATGTTGTTTTATGTTAGTTAGCCTTGCATGTTGTACCTTGTTTGGATGTGGATCCTTTCTTGTCATCTCCTAGCATGGGGGTGGACCTTCGGGCCCATGCGGTCAGGTGGAACATGTTATTCACCCATTGGGTTCCAAGGATGTGTTCATGATGAAGAAGCAGATGTAGAGGTCCAGAGCTTCACCTGGTTGAAGACTTTTCCTCAATTTTATGGTACTATGTTCAATTATGTAACATTCTTGCAATTGTTGTATCTTATCCTCTTGTGTCAGGATGCATATGTACTCTTGAAGGAATGTAATGTACTCTTGAAGAAATGTAATGTACTATTATATCCATGATGTGATGTATCAGTGGAAATACACTCCACAATTGTAATATTGATTTATGAATCAAAATAAAATTAATGATGTATATCTTTTCATCTCTATTGCTCATGAATGATTATATGTTTTTGAAAAGGAAAAAATAGGTTTTACAGGGACCTGAAACCATGAAGTCTAAACAACAAAAGATAAGCAGAAAAATGTACAAACAACCAGACAGTTGTCCAAAAAAGAAAATGATAGCACCAAAAGACAGCAGGGCCTAAAAAGGACCACCCAAAAAAAACCAGCAATCAAAACACCCCATCACTCCAACATGTTCAGTAATTCCTCAGCTTCCTTTCCAACATTCTGCATGTCTTATAACCCCTGCTTGAGAATTTGAACTGTATGTGAAGAAGTCAGGGTTTTCCTCTTTATGTTTGCCCTGGTATGAGTCAAAATCCCTTCACCAGCTGATCTGCTACCTCCCCTATCCGCATCCAAATCCACCACCAGCGAACCCTTTTGGTTTTTTTCAAGTTTTCCCAAAATAGCATTTATGATGATTGTGTTATGCCTAGCAATTTTGCGGTTGTTTGCAATAGTGGCCCTAATATTTTGTCCAATCTTGGACATGTTACACTCGATACTAGCCAATCTATCCTCCTATGATTGTTGTCTTTTCCTCGGTAAAAGAGTTTCCTGTTCATCATTATCTCTGCTGTTCCAACTAATATTCTACTCCAAATCCATAACCTTGTTGCTGAGGTCAGTAACACGTCCTTTCAAGTCACAAACTTCTTTTTGGGTCCATTTGAGAACGGTAAAAAGGCCATTCATACTTTTTTTTGCTATACTAACCAAATCCTCAAGCTTGAACTTATTCAGGGAAAAATTAATTTCATCTTGAATAGGGGACTCAAAGTGATCATTCCCAAATTTTCTAGAAGTAGGGGCACTAGGGGCTGACTCATTACTGACCATGGGCTTCTCAGAGAGGATTTCCATAGAATTTCTAGAGTACGAAACAAGTTTCATAATAGGGTTACCTTTAAAACCAGGGGACAAACCTGGAGTAGGGCAACCAAGAGACAGCTGAGGGTTAAGATAGAGCAGTGAGGCAATGCCAGGACTAGGGCACTTGTGCAGCGGTTGCCGTTTAGGACAAGACAGTGAGGTAGAATCCTTAAGAGTTTTTTGATAAGACAAGGACTAGGGGGCAATGGTATCAGGGCCAACAAGAACACAAGCAGGGGGGCCCGGGGTTCGATTTCCCTACTACTTTCTATCTCCTCATCATCCAACTCTTCAATTTCAACAGTTTTAGGCAAAGCAGGTAAATTTTGAAAATACTCAAAAATAAGCCTAACAAGACCAGGGTGGATAATAACATTTCTCCTAGGGTTTCTTTCCACATCATCGAGACAATTCATCATTATGTAATCCTGATTATTTATTCGCTTTTGTTTGATAAAATTTTATGAATCATAATTACCATTCCATGTACTCCAGAGGACATGAATGCCTTTGTAAATGCATAATTTTTGTTCATCTAATGCATGTACATATTTATCGTATGTAATGTCTCACTTTTGAACAAAAAAAAAGTTGTGGTGTTTATTGTCCTTTGGGATTCACATGGCGGGGCATTACCTATCCGCCTTTCGCTCATGAAATGATCGATCTCCTTCAAAGCGCACTTGTTCTCCCCAAATAGGATCTCATAGAATATGATGTACATACTCTAAGGTAATCATCATCTCCCCAGTTAGGAGGTGAAATGTGCATGTATTTGCATCCCAACACTAATAGAGAGCCATCACCATAGCATTGTGGTACCTCATGGGAGGCATGAGGTATGCCCAATAGATGCCTTTGGCCTAAAGGTGCTCTATCTCCTCTACTGACAATGTTGGGGCTAGCTCTCTCAAAAATCTCAACTCTCTACCCCCTAGCTACTACCATGAACAAGCGAGTACCTATCAAAATCACATCAATATGCTCTAAAACTCATCTAATATCTTTTATTTTTACATTATTCATCATGAAAGTGTACTAAAGTTCTTCTAATGTGCTTTCCTAAAGGCCCTAGACACTTTAGAACCCTTTTCCAAGGACACTTCACAAAGAAACTAGACACTTTTGCAAAGAAACGGGACACTTTGCGAACAAAAGGGACACTTTGTGAACAAATGGGTCACTTTGCAAAGAAAGGGGGCACTTTGCGAAATTTGTTTCCAAGATCCTAAATTAACCTATGCATGCATTAAAAATCATTAAATCGCTACAAAAACACTAAGCGAAGGTCACATAATCGACTCACCTTGTGATGCTACTCATGGTGTGCCACCTGGTCTCAAAGCACATCTAGTCATGTCAGCATGTAATCTCGTCTACTTGGCATCTTTTTTTTCTCACTCGTCACTCTCATGCTACAAGAAGGAAAATGAAATAGTAAGTAGCAAATTAGTCCTCTCTTTACCTCTTTTCATCCTTTCTTACTCTTACATATAAAACTAGGGTTATACCTCTTAAGAGTTAATAAAGTAATTTTTCTTCAAAACACCATAACAGGTGCTAGGGAACTCTATTTTTGACATTGTTTGATGTGTTGGAATCGTGATTCCATGCTCAACATCATCAATTGTCTAGATCATTATGTGGCATGGTACTTGGAAATTCCCTACAATATGATTGCTCCTATTTCTATGTGGCTAGATTACTACCTTGATTCCACCTTGGTAAAACAATCAGAATCAAGGGGGGCATACATCTACCCTCGAATTTGATTCTAGAAGATAGATAATAGTATTTTTGGACAAATAATGAATTCATGTTGCAAGATGTGATTCCTAATGTTGTGTTTTTGTAGATAACTACACTAGGGGCTTCATTCTCCCATCTTTTGAATTAGTATCCTTTGATGCAATAAAGTATAATTTTTGGAGTCATTTAGCTTACATATGCACGTAGATTCATATGGGCACTAAAGTGGGGGCTATCTATGGACACAAAAGTTGTACTCCTTTGTAGAAAGTATAATTTGTGGCCTAATTTGGTCCTATTTTAGACACCCTTGTAAAATTCACCCCCTAAAAACTACATTTATAAGCCCCTAATGTTCATTATTTTTTATCTAGAGGCCCATTTCACTCAAAAATCATATAAATCCCAATAAATAATGCTTAAATATTTCATATCTCAAAAACCCACCTATGAAAGCAAAATGTGGGACCCATTTACCACCTTGGGTGAATGAGTCCCCTCTGGTGGCACCCATTCGCCAAGGGTGACAAATGAGTCCCTTTTGGGGGAATTTTCAATTTGAAGCAGGAAACCCACCAACTTACTTTCATTTTCCAATGGATGTCGGCCTCTTGGGTCTAAATAACAAGAATTTAGGTATTGATGCCTATAAATATTTGTTTTTGGTCATTTTTCACATCTCTAGACATTTTTATCAAGCAAAATCAAAAGTCAAGAGTTTTATATCTTCCATAAGAAGATTCATAAGTCTTTCTACAACAAAGTTGAAGCTTTAGGATAGTAAGAAAGGGTTTTTGAAGGTCTTCAAGCTCACTTCTTATTCAAGATCCAACATTGCAAGGAGTTGATTATGGATGCCTATTGAGAATCTTGGAGAAATATAGGTTGAAGAGATGCAACTAGCCATCAAATCACACCTAAAGATTTGTTTTCAAAATGACTCCATCTTCCATTTTCTATCTATCTTTAGATGTAAGTTTTGCATGTCATTAATATTCATTTAAAATGTTGTAGGGTTTCTTAGGTTGAAGTCTTACATCATTCAAGCTTCATTTAAACATCTTATTCTAGCACATTAGAATAGGGTTTTGTCTTACTTCATATTTTCCTAGTCTTAGAGACACTTAGGGCTAGGGTTTTATGCATATTTTATAGATCCAAGGTTTAATTACCAAATTAGGGGTTTGACTAAGGAAAACCCCCACTAGAAAACAAATTATATTCTATTTTGCAGGTGTTTTCAAAGATTCAGATTTGGGATTCAATTTAGAAGTTTAGTGTAGGTGACAAAGTGCAGATCTGAAACTTTAACTTTTTAGAAAATGAAAAAGAGTACTAATTCACCATGAATGGCGAATGAGTCCCACTGTAGGTCTCTATTAGAGTAGAGTGTAGATTCCAGTACCCTTTTGGTAGAAATAGACTTCTGAGTAGAAACACTAGTCTGGGACTAATTCACCCAGGTGTGCAAATGAGTCTGAGTCAGTCAAAAAGTCAACATTTCTAGTTTTTCAAAGTCATTTCCAGTCTCCTGCAAGTTTACAGGTGCACACATTCAGTTTTCCAACTTTCTATTTTGTTCTACTTGCATTTCTATTCATCTTTCTAGGTCTTTTTGCATACCTCACAGTGTTTTCAAACATTTTTCATTTCTTAGTTTCCATTCAATTAGTGATCTATTTCATCAAACTTCAGCATTTAGATCATCTCATTTAGTCATATTGCATCCATATCACATTAATCTTGAATGTTTACATTGTATTTTGTCCCATCTTTCCTCTTTTAGGTGAAAAACCCTAAAAGGGCTAGAAAGCATTTGGGTGCCAAAATCCTTGTTCACAATGTCTATTAAAGCATGCCTACAATGAGTATGTGAGAAATATATAGTGATTTGAAATATAAGGAATCCATATTCTATACATGTTTTAGGTATCCAGAGACAAGGAAGAGAGTGAGTTTCAGTTGCCCATGTGTATGCAATAAATTATTTGTGATAATGAAAGCTTCAGTATAGTTTCAATCATTTGACTGTGTTGAATATTTTTTAGTACTTTCTATTGTAGACTTGCTTTAAACTACATGTTTTAATAGTGCATCTCCATAGTTGGAATCAACTATTTGATCTTCAAATCCAACTGCACTTTGGGTGAGATTTCCCTTTCAGATTGTTGCCATTGCCAAGCCAATGCACATAGCTTCAATGTTTGATCAAAAGGTCATAATGCACTATTGAGGGAAAATTTGTTTAGTAATTTATTCTGTTGCCACCACACAATCACATTTTTTCCATGGGGGTTACCTTAGAATTTTTGGTTTTTTGCTAGATTTACACAATTTTGCAAAGCCAAGCTTGTAATCTAAGCACTCAGAGGTGAATTTTTTATAGGAAGGGTTTTGTCATGAACCAAATATTTTATTTCTATGTTGCTCTCTTGCACTCTTAAATTTTTTCACCTAAAAGGAGAGAGATAGGCCAAAAACCTAAAATATAGATGGTTCACTCAAACTACTGTAAGTATAATGGAAATATGAATGAAATGTGCCTATTTGAGATAAAACAAATGAAAATAACTGATAAAATCTATTCATCATTAATTGAAAACTATTGAAATACAACTTTTTGGAAAACACATTGTGATATGCGAAAACACCTAAAAATGAATGCAAATTGCAATAGAAATGGATGAAACTGAAAGTATGCACCTAATATCTTGATCAAGACTAGAAATGACTTCTGGAATGTTCCTGATGATGGAAATTTTACCTACAGGGATGAATTCACCATTCTAGCCAAATTAGTCCCATATTTGGGAAATTCTTCTAGAGCCTGTTTCAGACAAATGGGTATCTAAAATTGTAGAAAGCCCTATTTAGACCTACCAGTGGGACTCATTCTCCATCAATGGAAAATTATTCCACTTTTGAATTTTTGAAAATCCAAAAGTGGAAAATGAAGCCCTTAATCTGCTCTTCGGTTCTTGACAAGTGTCTACTTCTGAAAAGTCTGATATTCGAGTCTAAAAGTGAATTTTTGTTGATTTTTTGACTTGTTCAACAAGAAGATGTATTAAAATAATTTCCAACTTGATCTTCAATGATTTTCAAGCCCTCAAGATGTCTAAATCTACAAACACACAAGAGGAGAAGGAGAAATGTTGGATGTTAGGGTAGGGGGTTTTCCTTGGTCAAACCCATTTTTAGTTAATTAAACAAAAATGGAGAAAGAATGTAATGAAGCATGAAAAAATTGAGTTATTACCTTTCCACGATGATTGATCTTGGATTTCTACAACAAAACATGAAGAATCTACCCTTGAATGTCTGAAAAATGTTATCTTAATGAATTGAAATGATCAAACCCTAACTTGATTGACTTGATAGAGAAGATAGATGATGAATGAATGATAAGAGATGTGTGAATGAGTTATGAGATGTAAATTAGGGTTTAGAGACTTGGTTTTATAGAAAATTCTCCTAATTTTCCCATAAATTGGATTCCTAAAGTTGACATGAAGAAAAATTAAACTTAAAACCTAATTTTTCCTGCTCAAAAGTAAAAAATAGCCCAAATGGGACTAATTCACCACCTCATGAAAATTAGTCCCACCTAGTAGGGATTCATTCACCACAGATGGCAAATTAGTCCTAGAAGTGTCCATTTTCTAGTTGGGTTATTGGGAGAAGAAAATTTGGTTTATATAGTGACTTTGTTAGTTATTTCATCAAATATTACCTCAGGATGCACAATATGGGATCATAGGGGCTTATTAATGATGATGTGAAGGTCAATTAGGGCTTGAGACATAATTCAATTTGAAAGTGTGATTAATTACACTTTAAAACACTAAAATGAGGTCCACACAACCTAGAAAGGCACAACATCCAATGTGAATGTGTAAGACACATTACACCCCTAGATTAACATTAAGTTTATTTTACAAACCTTCTAGATTGGTGTGAGAATGCAATTAAATATATTTTACATTGTGTAATTAAGGGAAAATGGGTTCATCAAGTCTAGAGAGGCGTGAAAATCTTTTACAACACTTTACAACACCTTTACAAGACATCGTTAAATGCATTTTATTCTATTTGCAAGGGTCCAAGACCTAGTGTGGATGTGAAAAACACCTCACAACACTAAATCAAGGCCTTCTTAAGGCCAATTTATCATCAATTATTCCCCAAATCAAGCAAGTTTCCTTTTTTCTACTGTACATTTAGCCCCCACTTTAGTGAGACGATGAACCTGCTTCAAATTCACACTAAAGTAGACATTCAAGAGAGATGTGAGTGTATAGATGCATATGACAAAGGATGAGAAAGATTAAGAAGGCATTCAAGCCCTCAGGATCCATGATCCTTATTTGAATCATCAAGATACACAATCATGCAATGGAAAGAACTAATGGAAAGAAAAATGAGGCGATGCACTCACTTTGGGGCCACAGAACATTAGGTCATCTATGGGGTGAATAATCCACAAAGAAGTGGTATAGTGATAAATTCATTCTAGTGTGTCAGCTTCCCATTATACAAACTATACCAAATTTATGCTCCTGATAACTTTGATAAGGCACCACAATGAAAATGCTTTTTATAAATATTTTTAAATGTTATGTGAAAATTTTGTTAAAGGGTATTTTTCTTTGTTCATGTAAGTTCTTCTTCTTAGGGAGCATTGTGCCTAATGTCTCCAAGAGAGGAGAAGTGAGGGTGTCAAATCGTTATACATGGGATGTCACATTTGCATCGGGCCACTTCAGTTGATTGTACACTCTTGGAAGGCATCAAACCCAATGACACCACCAAGAAGAGGACAGATCACAAGGAAAAGAAAAATCACATCATGAAATTTGCACAAAGATGTTTTCTACATATGCCCCCACTTTAAAGTGGTTGCTACACCAGTACTGTAGCAATTTATTTAAAGTAGAGGAGGGTATGAGAGCTTATTCAAAAATCCCTATTCCAATTCATATGTTTTTGATAAGCTACATCATGAAGAAAGGGAGTATGTCACATGTGATTCAATCTTAAGACATGTCTTCCACATCCCAAGCTTGATTTTATACGTTCATTAAAGGTTAATGATTAGCCAAAAGAGACAATGACAAGTGACATATGAGGATAAGGCTTTCTAACCCTTTTCCCCCACTTATTGCAGGATAAGGGTGAGCCTGGAATGGATGATGGTATGCTACCCCTTGTGATGGATGTAAAACATGCAATAGTGAGTATGCTATTATCCTACAACTATTACATGGCAAGGAGTAGAAACTAATGTTATTTATTTGGATAAGGAAACAAATTTTCTACTTGATACATGTTTAATGAGATATCTATCAATTTAGGATGTACCAAGGGTACAGTTATCTTGGAAGGATCTTGAGCAATAGTATTGATGTTGAGTGAAGTTTTGTTTGATAGTGTGATTTCTATGAAAGGACAATCAACAAGGCCATGATTTGGTTCTTGTGTTGTAGATTCTATAGGGGTATCAAGACTTTGTTCTATAGCATCACTCCCTTTCTCAGGTTGCTTCATAAGTCTTTCAGGTTCGTGGTTGGCCTTGATTGTATACACTTTGTCAAATATGTAAGTAATGTCATTGTAACTTGATTGGTATGAAATGTTTTTCTTATGTTGGTAAAGGATGAGATTGGGTTGGTTTTGAGTTTGTTGTTTGTGTGATGGTAGGTAAAGAATTAGAGGATTCTTAGGATGGCCCATTGGGTATGTATGTGGTTCATTGATCAAATGGGATCTAATGGATGCTTGCACATTCATAACCTCGACATTCTTGGTTTGATGTACCCCTAAGGAAGACATGTCATTTTCTTGCACCATAATAGTCTCCCTAGGAGGAGAGTTGTTAGGAGAATGATAATCTTGAATTTCAATCATTGGTTCATTGCAATTAGGGGAGTGAGCAATGGTTGAAGTGTCTTGTTCTAGAAGATTTTCATGATTCTCATCAATTGGATCTTGTAACACCATAATATCATCTTCACTAATAGAAGAGATATTAGGAGAGGGGGAAATTTGATTTTTGTCCATAATATCATTGTCTTGTGTCATAATATCTACCCTAGTAGGAGATCTTTCAAGAGGTTCATCACATGTGATGGTTAGATGTTGTAAAGAAGCATCATCACAAAGAGGGGAGACATCAAGGGGAGGACAAATAGGATTTTCATGTGTGCCAATGATTGGATCTTCTTGTTCAAATATACCCTTCCAATTGTTAGGAACATTAGGAAGGAGAGAAATAATGTTATAACTCTCAATCATTGGGTTTCTTGATACCAACATATCCTCCTCAAAAATGTGTTTGTCATGATCATTCACAAAAGAATTGTCACAAATAGGGGAGGTGTTGGGAGATGAAGGGAGACTAGGTAAAGTTTTGGCAATGCATTCATCTTGGATTTTTATACTCACTTCCCAAGGGGAATGAGGACAAGGAAAAACAAGACCTTCATGATTCTTGATGATTGTACCTTCTTTTTGCAAGATACCTTTGTCACTTAAAGGAGAAGTATTAGAAGAAGTAAACTTATGATCATCATGATTATCTATGTTTGTATTCACTTCTAACACATCATCCACACCAATGGGAGAGATAGGAGGGAGTGCAAGTTTAAGACAAGCGTTAATATTTTTGCTCTCTTGTGCTAAGAGACTATCATAACTAGGACATGCGTTGAATGAATGAAAAACATGCTTATTGGCTAACTTTTTCTTTGCAAACTTGGAAAGAATAGATACTAACATGTTTGAATAAAAATCTATTCAAACTCAAAATGTAATGTAAAGGGCTAGAATGAAGTAAAAATTTTAGATGAGAATTGACTGATTATGCTATACAACAATATGGGAATGCAAATTTGAAATTAAGGAATGCATGAAATGAGCTAATTTAAGCTAGATTTAGTGAAATGCATGTTATAAAACAAATAGGTAATGGAAGCAATTAGAAGCTTAAAAGTAGGGTTTTCAGCTCTATTAAAGGAAGTTTTAGAGGTGAAAAGGGACCGATTCGCCCAAGGTGGCAAATGAGTCCCAGTGGGGATTTTTTTCACAATTTTCAAATATTTTTGATGGATTTTGATGTTTTATGTGCTGTAAGATGTAACCTAAGATGAAAATGAAAATTTTCAAAAAAAAATAATGATTTTAGATGGAAAAAATGCAACCTAAATGCACTTTTCATGAATGCAAAATTTGAAACCTACCATGCAAAACCTAATGCAAGACTAATGGGAGCTAGATCTATGATGAAGGACTCCAAAATTAGAAAAGAAGGTATTTGAAAAGTAGGTTCACCAAAATGAGCCAAATATTTTAGTTCTATGTTGCTCTCTTGCACTCTTAGGGTTTTTCACTTAAAAGGAGAGACATAGGCCAAAAACCTAAAATCTAGATGGTTCACTCAAACTAATACAAGTATAATGGAAATGTGAATGAAATGTGTCTAGAAGATATAAACTAAATGTAAATAACTAATAAAATTTATTGATCATTAAGTGAAAACTATTGAAATACAACTTGGAAAACACATTTTGATATGCGAAAACGCCTAGAAATGAATGCAAATTGCAACATAAATGGATGAAACTAAAAATGTTCACTTGAGATCTTGATGAAGACTAGAAATGACTTCTAGAATGTTGCTAATGCTATAAATTTGGACTACAGGGACTCATTCACCATTCTGGGTGAATTAGTCCCAGATCTAAGAAACTGTTCTTGAGCCTATTTTGGACAAATGGGTATCCAAAACTATAGAAAACCTTGTTTAGGCATGGTAGTGGGACTCATTCGCCATGAATGGAGAATAATTCCACTTTTCAATTTCTAAAAATCCAAAAGTGGAAACTGAAGCCCTCAATCTACTCTTCTGTTAATGACAGGTGTTCACCTCCGAAAGTCTAATTTTTGGGTCTAAAAGTGACTTTTTATATATATTTTGATTTTTTCAACAAGGAGATGTCTTCAACAACTTTGAAAATTTATCCTCAATGATTTCCAAGCTTTCAAGATGTCTAAATCTGCAAACACACAAGAAGAGAAGGAGAAATGTTGGATGTTAGGGCATGGGGGTTTGGCTTGGTCAAACCCCTTTTTTGGTAATTAAACCAAAATGGAGAAAGAATGTAATGAAGAATGCAACAATGGAGTTATTATCTTTCCATGATGATTGATCTTGGATTTCTACAACAAAACATGAAGAATCTACCCTTGAATGTCTAAAAAATGTTATCTTAATGACTTGAAATGATGAAACCCTAACTTGATTGACTTGATAGAGAAGATAGACAATGAATGAATGATAAGAGATGTGTGGATGAATTATGAGATTGAAATTAGGGCTTAGAGACTTTGTTTTATAGGAAATTCTCTTAATTTTCTCATAAATTAGATCCCTAAGGCCAACATGAAGAAAAATTAAACTTAAAACCTAATTTTTCCCACTCAAAAGTCAAAAATGGCCCAAATGGGACTCATTCACCACTTTGGGAAAATCGGTCCCACCTGGAAGGGACTTATTCACAACAGATGGAAAATTAGTCCTACAGGAGTCCATTTGCCAACTGGGTTGTTGGGAGATATGAAAATCAGGTTTATATAGTGACTTTGTTAGTTATTTCATCAAATATTGCCTCGGGATGTACAATATGGGGTCATAGGGGCTTATTAATGATGATGTGAAGGTCAATTAGGGCTTGGGACACAAAATTCAATGTGAAAGTGTGATTAATTACACTTTACAATACTAAAATTTGGTCCACACAGCCTAGAAAGCCACAACATTGAATGTGAATGTGTAAGACACATTACAACACTAGATTAACATTAAGTTTATTTTACAAACCTTCTACATTGGTGTGAAAATGCAATTAAATATATTTTACATTGTTGAATTAAGGGAAAGTGAGTTCATCAAGTCTAGAGAGGCATGAAAGTCATTTACAATACTTTACAACACCTTTACAAGACATCATTAAGTCTAGAGAGGCATGAAAGTCTTTTACAACACTTTACAACACCTTTAAAAGACATCGTTAAATGCACTTTATTCTGTTTGCAAGGGTCCAAGACCTAGTGTGGATGTGAAAAACACCTCACAACACTAAATCAAGGCCTTCTTAAGTCCAATTTATTATCAAATATTTCCCAAATCAAGAAAGTTACCTTTTTTCTATGGTGAAAATAAAAAATACACTTATGCATAATAAAGCATAAGCACATGGGATTGCCTATAAATGCAAAATATAGTATCAAGATTATCAATGTTTTATTCTAGATAGATTTTTTGTGCCAAGAATACAAGCAACAACATTGGTTTCACAAAGGTACAAGCGTTACAAGGAGTAGCACCAATTTTGATTGCATGAAAAAGCAATACATGAGGCACACATTAATGGTGACACAAACAATTATGTGTTTGGAAGACTGATAGGAGGTGCACCTGCAAAAGGTTACAAGTATATGAGTTGAAGAGCTCAATAAGACATCTCAAGACAAATTGTAGAGTGGTGCACAACTATGGGATTATTGATACACTACATATATGGAAATACATTGTACAACCTTTACACACAGATTCATATCTAAAAAAGATTATATGGGTTGCATAGAAAATCCTTTCTTGACTATTTTGACCAATTATAGAAGCACATTGTGTGGTGTAGGAATTATTAACAACTAAAGGATGTTTCTTTCTATGATTTGATTCTATATATTTATTCATGGACAATAGCAGTTTTGACATGTCGTGAGACTATATACTATGTTTATGTGGAAAAGACTTGCGCATAGAGACAACACAAAGTGCATAAGGGTTTAATAATTTGTTAACTCTAATAAAATGTGACCTAGCATGATAATGCATGGTTATTATTAAAACTTGATATAATGTAGGTGCATTACCTTAGTTTAGCAATATTGCATGCGTATTTACTTCCACCATCACATACATGGTGACATATAATAATAGAAACCTGTAGCAAGAGAATAAAGAACAAAAATAATGAAGAGAATGCAATTTTCTTGTGCCTCAAGACACTAATATCTCCTCCATGACCACAAACGTGTGATTCTTTGACTCAGTGATTAAGCAAAAATGGAAGAAAAGGGTGACCCAAACAAGACAGAATCTCCTTTTCTGTAGTTGCCATTTTGTAGGTGTTTCTCTATTGAAGAAGCCCCTCATTCATTACTTTGACTGCAAACTCCTTGTTGGCATCTCGATCAACAACTAAGAATACGCTACTCATGTTTCCCTTTCCCAGGTGCTTCACAAGCCTTAAATCTTCAGAGTTGAAGCATCATAACATGTGAAACATCCTGCTAAATAGGTGATTGCAAAGCTCTTCTTCAACATGTCAAACATGTTGGTGATTGCACAGCTCTGCTACCATGTGGATACCCTATTCCCTACCCTCGTTCGCCAATCTCAAAACATTACAGTTTCTTTTAATTTTCCCCTCTGCTCATTTTCTATTTCCCATGAGATTTTTTCCTAAAATTTGTAAATGAAAAAACTCAAAAACCCCAGCAAAATTACTACTCACCAATCAGAAAAAAAGAAAAATCAGCAAAAAAAAATTGAAAAATCATGGCATTCCAAATCATAGGAAAAGACTTATATTTTTTTGTTAGTGCGGTTCCCCAGAACAAAACTATTCGCATTTAAATCATCGAAAGCATTAATCTCTGTGTAAGGCAAGGACTAACAATTCTTTTGCAAAACAAAACCAAAAAAAAAACAAGAATCGGCATCAAAACCACCATATACTCACACGATATAGAAGCTCCTTTCAATATAAGTTATAGGCATACTGAATGAAAGAGAACCAAGACCAGAACAATGCCAAACTAGAGACCAAATTGGATTGCATAAGGAATCATCATATCTAGCCGAAAACAATTTGTTTAATATGTTTGATAAATTAATAGACCTAACCATAGTAATTATGGAAATGAGGAAAAAGACAATACGGACGTGAAGTGGTTTAACCGAATGAAATCTTTAAGATAGTAGTCATGATGCATGTTGTATTGTTCCAAAGACTTCTGGATTTGATTGTGTGCAATTTTTTACATCAACATTTCAGATCACACTCTGTGATCCATCATCAGGATGAGAATAGAGAGCAAAAGGAAAAAAAAATTGCACACAATCCTGATGATCATGAAATGTGATCCGAAACATTGATGTAAAAAATTGCTCACAATCAAATCTAGAAGTCTTTGGAACAATACAATATGGATTGTGGAAATTTGATATCATTAATGATGCATGTTCTTAAGGTGGTCAGCAGTGCACTGGCCTTAAACAAAAATCACATTAAAAACATAAATAAAACATAATCTTAACAAATTAAGATTGCAATCTTAAAACAGATTTTAGTGAATTGATTAAAAACATAAATATTAAATAAACATTGAAATTCTACCATACTGATTCTTGCGTTGATATACTTGAGTACTGATAGTGGATAAAATGATACAGTTGACCGTGGCATGTTGATATACTTGAGTACTGATAGAGGATAAAATAATACAGTTGAGCGTGGCATTTTTTTAAGGTCTTTCTTGGGTTGGATCAAGTAAAACTTACATAGCTAATAAACATTATACAAGATATGTCTTCAATTGTTTCGATTGGAGAAACATATCATGATATTAAGGGGATCCGTAACCTAGTTATGCCTCTTAAAAAACATATAAACTAATATTTGTGTAGGTTGAACGACATAATCAAAATTGGGTTGAATATAGGACTAAATGAATTATGAATTTAGTCATTATATCATTTAAAGGAACGTGAAAACTTAAAAAAATGGTTTATCCATCAAAGATTGAAGGAAGTTTACCTACTACTAGACATATCTAATATTATTTGAATTTCGTAAATCTAATAAAGTGCCAATAGCATGGGAGGTTTAAATGCAAATAACGGAGCCACCCTTCTAGATGGGTCTTGTGTACTTGTGGTGTAGCCAAATCTAAGATGAGAAGCTAAATATTACAAAGATCATCAACCACAATAAATCTCAATCTAACAAATGGTGATATTTAGCACCACTTGTTCCTTGGAGGTAAAAGATAACTTTTTTTTGGTTCTACTAAAGGATGCTGGACTCTAGGAATAGAAAAAGACACAGAAAACAAATAAGAAAGATGATATCTGCAGTTCCAGAGAACGGAGGAGTTAAAGAACGGCTACAAGTTGTGCCTATTCTCAGAGAGATGTTAGATTTTGCAGACCAATCAAGGCTCTATATCAATTTGAGCCAATGGAGCAACAAAAAGCTATCAATTTGAGCAGATTAAGTTAAGATGTAGAAGATCTTGGAGTAAATGCATCTGGTTTGGCTCTAAAAATGTGTCGGGCAATTAATGGATATGCTTCTGGGATTTTCTGAGAGGTTGTTATCTTATACTAATTTAAAACAAATAACAATAAAAAACTATACACTGAAAAAATAATCTTGTATAAATTCACATGGTCAGAGGGCATTACAAAGAAAAGCGTATCCACAGTGATTTACAGGCGAGGAAGAAGAGAAGAACAAAAATATTTTGCCATGGCTACTACATCAACATCCATGTTGATTCTTTTCTACTTTCTGGTGGGAGGATTTGCTGTATGTAACTTTCTTTCCATTAAATGCAATGCCAATGCAGAAGGAGATGCACTGATAGATGTGAAGAATATGCTGCATGACCCACAAAATGTTTTGGGTAGCTGGGATCAAACCCTGGTCGATCCCTGTACATGGCTTCATATCACCTGTGATGACAACAACCATGTAACGAGGGTGTAAGTCTATATATTTTTCTTATATGACATTAAAGTTTCTATACACAACACACATAACATTGACTTGCTCTAAGTACTTTACAGGGATTTGGCATTTAAGGGCCTGTCTGGTACTCTCTCACCACGGATTGGTGACCTTCCCAACTTACTGTACCTGTAAGTTTATTAGCATACACATTTTAAGAATGAAACGTTTTAGTTCAAGGTGAATTTTCTTTAAACCTTTATGTATGTGTATTATTGTTTCAGGCATTTATTCCGCAACTCATTGAGTGGAAGCCTGCCACCAAGTTTTGGGAAATTGAAAAATCTGATTGCCCTTGATCTTGCTGACAACAAGTTTAGTGGAAAAATACCCACCTCACTTGGCCAACTCTCCAACCTCCGCTTCCTGTAAGTCACCATTCTCCTGGGCTTTTATTATTAAATTTTAAATCTATTTTAGAATGTTTTGATTTTTGTTAATGCCAACAATAACAACCATAAATGTCTGATTTACATCTGGGTTTAAAGATCCTTTGATTTTAAAATTTTTGTGATATCATTCTTGTTTCTGTTTGTTATGACCTGTACTGTATGTTACAGCGCTGTGCATTATCTTTAGAGGGAATGCAAATTTAAAGAAGAGAGAATGTAAATTTAAATATTCTTTTATGTTCTGTAAATCATGTTTAATGTTATTTCTCGCAGGTGGCAGAAATAATCCAGCAGTTTTTTAAAGTTATATTAATTCTTTTATCAAGTGCATTTGGTGAAAATTCGAAACCCATCATTAACTTGTTTTTTTTGGCTTGAATTTTTCAGGTATCTTTCAAACAACCAACTCAGTGGCCCTGTTCCAACAGGAGGATCGCTCTCAAGATTCGGATACAATAGGTAATTAATTAATTAATTAATTTCATTTAGTTTGTTCTTTTAAAGTATGATCAAAGCTATCCATTGGTATCCACATGACTTGGATTTGACTTTTTGTGGTTGCATGATATGTTATGGGCTAAAGTTTTAAAGGCAATCCAGGTCTTTGCGGAGGTGTTGTGCACAAGCCATGTTAAAAAATGGAATGAAATGGAGAGCATTACAGCTTAAATAATTATTGATAAAGCAATAAGATTTACCTTATGATTTCTACTTACATACCAGACAATCTGATATGTGCAGTCATTCAAGTAATTTTGATATAATAGAATGATATTAATAATTATGAAATAAGACAAGAATTTGCATATGTTGGTACAATATTTTCTGTTAAATTGTTCTTCTATTTTTAAGATGTTCTTCATGATCTATTATTGTTAAAATATCTTTCCGTGTTGGAACATAACATGAACATTCCACAGTTGTTTTAATGAATTATTGACTTCCTGAATGATCTTTTACACTTTTCTAAAACACTTGAAATAACGAAGAATCGCTTATATTTTTTTGTGGATTTAGATTTTTATTTCAAATAAATTATTGCACTTTTAAATTAGTAATGTGGAAGGTCACCCAGAGATTGCACTTCTATTAATTACTCTTGAAGTTATAACTAATGGTTGCTTTTCTTTATTAGAGCATGTTTTAATTTATAAAATCAACTTGAAAATAATCCAAGAAGGCGCGGATCAGGAGAAAATAATATCTTGCATATTTGAGGAAGGTCAATAATTCAATCGCTGGGATTATTAGTAATTTTAAGTATAACTATCTAAAACCATGCCATTAATTCCTTTGCAGACCAAAATTTATTAAATACTTTTCTACGGCTAACTGATTAGTCTATCACTATTTTTCTAAGACTAACATTAAAATCACTAATATGGGAATCACTAATATATTTCCCATATCGGTGAATCTTAATTCAATCACTTAATACATTTAAGTTAAATACATTTAAGTTAACTTAAATGTATTAGTGATTTTAATATTAGAAGTTTTAGTCTTAAATATTTCATTTAAATTAGTGATTTTAATGTAGTGATTTTTAAAAGTACTATAATATGGAAATTGGATACTAATTTTCAAGTTAATTTAAATTTATTAGTGATTTTAAAAAATATTAATGATTGTATTTCACACGATAAATTAAGTCACTTGTTAACTTAATATATTCTCCATACCCAAAATCACTAATACATTATTGAAGAAAATATATTCCTGTTAGGAGATTTTATATTGGTGAATCTTGCCAAGTGATTTCTCTAAATTTAATTTGGTCACTTAATTTTTAATAAATTTTGAATATTTGATTTGGTATTAATATCTGATTCAAGGTATTAATTTGGCATTTAAGGACATTTGTTCGCATTAATTAGTGATTTGGGTATACTTTTAAGGCCCTTAATGGTAGTATTAATACCAATTTCTAATATTAGAAGTAGAAATTTGAATGACAAAGCCGTTGGCATCATGCCAACAAATGATACTAATAAGTTTAGATCATACTACTTAGAAATTGCATATTCGAGGAAGTGGTTAGCAAAAAGGTCACAATCATAATCCAAGAAGGTGTTGATCAAGAGAAAATAGACTCTAAGTTATTAAAGGGGCCCTTAAGTGATAATTAAAAGTACAATAATGCCAAAATATTTTAGATATTCCAAATTAATACCTTAAATCAAATATTAATAAAATCAACTTGAAAATAATAAATTATAACTCGATCACTTTATCTAATATCAAAGTCAAAATCTAAAACCATTTAATGAATCCAAATACTGGGTTGATTGATTCATATTTTAGTTTGTAATTCAATCTAATATCCTTATCGATCTACATTCTTTGATTTTTTAGAAAAGGACTGATTTTAGTGATCTAGCCATTAGACCTAGGATCCCCTTTCCAACAAAACAATTGATTATTAGAAAGTTTATATTTATGATTTTTAAATATAACTAGTTTTGGAACTTAAGAAATCATATTTGAGAACACATTTTATGTACATTGAGATTTCGTAAAATTGAAAATCCATGAAAATAGCATTTGAACATAATGCTTCATAAAAATGAAAAAAAAATCCAACAACATAAAACTAGGAAAAGTAAGACTAAATTTGAGACCCGTAAATAAAATATCAATCATCATATGGACCATATAATAGGAGAAATTTTCAAAAATGAGGCACCACATAGGACAATACCAACAAAAAATGATGAATTCAACTTCTGAGTGCAATAGTTGTTAAAGAAATTATTGATTAGAGAAAATTTGAGTCCATGCATAGTACTTTTGGTACTAGCACCTAATAATCATGGTGAGTGGAAGATATTTACACATTATAGAGAAATACATTAGAGTACCATTATGAATAAATTCCAACTACAAAGGATGGATGAAATAATTAATTGTTTGAGTGGAGAAAAGTATTTAATAAATTTTGGTTTGAAGATCATTTTCTATAGTTATAAATTATTAGTATTATTATTTGATTTAAGGTATTAAGTTTTATGGATTTTTCCATTTTCTTAAATATGTTTCTCAAAGCTTCAAAAAAGGTTTTTGTCAGCTATAAGGGTTCATAACTTGATGAATGATCACATATGAAGGTGTCCCATTAAGCTCCACGTGATCTAGAATAGGTTTTCACTAAGTAATCAGGACTAGGTCAGCCCCAAATGCTTTGATAGTTAAATATAGTGAAATTATGAGTGCGATAACTTTCAGTAGACAAATGGACCCAGAAAGAAGTCTGTGACTTGAAAGGCCGTGTTATTGATCTCAGCAACAAGGTTACGGATTTGGAGCAGAAGATCAGTTGGAATAGTAGAGATAATGATGAACAGGAAACTCTATTACCGAGGAAAAGACAACAATTACAGGAGGATAGATTGGCTAGTATCAAGTGTAACATGTCCAAGATTGAACAAAACATTAGGGCCACTATTGCAAACAATCACAAAATTGCTGGGCATAACACCATCATTATAAATGCAATGGTGGAAAATCTTGAAAAAAACCAAAAGGGTTCGTTGGTTGTGGATTTGGATGCGGATAGGGGAGGTAGCAGATCGGCTGGTGAAGGGATTTCGACTCATACCAGGGAAAACATTAAGAGGAAGACCCCAACTTCTTCACATACGGTTCAAATTCTCAAGCAGGGGTTACAGGACATGCAAAATGTTGAAAAGGATGCTGAGGAATTACTGAACACCTTGGAGTAACGTGGTGTTTTGATCGCTAGTTTTTTTGGGCGGTCCTTTTTTGGGCTCTGTTGTCTTTTGGTACTGTCATTTCCTTTTTGGCACAGCTGTCTGGTTGTTTGTACTTTTTCTGCTTATCTCTTGTTGTTTAAACTTCATGGTTTCGGGTCCCTGTAAAACCTATTTTTTCCTTTTCAAAAACTTTCAGTAGACAAATGCAAACAATGTGAAATCTAGATATGTGATGTATGTCAATGTGTAGATGCTATATCCTATTTTGTGAGCTAAAAATGAAGATGCGGTAAAATGGAGAAAGGAATATTGAAACTACTACTAAACATAATGCAAGAAAAGAAATGTTTTTGGTTGATACAGGATTGCTTTACAACCAAGGATGCTCCTACATCAATATAGATATCCTACCACAAACATATGAACTCACAATTCTATAATCAAAATATAATTTATGCAAACTGAGCATTTGTTGGTTGATCTCCTCTTTTCCTCTTCCTAATTTGATGTCTTCCTTTCTTCTATAAGATTTGAATTTGTATCTTCTCCCACTTTGGAAAAGGGATATGATCACTTAGAGAGAGTCATATTGTATTCCTTAATCGTTTCTTCATTATCATTCCTTGATCGATGCCTTGTTTCATTTTGGATGATTATTTTCTTATTGATATTAATTCTTATTCATAATTGGTGCCTGCCTTTATGACCCAAGCATCAATCTTAATGAATCCATTGTTGCTATATTGCATGTGATCGGTCTTCACCACTATTGCTAGTAGTATAGTTTATATTAAATTTTTCTTGTTAAAATATATTTATTATTATTGTTTTTATATTAGATTTTCTTCTTTTTTCTATCTTTTAGAATTTTATATATTATAATGATTATATAATTACAATGAAATTTAAATTATCAATACTTATTTTGTATTGTTAATACTTATATTTATATTATAATTATAATATTATCTCATGATAGTTATAATTATAATAATATTAAATTGCTAATATTTCCTTTTCTAATTGATATTTATGTTATTCATTTATAATGCATTAAACAATTTTGGGGTCATGACAACAACATATCATGTAAAATTACAAAACAAAAGCTATATGTATACCTTAATGATTGAACAACACTACTCGAAAAAAATGTGGTTTCAAGGACACATAAATCTAAAAGATGTTTAGTTTCCTTGAGTAGAGTTGATACAGCTATATGTACTCTTTATTCAAAAAGATTCTCACAATAGAGAGGACCAAGACCTTCAATAGAGCCTCCAAGCATCCTATTAGAGTAAATGCAGATTTACTTAAGTTTTACTTAGGTAGACTTTAGATTAGCTGCATTTAATTTATTAAACCAAGAAATTAGTTTTCCTTCCCGTATTCTCATATTAGGTGGTTGCTCACCCATTTGGCCTTTTTCATGGCTTTATAAGCCTGTATTATAATGTATTTTATCATCTTAGCTTTTAATAAAGCTTATCACATATTTGGTGATTATTAATTTCTCGATTGTGAGGGTTCAGTTGCAGGTTGTTCGTGGGTGATTTTGAGCTTTGCTCCAACACATTGTTTGTTGGAAATATAGCAATATCTACTTCTCAAATAATGGAGATTATGGTAAAACTCTCATGGATGGCCCATGGCTTATGGGAAAGTTAGCTTTTTTCTACTCATGATTTGGTCTTTGAGATTTGATCATGAGAAAGAATAATTAAATAGAGTTTTTGTTTGGGTGAAGCTTATAAGATTCCCTTTGTAGTATTTGGAGGTGGAGTTTTTAAAAGATATGGCTTTTTTTTAAATATACGGAAAAGTAGGTTTTGAAGGGACCCCAAAACCCTTTACAAAAAAAAAAATTTGCAAGAAAGACTAAAAGGAAATGAGACCAACACTTTGTGCCTAAAATGATTTAAAAGCATGAAATGGTAGTTGTAAACAATATAGAATATAACTTCAAGCGTAAAATAGTGCATTATGGACAACACGAGGTCCCTCCATAATGGCATCAAAGAATTATGAGTGTAGCCACCACTATAATGGCTTCAAATAATTGTCAGCATAACCACCACTCCCAATTTCCTAGAGCTTCTTCTTCTCATCAAATTTGAAAAAATTCACAAAGGCCTTCTTGGTAGCACCCTTATCTCTATCGAATTTCCTCCAAAAAATTGCAAGACCAGTGGCCTCTGCTATAAACTCCTCATCAACTTTAAACTCCACACCCTTATATCGTAGAGTCCTCCCATTCCAACCTTTCACAAAAAAAATCATAGCATCAGGGTCCAGACCTTGAATTCCCTGCATGTACTGTGTAACCCCACCCAACTCCAAATGCTCCCACAGAACAGGATTATTTTGAAATTCCTCACAAGAGCTCGGTTCAATTCTACAACGAACTCCACCCATGCTGGCATGAAACGTTGTAGAACCCAATCGCACCAAAGAGTTTAGAAAATGTGAAATAAACCAAACTCTCCACATAACAACACAATTTACACCCACAATACATGTGGGCTTGTCATTCAAGGTACTTCTCTGCCTACACTGCTAGGCCTTCATAATATAGAAACTAAGGAAATATTAATGAAACTTACAATCCAAAGGCTCATCGTTCATATCCTGACTACGAAACATAATGAAGAACCTTTCACCAATAACATCAATCTTAAAAACAAGCCAATTGGTCATCATTAGAGATATATTTAAGATTACGAGGAAGAGATTCAAATGAAACCCAATCAGCTCTCTTCACTACTCCCACATTGGCAACACCATCAGCCAACCTATTAGCTTCACAAAAAACATGTGAGATTTTAATCTCCTCAAAAGAATTTAAGATACAGATTGAATCATTGATAAAATGTGCAATAGACCATGAAGGAGGGCATTTTTTCAAGAGACTATTTATAACATTAAGAGAGTCCCCCTCCAACCAAAGTTTAGAAACCCCTTGATTTTTTTTCCAAAACGAGGCCATAATAGGCTACAGCTACCTTCACAAAATGGTAAGATATGGCTTTTGTTATTATTTGTATCATTAGCTTTAATGTAGTGACCAACTCAAGAAAGCATTTTTTTCTAAATTTTTTGTTTTTTCTAATGTGGGTAAGAGGATTAATAAATATATATAACCTTAGTCTTAAAAGTGGGAAAATGGGTCCAACATGCTATTTATGAGGATTTTATCATTATGGGTCAAAACTACTAGATGGTTGGCCACTTATCCTCTAGGTGCTTGGTCAATAGAAGATAGAAAAAATTCCAATAGAAAAAATATGTACATTTTTTTAATCCTTAGTGTGAAGAAAATAAAGTCCTTGATATCATTAATGTGAATGAAGGTTTTTTTGTATAGGGTTCAAATCCTATCATTGGGGATAAAATTTTGGTCAACATAGATTATTCTAAGGAACATTGGAAAAATACTTATTACCTTTTTGGTGAGTTCCTTATCTTGCACATTATGCCTTCTCATAAGGAAAATGAGGTCCCAGATAAGGATAAGATTCATTTCAATCATCCAAAGATTTATTCTTTAGAAGGAAAGGTCTAAACAAGGAGGTTTAGTCAAAAAATATATTGTTAATAAGTTTATATGGATGGAAACTAAGGGTAACCAACCATGAAGAAAAATTTCTATAAGAATATTTTAGGAGTTCTGCAATTCTCCTTGTAATGGTTTGGATTAAAACTACCATGATTTCATTATTTTTTTGGTCTATGGGTTCTACACTCTTTTTTTGTGCTCAATTTATTTGGTTGTGTTGTTTGTCTACTGAGATTTAATGGTATTTGCACTACCTTTTCCTTGTTCCCTATCTTTTCTTTTCGGCTAGAACTCGTTGACCTATATTTCTTATTTGTATAAAAGGGTAAGGACCATTTCAAAAACCCTACTTTTTACCCATATAAAGTAAACTTATATTTTCAAAGACTTACAAGATGTAGTAACACATTTATAAATTATTCTCATTTATTTATACTAAAAAATCATTAAAAAATAATTGTCTAAGAACAAACACATTCAATTGATTGAGGAAGCATGTAACAAAGCACTCTAAAATTTTCAAATATTTTGAAGATGTTTTGGGGGAAAGAGGTCAATGGACTCTCCTAGAGGGGGGCACGTGTGGATCCCCACCCAAAAAGTATTTTTATGAAGATTGAGAGGTTGTCAATTTGGGAGAAAGGGATATTGTTTTGGGTCAAAAGCCTATGTCTTTTTGTCCCCAATGTTTGCATCAATCGGTCATCAAATGGTATTGAGATCTTTTCCTTTGGGAGGAGGAAAAGATTCATATTTAGAGGAAGAGGGCCTATTTTTCTTTGTTGAAAAGTTGATAGGTGAGAAATCTCTAATCCCTGATAATAGATCTTTGCCTCTAGTAATTAGATCAGAGGAAGGTCTTGAAGTTTTAATGATCAATGATCTACTAGATGAAGCAATAGTTAGAATGGATAACAACCCTATGGGTAAGTTTATGACCTTTAGACCTAATATTAATCAAGTTCATAAATGGTATGAAGGTATTTTGAAGTTGAGAGGTAGTATTTTTATTTTTTCTATGGAAAATGGTTTGTTTTTATTTTAGTTTATTAATATAAATGTTATCAATGTTCTAATGAGGGGTCCTTGGACCCTAGACAAAATATTTTTTAACACCATAAATGGAAACCTAGGTTTGATCCCTCTATGGATCTTGGAATGGTGTCCACTACTTGGGTTTGGATACTGAGGTTTCATTTCTAATTTTTTGTAATAATATTTTCTAAGGCATAGCTAATTTATTTATTCATTTTCTTATCATGGACAAAGTAACTCAACTAGAATATAGATATTTTTTTGCTATAGTTTTTGTCAATATTCTAAATATAGTCCTCCCTACTCAAATAACTTTTAAATATAGATTTGGAAATTGGGTTCAATAAATTATTTACGAAAATGTTAGGTTTATTATCATATTTACAATCAATAATGGAATCTAAGGGATACATGTAAACTCAATGATAGTTAAAAAATAAGAATGCAATTGAAGACTGGTCTACACCAAAAATATTAATTAAATATTTGCACAAGGTTAGTCATGAGTAAAAATTGGAGGAAAAGGCCTTAGATCCAATTTCTGAAGTTAATCTAGGGGGTACTAAGGTTAATAAAACATTGAGGCAAAATTTATTCAATAAAGAGGTGTTAATCACAAGAATTAAGGAGGGAATAATTCTTAGAAAATGGATCAATTAAGGGAAGAAAATCAAAACGATCAAATTGTTATAAGGGAAAAAAATGGAGAAAATTTGAACCCTTCAAAAGAGTAATGGGATCATCGTCCATTTGTAACAATTTCATTGCCTATTTTTAACACCATGCAAGGTTGAAAAAATGGAAAAGTTCTAGAAAAGCATTGATCAATTTTCAGGAATCTGCAATGGTCAAATTTCAAGACAAAATCATGGAGAGAAGGGGTTTCAGTGTTGGAAAAATGACAGTCACTTTTCGAGAGGGAACAGATCTCTGTGCAAAAAAAGTGACAGTCAATCTTCAGGAAGGAATGGGTTCCAATGTTGGAAAAGTAAAGGTAAATTATCAGTAGGGCATAGGAAATCTTGCAGCAATGGTAACTACACAAAAAATGCTAGAACTCTATCCTCTCCAAGGCCTTGAAGCTTTCAAGGATATGCTGGAGAGATTTTGAAACGTGTACCCATGGGGAATGTTACATGCAAGGCACAGACCTATTGGAGTAAAGCATAGATTTTCAAAACCTAATTGGGTTATGTTCTAACCTTGTCGACATCTAGATCAAAGTAAGTAGCTAGTTTTTGATATTTGTGAAGAAGATAGGGCACCAGAAGACTACAAGTAGAATCTTATAGCTAAAATAAAGTATGAAAAAGACCCAAAGTTTTTGAACAAGCTACATGAAGATAGTGAGCTTCACCTCAAATCTCTTAGGGCTTTGAAGTTGAAAGGGAGAGGTGAGCCCCATTGTTTGAGCCAAGGAGGATTCCATCTGAATCACAAATGAAAATTTCCAATACAAGATTATCAAGTGTCATCCCAAGGTTTGCACAACCCCAGGATTTCTCTGGCAAGTGCTACTCTGAGTTAGCCCTGAGAAATCAACAAAGGAAAATACAAGATGATTCTAGAAAAGAAGATTTACAGAATTCATGGCATTAGGGGTTTTAGAAGGATGTACTAGAAAATAATACGAATAAGGAGATTCAAAAGGAAAAAGGAAAGGGACTATTTGATAATAAGCAGGACAAAAAGCCCATTATAGGCTTGCTGCCTAAGCAAGGAAAAAAATCCAAAATAAGGGTTCCACAAGAAAAAAAAAGGAGAAATGTTCCAATAAGGAAATCTCAAAATAAAATTTAGAGATCGAAAGAGCCTACCCATTCAACATAGAAGGAGCATATCAACTTGGCAGAAGAATGGGAGATGGCCAAAGGGATTTCCAAGCAAATTAAAAGGGCATAGTATAGATTGCATTTCCAAAGCATCTATTGCATCCTCAGGTCAAGGATCTTAGAGACAAAGCATTGATTTGTAATTTTGTAAATTTGACCCCTAATTTAGGTAAATTAAAGGAATTACTGGATGAGGAATGGGAAGGTTCCAAGTAGTTTTTATGTAGACAAATCTATGGGGATTTTGGTTGTAATTTTTTGCAATAAAGAAAGGTGGAATGTTGTGTTTAAAGTTAAATCCTAGATCTTTGAGGGCTCAAGCCTATGCATGCAACCATGGGTTCCAAATTTTAAGCCCCAATATTTTTCTCTAATATTTGTTCCTTACTGGATTCAAATGCATGCTTTACCATTGGAATACAGGGTATTGAATTTAATCAAAATCATGGCTAATAAAGTAGGAATCTTCCTCAAACATGACCATATATTTTTTCAAAAACCTTTAATGTTTGTTAGGGGTTGTGTATTACTTTATATCTCAAAGGTTTTCCCCAAAAAATCCACCTGACATCAAAATTTGGGAAATGGATTCAAAATATCATTTTGGAAACCCTCGAGAATTCCTATGCAAAATGTCATATGTTAGGGCACAAGCCTGTAAATTGTTAGACTAGCCTTGATCATGATGATTCAAACTATGGGTAATATGCTAATGTTGCTACTAGAGATCTTTCCTCATCACTAAATGATAAATTAATATCAAAAATTTTGAATCATGTTAGCAAAGGGATTTGGTGTGAGAAGAAGATAAAGAACAATCTAGAGATAGGAGAGTAATCTAAGTTGAAAAATACTATTTTGATCTCTCTACAAACCAACAAGATGAAGGAATTTTTTATGCGGATATACATAGATTGTTGTCTTAACCTATACTCGCCTTCTCTTCCCCATGTTTTAGAACAACACCTAGACATTATTGTGCAAAAATGGACATTTGAAGATTTTTCAAAGCCCAATGATGTGACAACAAATAGATGTAGGGGTGTTTGTCCTACTCTCCTATCTCAAGACTCATCTACATTGATTCAAGCTACTCAACATGATAAAATAGATGAGCTAGAATTGCTAGTAGAACAATTTTTAATTTCAATAGGTTCATAAATGTATGATGAAATAGTAGAGTATTTGGTAGCTGAGGAGGATTGGGGGAAGGTGTAGCAGCTCAAGAGGATAGTAAAATGGGGGTAAATAGCTTAAGGTGCAATGGGGGAAAAAGAGATAACATATAAAGATTATGGGTCATATCGGTGTACTCATGAAGCTTTAGATCACCATCTGTAGCAAGTACAGTCTTTCTAGGGGTGAAGCCACAATAGTAGTTTACAATTTGATGGAAGAAGGAAAATTGAGAAAAAATTACCCCATGGCAAAAAAAAATGGTTTTAGGGTTTAAATAAACCTACAAGTTTGACCGAACCCAAAAGGTTCGAGCGAACCCATTAATTACTGGGCCAACATTTCCTACCCAAAATAACAAAAGGAAATGCATATTAAGGGTGGTTCACTCAAACCAGGGTTCAAGCGAACCTTGGTTCGAGGAAACCCCTCTTATTCCTCATTCTCCCCCTGAAACATAGAAAACCTAAATTTTTACGCTTTGAAGCTCAGGTTGAGGATGAAAAATGGAGGAGTATTCACAAACCTAACTAGAATCAGGTAGTCCTCAGAATGAGCTATCCAATGAATATAATTTGAACATGTTTGGGTTTTATTATGTATTTATTTTTTTAGTTTTATTAACATAGATTTTTCATCGAAAATGAAGGTATTTGTTCTGCACATGTGAAAAAATAGTAGATTATCAAAACAAATTTGAAAAATATGAGTGCACCACACATTGAAGTCATTGATCCAACAAAAAAATAAAATTGAATTTTGATATATACAAAAAATGTTACATGTTATACACCCATGCTATGTCTGAATTGTAATTGGTTTGACTTCGAAACTTGATTAAAGAAAAAATATTAAATAAAAAACCATCTAACCAAGTGGAAGCAGTAGATATCGGAATTACAAATCTAAATTTGAAATAATTAGAATTTTATCCTTTGTGGAAAAATAGTTATGAGTTATACGGTGTGTGTCACTTTTTAAAAATGTTGTTTTCTAAAAAAATAGTTTTCATGGAAGATGGAAAAAGAAGTGTAATATAATTCCAAAAAAAATTGGAAAAAATATTTTTAGAATGTAGAGACAAAATGTGATGAGACTCTAGTTTGCATCATCTTCAAATTCCTCACGATTTAGCCACTATAGTTTCTTGAATGTGAAGATTTAGTTAAAAATAATAATTTCAGTGTCCAGTTTGGCCAAAAATTGTAAACCACTATTGTGGGATCACCCATTGGTAGATTAGGAAGAAGTAGAATATGATTATTCAAAAAAATTGTCCATATCTCATACTCCTTCTCAAGCAATTCTGAAGAAGTCACCAGGGAAGTGGGGAAGGAAATCCAGTTTGGATAAATTGAAAGAGGAGATTGAAGCAAGGGTTCAAAAAACTATTTATGACTCTATTCCAAGAAAATTCCCAAGGAGAGCTTACTGCTCTCCTTGAGCACAATGAAGGTCATCTCATGGAATGTTAGGGGTGTAAATGTCCCTGACAAGAGAGCTTGTATCAAGCATCAAATTGATGCTTGTGGAGGAGATATTATTTTACTTCAGGAGTCTAAACTCTCAATATAATCTTATGAAACCTCCCTACTAAAATGGACAAGGTTGAAATCGACCCACTCTCTGACCCAGGGGGCCTTTGGCGGGCTGATTTCTCTGTGGAACCCTAAATTAGTAAATGTTATTTCAACAAGGAATGAGTCTAATTGGTAGTTGATTGAGGTTTATAAATTTAGCCTAAAATATTGGTTGTTTAATATTTATCAGCCTAATTCAACATTTGACAAGAAAGAGTTGTGGGATGAAATAACTTCTGTTTTAAACAACCAAGGTGATGCTAAAGTTGTTTTGGGAGGAGATTTTAATGCTATTGTTTCACTATAGGAAAAAGCTAGAGGTATTAGTCTTCCATTAATAGTGTTTGAAGATTTCAATTCTTTCATTCTCACCAATGAATTGAAAGACATTGTGTCATTCAAGGGGAAGCAAACCTGGATGAACTATAGAAAAGGTTTCTTACAAATTGTTGAAAGATTAGATAGGTTTTTGGTATCTCCAAACCAATTTTTATGGTAGCATGGTTTGGAATCTGAAATCCTACCTCGTGTTGGCTCTAATCATTATGTGATCTCTTTTCATATATCAAATGTCTCCCTTCCTAAAGGAAAACCATCCTTCAAACTTGAAAGCATGTAGTTCAGGCACCCATAGTTCTTGTCCCTGTTGCGTCAATGGTGGATAAATGCTTTATTTGAACAAGGTTCAAAAATGTATCAGCTTTATCAAAAATTAAAACATGTCAAACAAAAAATAGAAGTATGGAATGAACAGGTTTTCAAAAATGTTTTTCAACGAAAAGAGGACATCTTCAAAGATTTATCGGCGATCCACAAGTAGATTATTCAAAATGGATAAGATGATAATTTGTTTTAGAATAAAAAACAATTGCAAAGGGATTGGGAAGAGTTATGTGCTAGGGAAGAAATATATTGGTGCCAGAAATCTCAAGAACTATGGCTTAAAGAGGGTGAGAGAAATACAAAGTATTTTAATGTTTCTACGCATATAAAAAGATATACTTCAACAATATTTTCAATTCAAGAAATGGCTTCAGGCATCTGGCTAACATCAGAAGAAGATATTAAGAGAGAAGTTGAGATATTCTTTTTTGAACTACTAACATCACCGCAAGGCAAAGATTATCAATGAAGGAAAGATGAAGTTGAGATTCTGGAGGTTATTCCCTGTCTAGTTCAAGATGACGATAATGATGCCCTACTCAAAACTTTTACCTTGGATTAAGTTAAAGGTGTTTTTTTTCATTGACTCTAGATAAGGCTCTTGTTCTAGATGGATTTACAACAATATTTTTTTAAAAAGGTGGGGATTTTTTGTGCTATGATCTATTGTGGGCTCTAGAAGAATCAAGAAGAATGGGTTCCACGCTCAGGAAGTTCAATGTGACAAACATTAAAATCATTCCAAAAGTAAAAAAACCCCAAAACCTTTGTAGATTTCAAGCATATATCACTATGCAACACTATCTATAAGATCTTTACCAAGGCCATATACCTCAAGTTGCAACCTCTTATTTCAAAGATCATCTCTTAGAAGTAGGGATCCTTTATCCTAGGTTGTAAAACATCTGAAGGAGCACTAATTGTGCATGAGACCCTTCACTCAATTTATTCTAATTGTTTACCTTCTTTCATTGTTAAACTAGACATGATGAAGGCTTACAATCAAAAAGATTGGGATTTCCTTAACACATTTCCTAAGAAATTTGGTTTCAAAGGAAAATGGCATAAATGGATTAGATCTTGTTTGTCAGGAGAAAAAATTTTAATCATCCTCAATGGTACACCTATGGGATTATTTATATCATCACAAGGATTGAGACAAGGGGATCCATTGTCCCTCTTCCTATTCATTATAATGGCTAAGGCGCTTAGTAGATTAATTACTTATAAGTAGATCCTAGGACTTTGGAGAGGCATTACTATTTCAAACACAAAAATTTCAATAACTCATTCTCTATTCTCAAATGATACCATCTATTTTGGTAGATCAATTATGGATGAAGCCATTCAAATCAAACAAGTGCTTCACAAGTACCTCTCAGCATCAAGTCAGAAAGTTAATGCCTCCAAGTCCAAATTTTATGTTTTCAATACAAAAGAGGCTATTAAAAATAAGATAATTAAAATACTAGGGTTTAGACAAGCAGAGTCACCATATGCATACCTTGGTATTCCTTTTTTCAAAGGTCCAAATAAAGCTTCTTATTGGGTTAAATTAATAGAAAGATTAAAGGAAAGGATTATAATGTGGAAGGCATGATGGTTATCATTATCAGGCATAATTCTTTTAATAAAAACAATATTATCTGTAATCACTAACTATTTTTTGGCAATTCTCAAGGCACCAAAGTCAGTTATCCTTGAAATTAAGAGCATTATTAGAAATTTCCTATGGAAGGTTAATATGAATGATTGAAAAAAAGTTCCTCTAATATCCTTGGATAGTATGGCACTACAAAAATCTCAAGGAGGAGCAGGTATATCTCAATCAGGAACAAGGAATTTGGGGCCAAGTTAGTTTTGCAAATGTACACAAAGCCTGAAATGAAGTGGTGCAAGCTAATGCAGGCTAAGTATCTTGACACTCCAAACCCCTCGAGGATTCTTACTATAAATTTCAAACTCACCTTCAAGATCAACCATGTGGAATTTCTTGACATCATGCAGGTTGATTATTACTTCATTCATTATGTAGGAAATCTATCATGGGAAAGGTGTGAGGTGTTGGGAGGACTCATGGAATGGTAAGCCCCCTTTGAAAAGCATTCAAGAATTGTAGCAGGTAAAGGTCATATTTTTAAGAGAATGGGGTGAAAATTTTATAGAATATGTACATTCAATAGAAGGCCTAATGGGTAAAGTAATCTAGAAAAAGCATTCTGATTTATCTCTTTTTGCCAATCAATTTTTGTTGCTTCAAGATTTTATAAAAAGTAAAATTGTGTTCATCTCAAGGAACCCTGATAAGAATATTTGGGCTCCTTTGAAAGAGGGATCCTACTTTTTGAAGCAAGTATATCAAGCTCTAATCCAGCGTACGGATTAGTTGGTCTCACAGAGGGCTTATTCATTTGGCTAGAATAACAAGATTCTCCCAAAATCTGGGAGTTTTGTACGGTTAGCTTTATGAAAGAGAATTTTAACAAGTAATTGCTTAACTAAATTGAGAATTGTTGATCCCTTCAAGTTTTCTTTATGTGAGGAAGAGTTGGAGAATGTAGACCATTTGTTTGTTCAATGCAGCTTTGTGTAGGATTGCTAGTTGTTTGTAAAAAGCAAGCTGAAATTACACAACCCTTTGCCAAATTCTATTTGGCACATCTTCCAAATCTATCCATTATTGTATAAAACCTATTTTTTTTCTTCTGTATGGAAATTCATTCCACCAATAGTAATATGGAATATATGGTGGGAATGCAATTTACGCATTTTCAAAAAATCAAGCTCTTCAATTGAGGTAGTCAAAGTCAAGATTGAAAAAGAAGTTTCAGAAGTGGTTAATGCTTGTGTTCTGAAACATAAGAACACATCCTCCTTTTTCATAAGTTGGGATGACTCTATTTTGAAGAGTTGGAAGAACATAATTTTTTTCGTTTGCAAGAAGTTTACATCAAAATAGTAGAGTGAAGGTGAATAGAAAAGAAATCAAATGGAAACCCCCATGTTCTAATTTTTTCAAGCTTAACTTTTATGGTGCTTCGAGAGAAAATCTAGGCATCTCAGGGGTAGGAATTTGTATCCAAGACTCTTTTGGTTTATTATTAGTGGCTAGTTCATTTTCACTTCCAATGGGAATGAATAATGTGGTTGAGGCTTAGGAAATCTTGGCAGGATTGGAAATTTCCCTCAAATTAGGTATTGCACAAGTTCATATCGAGGGGGATTCCTTAATTATAATTAATTACTACAAGGATAGAATGGTGCATAGTTGATGTTTGAAATATATTTTACACGAAATCTGGTTATGGAAACCACGACTTCGGCCACATGTGAAAGATGAAAGTGCCAACAAAAAAAATTATGTTTGATGGGTGGCATCAGTTGTAGCATTGTTTGCTCACCCTTCATGATAGTCTCTTCATATATATTGAAAATATAAAAAGAAAAGACAAGTAATACCTCAAAAGCTTACAAGAAAAGTTTTTGATGAAATTTTGGAGCAATAGTTTCTAGAGCACCAATTTCCATAGCAACGGATTCAAAAAACACAATTCAAATTTGCGTAGAGATTTCAATGGCATCAGAGCAGTAATCCCTTAAAGAGAGGCAAAAGAAATGAATCCATAAGATATAGGCCTATAATTTTCATTTTGAGTACTTTAACGGTAAGAAGAATGCAGCTCTTGGGGCCAAAGTTTTGGAGCACCAAGTTCTGGAGCAACAAATTCAAAAAAATTAGATAAAAATTGGCTCGAGCAAGAAGGGTACAGGGTCATATCCTAGACATGATCCTAATAGCACAGGAAGACCCAAGGGAGAATTCAGTGCAAGGGTCATGCAAGGGCGCTTAGTTCACTTTCTTCATGCCCAAATATATCTTAGTTTAAGGATGAAAAAGCAAGCTTTCTTGTGGATTTCTGAATATTTTGTATAATCAGCCCACTTTCAATAGAAAACTTGGGGCTGGCAAATAGCTCATCATTGTAAAGGTGTTTTTTGGGATCATATAAACTATTACCTATTGTAATTTTTTTAATTATTATTAATATAACTACAGGCCCCCTACCTTTTGCTTAAATAAAAAAAGAGTGATGGGAAAATTAGGTCTTGGAAAAAGGGGAAGTGGAAAAAGATTTTGGGGAAGTACAAGAAGTAGATGAGTCTTCAACTAAGGAAATTATTGGAAAAATTATGGAAGAACCATTGAAATATGTTGATGAACCCAATCTGCAAAATCATTAGGTTCTTATTATTACCTCTACAGGATTGAAAAGTCCTTATTTATTTAGTACTCTTTGGAGCTAATTCAATTACTTCTGCATTTGGAATTCCTATGGAAGGTATTATTAAACAATAATGGACTCCATTGTAAATAGAAGAATAAAAAACTAGATTTAGGAGGAGATATAAAACAAGGAAGACCTTACCAAAGAGAAACAAGAGCTAGAGAAACTAGCTAGAGAGGTAGCCATGAGGAAACAAAAGACATTGGATAACATTTTAGGGGCTAGGAAACAAGATAAATGAGTTGTAATAAGCTTGAGGGTATCCCCAGGGTCATCTAGAGATTTGTAGTTTACTAGAGATTGGATTTTTAAATTTGTTTCTTTTGTCCCTAAAGAAGATTCTTTCTTGGAATAATAGGGGACTTAATAGTGGACCTATAAAAAACATCTTATCAAAAGTTATATTTTATAAAATAGCATTGATATTCTTCTTCTCCAAGAAATAGAAATTTTTGAACCAAGTTTTTCTCAAATTGTTAAAAATATGTGGCCTTCTTTTGTTTTTTGTGTTATCCCTGTTGAAGGAGGTTCAAAGGGAATTTCTACCTTATGGAATCCTAAAATAATTCTTGGGATAAAGGAGAGTCTTTGAAAAAATGGTATGTTGATCTCCTTTCAATATCTCAATGCTTGGCTATGAGGAATCTTCTTAATATTCATGCTCCTAACTCAAAAAATTCTAGGAAATAGTTGTGAGATTATCTCTCAAACATGATAAATAAGAATTAAAATAATAGTTGGATGCTTTTGGGTGACTTCAATACCCCTATGTTCACATGAAAAAAAACATGGGGGCTTAGAGGATTATTCTAATAGCTAGTTGACTTTACATACTTCCTCTCTTTTGCTCATCTAATTGGCTTTGACCACCAAGGACCCTCTTTTAATTGGACAAATATTAAGAAATATAATAACCTCATTCATGTTAGACTTGATATATTCCTTATTTAAAATGGTCATAATATCTTACCTAGGCTTTTGCTTTATGCTTTATGAAGGACTAGTTCTAATCATAATGATATTGTTTTGAATTGGGAAGAAATAGTTAGAAAAGGTCCCTTCCCCTTTAGATATGAAATTGTGTGGGCTTCTCACCTAGAATTTAGGGATTTGGTTGATATATGGTGGAATAATTGTTACCAAGGAACTTCTAAAAATTTGAATTTGGTCAAAAATAAAATGAAAGAATGGAATAGATTATCTTTTGGAAACATCTTCTTTAAAATAGAAAATATTTTAAAGGACTTAAAAGATATACAAGACAATATGGAAAAGGGGTAAGTTAACTCAAATTTTTTTAGTAGAGAGGAGTTAGGAGATGACAAAAAAACTTATGAGAAATGAGAAACTCTTTTGGAGAAGAAAATATAGAATTCAATGGCTTATGGAAGGTGATAGAAATACCAATATATTCCATTGATCTACTATGAATATCAAGAGAAGAAATTCTATTAGAAGTCTTACTCTTCCTAATGTTCAAATATTATCTAAGTAAGAGGAAATGAGAAGTGAAGCTATATCTCTTTTTTAAAGATTCACTTGTTGATGCCAATCATGAATTTGATAGTTTTCAAGATCTCCTCCAACTTATTCCTCAAGTGATTAATGATTAGGATATTATGGACTTTAAAAATATTTTCTCATTAGAGGAAGTTAAATTTGTTTTTATTTTGGTTCCTATAAAGCTTCAGGGATAAATGGGTTTCTCCCATATTTTTTTTATGAATTATAGGAACTATATCTTATGATCTCCTTCTAGTTACTAGAGACTTTTTCAAAACTGGTAAGCTATTTGGTTAGTTGAATTCTACTTTAATATTTTTAGTGCCAAAAAAAGAAGATATTATGAGCATGATGGATTATAGGCCTATTATCTTGTGTAAATGTGTTTATAAGATCTTGTTGAAGCTGATTGATAATAGGCTTAAACCTATTTTGCATAGACTTATTTTTGTTAATTAGAAAAGATTTGTTTAGGGGAAAAAAAAATTGGATATTATTTTACAACCCATGAATATATTCATTCCATGAAAAATAATAGAAAGCTTGGTATGGTCTTAAAGCTTTATATCTTAAAGGCCTATGATATATTTTATTTTCCTTTCTTGCTATCTTTTCTTTAGAAATTTTGATTTAAAAATAAATTTATAATACCAAAAAAATTTATTGTGACTTCCACTAAGTTCTTTGTTATGGTGAATGTTTTTCCTATGGGTTATATTTCATATGGAAGAGGTCTTATATAGGTAGACCCCATATCTCCTTATTTTTTACCATTATGGTAGAAGCCTTTTGAAGGAATTTCCAAAAACTATGGATTTTAAAACCCTATTTGGTGTTAAAGTTTCTTCCTCCTTGTTCCTTTCTTCTCACCAACAATCATTGATGATACAATCCTATTTGTGGTTGATTCTATTATGGAAGCTAAATATTGGAAGTCTATATTGGATAGTTATGCTAAGGTTCTAGGCCAATACATCAATTATAATAAGAGCATGCTTTAATTTTTTTAATATTGACCCCCTCTAAAAGATAGAATCACAAAAAAATTGGGTTGTGAATAGGCCATTCTTCCTGCTACTTATTTAGAGCTCCCATTATCCACAAAGAAACTTTCAAAACTTAATTGGAATGGCATAGTCGAAAGGATCTAAAATAAATTAGCTAGCTCGAAAGAGAGGCTCTTAAGTCAAGCAAGTAAATATCAATTATTAAAGGCATACTTATAAAATATTCTTTTTTAATACTTGTGTCTCTTCAATATCCCTACTTTTATGGAAAATAAGATTAAGAAAATATAGAAGAAATTCATTTCAACTAGAATGGAAAAAAATAAATAGCTCTTATAAATTGGCATAAATTTGTAGACTAAAGAAGCAAGGTGGTAATGGCATAAGGAAGCTAAAACTAGTTAACAAAGATTTGATGACCAAAATTGTCTAGAACCTTATTGAGAGTAAAAAATAATGGTTCCTTATCTTTAGGGATAAATGTTTAGAAAATAGAGAATGCAATAGTTTTTTATCCTCTTCTATTTTACCTCAACACTCAGTGATTTGGAATGATATTCTCAAAACAAAAAATATTAGCAAGGAATGAATATTTTGGAGGTTGGGGGATGGTGATTTAGTTAACTTTTAGAACTACCCTTGAAGGAAGGTTTTTTTATGTCCTCAATTCAAATCTATTCTCAAGTAAAAGACTTGCTTATCAAAGTTAGTGGAAATAATGGCCATGGTTAAATTGATTGGGATGTGGAGAAACCTGTAGTGTCTTTAATCGTTACCCATGATAATTTCACACTATGTTTTGCTCCCTCTTAAGTTATTGGACCTAATTGAACACCTAATTTCCTAAATTATGAATTTCATGGCCCATTTAAATAATTACAAATAAATTTCAATTAGAAAACCAATGCATTTATTTAGTATTTTTCCCTAGACACCTTAAATTCCATAAAATAGGTTTCAAAAACTGGTGCCTAGAGCACTTAATCCCTCTATTTTTCCTCCAAATTCAAATATATTGGTATCAATATTTTACTATTTGAATTTCAAATAGCCAAACTTAGTTGTTGAGATTTATTTTTTGATAAATTAGAATAGTTGTATATAAATACCTAGTTATTGCATCATTTGAAAACATCTAAGGAAATTATTAGAGAACTTATGATCAAATAAATATCAAGCAAGTCAAGAGAAATATTTTAATGTTTTATTGCAGCAATTCAAGATCCAAGCATCATATCAAAGTGTTTGTGAGTTTTTTTATTTCTATGTTATCATATTATTTGTGATATCTAACCCTTGTAGGTCTTTGAGCTAATCAAGCAAGAAAGATCCAAGACTTGAGAAGATTTGTATGACATCAAAACTTCAAGGAAGCCATTGGAGGGTGGTGAGTTGCATTCCATTGTTGATTAATCATTCGTTTTTATTGCTTAGTCCTATCCCTCAAAATGATAGATTTTCTATCATTGGCTTTGCCATTGTGGAAGTGGAAACACTAACATGGGGTTTGACTAAGGCAAGTCCCTAAATAGCATAACCCATCCTCTCTCTTTGAATGTCTAGGTTTAAGGTCTGAAGAAGATTGAACGAAGTTTGAAGATCAATTATTCATTTTTGTAATCAAACCCTGCATCTTAACAACTTGAGAAAAAAACTCAATTGTAGAGTTATCTAATGGTTATCTGACAATGTGAAAAGTGGGAAAAAAAAAGCTCTGATCTAGCTCCTAAGGATTCCAAAAATAGATATGAAATTGGTCAACAAGGACATTGGTGCCATGGGTGATTTAGTCCTCCAAAATTAGACTTAGATTTGAACTATAGGTGCATAGTGTCCTACTGTGTCCATTTTTTGAAGTATGAATTTGTTTGTGACTTTTTGTGTTTATTTTATTTGCATAAGAAAAATAATTTGCATCATTAGGCTAGTTAAATCATTACATTTCATCATTAGATTCATTTCATATTTTGTCAACATAAATTTGACTCACCTTTTAGGTTGCAAGTTAATCATATACCTTGTCCAAATTCATCAAACCCATGCTAACTCAAATCTTAAATAAAATGTTTAGGAAAAGCACCATTGAAATCCTAGGTGAAATCCTAGGGTTTCACTTTTTCTCTATTTCAAAACCTAAATGGAAATTTTTTTGGGGGGGAACTAATGGGAGGATGGATCTTGAGAGGTGGTACACAATAGGTGCTCCAAGAAGGGATACAAAAATTGTTAAGTCAAATTGGTGATTGCACGTTTTTATCTTGACAAAGACAAGACAAGTGTATATGGTCCCCAAATTCTTCAACGTTATTTTTTGTTAGTTTTTCTTGCTCCATTATTTCTTTTTATAGTAATAATTCATTTTCTTATTGTAATCAAGTGCCAAGTAGAAAAATGATTCCTAAATTGAATTGATTTTTGTTGATGGCTATCCATAATAAAATTATATCACTATTTAGAATTTGATTAAGAGAGGGTTTCAGTTTATGAAAAGGTGCATTTTACATTTCAAGGCTGAAGAATCTATGGAACATCTATTCTTTCATTATGATTTTCCTATTTAGGTTTGGATGGAGGTGATTTCTAACTTTAAGGTCTACTAGACATTTATTTAAGGCCTAAAAGAGTTTATTATTAGCTGGTATAAAGGTACTCCCTTCTATAATCCTATGATAGTGGAGATGTAGAAATAGACTCCCATATTTTTTTCTTGGGGGTTGTGGAAAGAAAGGAATAACATGATATTTTGAGATTAATCAAGAAACAATAGAGAACTATTTAATAGTATTTAAAAAATTGCAAGAAAATATCAATGTGTAGAGATTTAGTTTTTCCAAATGTATGGCCTCTTATATAGAGTTAAGGGTTAAGAAAACTTGGGGCATAGAATAGGACCATAACTAATATAAATTAGGGAAAAATCCTTATAAGGAAAAGCATAAATTACAAAGCCCTAAAAATAGGATTGGTTAAGCTTAATTTTGATGGATGTGCCAAGGGAAATCTAGGAATTTCCATATTTGGGGTAGTTATACAACATAAAAAAAGGAATATTGCTTGAAGGTTGTGATAAAAATTTAGGAAAGAGGTCAAATAAAAAAGTTCAAGCTTTTGTTGTTTTGCAGGGAGTGGAAAAACTATAGAGGTTGGGGTATCAGAATGTTGTAATTGAAGGTGACTCAAAATTTATCATTGATATTATTATTAATAATCATACCCCTTCATAGAAAATTTGTAGCATGATTGAAGAGTGGAGGGTTTTAAATTAGTTCATTTTAGTAAGCTAAAATTTGTTCATACTTATAAGGAAGGTAATCGTTTTACTAATGCTATTGCAAATTTGGGTCTGAATTATAATTACTACCGCTACTACACCTTTACTAATCTCCTAATTAATATTTAGGATATTTTTCTAAGGAATGAAGAAATTAAAATGAACTCCATTAGCTTATTGGTGCCTTTCTTTATGGATGACATGGAATTTCATTTAGGTGATAATGAGAATGTGTTGGTTGAGGTGGTCATTAGGGAGTTTATTATGACTTGGAAAACATAGAATTTAATATTAATTTAAATTTTATGCAAACAAAGTGGAAAATATTAAATTTTGATGTCAATTATTTTGATGATATTAGTAATCACCACATTTTATAAACAATGAAGGGAAGATTATGATGAATTGTTATTCATCCATGCAATATTTATGTCTTGCATTTGAGAGAGGTCATGTTATTAGGAATAATATTAAAGGAAAGATATCAAAATATGGTTTTGAGGTGGGGGATGCTCCTAATAATAATGTAAAAAGTACTAATGATTAATTTAAATATGTTATTAGAATATAAATGGTAATTAAAAAATATGTCAATTACAAAGATAAAAGGTGGTAGGATTTCAGAAGATAATATCCATTGGGGCTTTTCTACTGTTTAACATATTGAATTAGAGCTCGATTGGTTCTACATAAGTTATGAGGAGAGCTTCAAGTGGGTGCAGTGAGATATTTGATAGAAAAGGTAAAATGGGAGGTCTACATCTGCAAACTCAGCTAATCTCATGTGAAACCCTTACAAAAAGTTATGAACTTTAGGAACTATTTGAAAAGGGGGGTTATACTCCTTTTTTTTGAAATGTAGAGATACAATGACAAGCTAACCTTTGAGTTTATCAATTCTTGGTTGAAAGGAGAAGTAAAAATTGGTTGAGTTCTCTTTAAATTCATAGATGAGTATATTGTGAAGGTTGTAGGCTTAACCTATGATGGGTTATGTTGATACTAAAAATTGGCAAGGTAACAGCCCTTTGTGGGAAACTCTATTTATGGGGGACCTATTGCGCTAAACTGAGCGACCTATGGGTTTTAAAAGAAGTCAGCTTCTTCTGTAATTGGGGTTTGGAAAGGGAAAAGGAAGAAAATATAAAAATAAAGGATCTAACTAAGGCGATGCGCCAAAATTTAGATAAAAGGAAAGATAAATTTATCTTTTCTATATGATCTAAGGGCTTGTTCAGCGATTTGCTATGTCCTGGAATGACATAAATTAAAGATTGAAGCATGAATAGTACATTCAATGTCATAAAATAATTTTCACACTTATTCACTTAAAAGAAGAGTCAAAAGACATGATCTAAACCAGCAAACTTGCATTAAAATTATAGAAGTTTTACAAATGAACCATTCAAACAATAATGGCATAGTATAAAGTTAATCAAATAGATTTAATAAAAATAGAAATGTCAAACAATGGCACAGTATGTGAGTCTTTCTGTAATAATCTAATAACAAAAAAAATTCTTAGTGTCTCTAAAATTCTATATTTTCTGCAATTCTCGAACTCTTGGAACTCGTGGAACTTTTTTCTTCCAACCCCTCTTCAGAAGTGAAGAGCAGTATATATAGTGAGCATTCCCATCGCTTGGTGCGCGGTAATTGAAAAGATCTTGTATCTTGAGCAATGATGTAGCAGCAATGATTCCCCTTGGCCATTGTAACGGAAAAAGTTTTGGGTCATAACATGTGGTCACTCCCCTTCTAGGTGCATCCCATATGAATGATGGTAGTGGTCCCGGCATAGTCCTGTGTAAACAAGTGTCGCCACCTAGTATAGGTAGTTACAACACATGACATCATATCACAACCCATAGTTCTCTCCATCCTTTACTTTGAAGAAGTACTTGCCGAAGAGAAGTGTGGCAGTATTTTGCAACCGGGTATGTGCAGAATCATGATGGGCCAAAAAGTGGCGATATGATGGTTATGTGTAGGTTATGTGGCTGATGACTTTTTTTTACCCAAAATTGATGAAATGAAAAGAATTTTAAAAGGAGGTTCTCAGCTTCCCACCAATATAAATTATGCTTTAATTTGAATTTAATAAATAATTATTACTCATTTTCTATATGAATTATGACTAAAGTCCTAATTGATACGTTGATTGAAAAATATCTATACCTTTCAAACAGTATCACATTTTATGCTTTGCATACTATAGGATTAAAAAAAAAAATTGAATTTCATGAAGTTTTGACCAAGTTAAGGTGGTCAAACATACAAGTTTTTTATATTTTAAAAGTTGTAATAAAAATTTATAATTAATTATTTACTTGGAAAAAATTACAAAAAATATGCATCACATCTGACATGAGTCCTCTACTTATATCTAAAATATTATAAAAATATTATCATTTTATTGTGGTTAGGTGGGATAGACACCTACTTCTTATTTTTTCCTTGAAGTTTAAGTAATTTGCATTGAAATTTAAAATTCTCACCAAATAGATTTTTTAAAAAAATAAAATTAGTAGTTTAGAAACTACATTCAATTTGCTACATATTCTATTCTTACATATATTTGAAATAATATAGATAACTTATTCAAATTTTTACGTCAAGTTGCTTAACTCTGATTTTTTTGAATTTTTTTCCTTTTAAGGGCCTATTTTTTCCATGATGATCCTACACATACCCAGCCCGTAGTTCATTCCTCCTTCTCATCATTGAAGGCTTGCGCTAGGAAGACACATGGAAGCATGCTTTTTCATTGAAATTGAATCTGGGGTCTACCAAAGGATATGTGGATCAAGGCTATGTGGCACATGGTCGGGGCCCAAGTCAAAAGTGAGGGGAAGCAGCCTTTAAGCATGCGCGGCGATGACACATGGAAACATAGCGGGACCCAATAGAAGATAAAAGGAAAGAATCCATTTGGAGAGCACCTAGCAAACATGTGGTAGAGGTCGACGGTCATTTATCAAAACATGCCAATGATGTTTACTTGAGGCATGGGCCAGTACTTAGAAAAAAACAAAACCCAAAGGGAGCTTGATGAATTTTATATTTACAACTTTTGGAAACTACCAAGGGTGTTTCACTTGAGGAACGAGGAACCCAAAATTTACTCTGGCTCGTAGACCAAAGTGTCATCCATAGGAGAAGAGATTTAAAGATTAGAAAGGGTGGCCTATAAAGGCAGCCATTCACCCTCGGATGGTATCGATATATCACGTAGATTCTCCTGTGCTCTGCTCAAATCGAGCATTTCTTTATAAGGTAGCACCATAGGAAAACTAGCCACTACTTCACATTGGAAAAGTAGTTGTGCAACTAGATGAATGACACCTTCAATGTCTGCTACAATAGGAAGTTGGCTTAAACTCTTGAAAGCGGTTGGGTCCTACTCCTTCTCTTCAATTTCTTTTGTAATTTGCTTAGCTATGGGGACTGAATCATCTTCAAGAAATGGGGATGGCATGCCCATCTCAGTTACCTTGGAGAAATTTTCTTGAATGCTATCCATAGTCTAGTTCAAGGTAGTTGTGTAGGTGTTAGTACGTAGGATGGTCGAGTGGTAGTGGATGAATTTTTTTTTCATCTTGGTAGCAACATTTCAATCATCGATCCTTGCCTTTGCTAAATTTTCATCAGAGACCATGTATAGCTTATTTAGGAAATTTTTTTCTTTAGGGACCCTTTCTATGATGAACTGCAAAAAATGCTCAATGGCTCTGCGGACCTCCCAGCTCAAGCTTGTTGCCTCTAACATATATTAGAGCATTGGCTATAATGTTAGGAAGAAGGTCTTAACCTTTTCCCAGTATGAAATATATAGTTGTTGAGCTACTAGGATGAGGTCCGGCTGAGTAGCAGGGGTCTAGGGAGCATTCCTTGGAAGGGAAATCTCTACATCCCTCGAGGGGCCATCCTTTGTCAATTCTACAATTCTATTGTTTGTGGATGCAAGTCTTCCCTCGAAGTTGATTAGCTCTTTGGACGAGTTTTCCTCAACTCAACTGTGGTTTTCCAACTCTGTGTCAAGAGAAGACTTCGTCTCTTGAAGCTCCTTTTCCAATTAGGCCTTTGAGGCCTCAAAATCTGCCTCTTTCTCTTGCATCTTTTGCTCATGTTGAGCGCACTGAAATGCTAACTCTTAATCTTTTTGTTGCATATTTTGCTCCACCAAGGCCAATTGGCTCTGATATTCTTAGTTCTTTGTCTGCAACTCGTTGATATGATGGGATCAATGGATTGGGACTTCATGAGTTCATCCTGTAGTTTATTCTGCTCCAACTCAATTTCCTACGCTTTCTTTGATAAGCACACATCTTCTACTTCCAATAATTTTTCCCTCATCTCTAGGAAACCGACTCTTTCCTTCACAAGCTTTAGTTGTTGCTCCCTTTTCTTTAGCTGGCATCTGGATTGGAGGAAGTCTGTCATAACCACCTGTTGTGTTTCCTCCATGAGCTCTACCTTGTCCTAAGGTTTGGCTTCCCTTAGATCAAGTCCCATGGCATACATGTTGTAATCATCTAGTAGCATCTCCCCTTGCAGTTTGACCACATTCAAATACATGGTTGCAAAATTCAGCATTTCTTGTGCCTTATTGTACACAGTACATACCTTCGGCTCCACCTCCCTTTTGTCATCTTTCTCTTTTCGCTTGTGGATCCTAAGGGATTTTTCTTCATTTGTGGCTTCTCCTTGGGCTATGAATTGGCCTGGTGATTAAACTAGCCCGCTTGCAATAGGTGCATCGGGAGGTAAGGAAAAAGGGAACATAAGTTTAGCAGGCCCTTGTATTTTCTTCGGTGGGAGATTGACATTCTTTGGGGAGAAATGAGGAACATGCCAAAGTTTGGTTTGCAAACTGGCGGAAAGGCTCATTGGTAGTTGCGGTGATGGGGTAGTCATTGTAGATTTCATTTGTTAGGCATAGTGGGTTAGACCTAAGGTAGCAATAGCAATAGGGGTATCCATGGTGATTAGGCTTGCAGAAAGAGAGGCGAGGAGAGATTGGGAAATGATGGCTAGTATTAGGGTTCATGAAGGCATTAAGATAAATGGCCTTGTCTGGGTGAATTGAGAGAAACCCTCCACTACTATTGTAGTAGAGGCAGAGAAGGTAAGGTCGACACTTGCAGTGAGGGGCACCACAGAGATAGCAAAGGATACTAAATATTAAGAAGAAAAGAAGAAGAGAACATTACCTACTAACTGGATGATGGCGGTTCTTCACTTGTTGTTGGCTCCTCACATACTTCAAACTCCTGGCTCTCTGTGAGCACTTGGCTTGCAGCGAGTCCTTGTGAACCTTCTCCCATGACAGCTTTCATGCGATGTTGTTTAGTGAGCAAGGAGTCCCCCATCTTTATAGTCTCTGATGGTTGCTATCGAGACAATTTTTTTAAGGCCCAAGTGAGTGTTTGTGAGGCTCTTGATATATTCATTTCCACATTTGAAGTGACATAGCTAGGCTACCCTGTGGACTTTCTACTTTGCTAAGTGGAGGACGTCGATGTTTGAGCTTCCTCTTCTGCCTACTTTTCCTCTTCCTCATCGGAGTCATCCCCTGCTAGCACTTGATTGAGAAGCAGGATGCTAATCATCCCACTACTTACTAAACTTCTCATCATACTTCACGCTACCATGACGGGCATCAAGTTTTTTTGTCTCTTGGTGATACACCCAGAAGGCTCTGATTCTTTCCACACTCCACTCTTGTTCTTTTCTTAAATTATTAAACAGGGTGGCTCCCATTTTGTGATTCTCATCATAATCTGCCACAATGAAGTAGAACTTATTCCATGGTGGTCTGTTGTTGTCTATAGGAATGTGGATCAGTTCAACCAATAATTCATCTTCATTCTCCAAAGGGTTGCGCCTCTTTTCCTAGTAAGGCTAAGAACTGTGAGTTACTTTGATATGCTCATATGGTAGATCATTGAAAGGGTTGTAACTCCATTTGTCAGAGATCATTCCCAACCCTAGATGAGCCAACTTATCTTGTGATATTGGGCACACCTTCTTTTTCATGACCACTATTTTGAAGCTTATCAGATAGATGAACAATCCCTTCCTCTTGGATTTTCCTCCGGAGAAGGTAACATCAATAATGCATGCCTATCGGAACATTTCAATGGCAAGCACTTGATTTGTAATGCATGTCAGAAGGTGGAACGGTTCCTTAGTGAAGCCTTGCATACGGATGAATGTGAAGTCTACTCCAAAAAACCAATCACATCTAGGAATGAACCTTTCCATATACCTTGTATGCATCTTAGTGAGCTGGTTAATACTAGATCCTCTCCTTGCAAGTCTTGCAAAATTAGAATCAAGAAATAATCTGAAAATGCATAATAGTCGAAAGTGGAAGAGAGGAAAGAAGTATAGATAGAAACTAGCTTCCTTTTGTTCCTTTCATCAAAATAATACAACTTCACATGCTTATCAAAGAAATTAGGGTTCTGATGCAAAAATATATGGGCAAGAAAGGAAGGAAACCTAAACTTCCATTCAGCTTGGTAATTCTTTATTTTCTCTATCATCTTCTCAATGAGGTATTCTACAAAATCATACCAAAAGAAAGAGAGTTTCCTACGAAACTAGAATCCAAGGCCCAATTGAATGTGTGCACTTCCTTATCGGTGTCCAGACCATAAAAAAATTCCAACATTGAAAAGGCCTCTTGCAAGTCTACATCAAAAGCACTATGTTTCACTGGGATCTTTGGTGGCATATGGTGGTCTACCTTAATTCTTTTGATTTCTTTGTTATAAAATTCTAGAGCCTTTTCCCTTCCTTTCCATATATTTTCTCCCTTTATAGGGGTGAATGTCTCTATTTTTCCTTTCTGTAGGTATGATCAAGGATGCACAGTGCATATTCCAGATAGCTCTAAGGCTGATATTCACATTCAAATTTTGGCCCTTGATAATGTTGGTGAATGGGTTGAAACATTCGATGGCCGCATTGAATAATTCTGCGCAATAGTGCACAGATGGTACCATGTATTGTGGGAGCCCGCTGAGCCATATCTTCTCCACCATTGACAATGACTATTTGGATACCTTCATTGTTTCGCAAGTTGCTTCCCTCAAATCTACTTAGGGTTCTTTGTAAGATTGGGATCATGAATATTATCCAAGTCCTTTTGGATTAGGGCCTAGTTTTTATAGCTTTTGGGCTTCTCCAGTTCCTATTCGTTTGCCCACTTTGGCTTGTCTAGAATACTAGGCATGGCATAAGAAATTTTATTGAAGATGTTGATGGCTTGTGCTACTCACATAGCTTTAAAAAAAGCTTCGCGTTTCCTCCCCCTATGCCTCTTTCTCTGAACTTTCTACCATTTTTTCTTTGCAGGTAGCTTCTGCTTAGCTTGAACTTCTCTACAATTTTACCTCAACTTTGGTTGTGCACTAGAAATTTCTTTCACTCAAAGTAGCATATTTGAAAAAGCTTTTTAAGTGCTTAAACATTTTGCATGAAATACTTAGCTATTTTTTTCTCAAGGTGGTAGAAAAGAGTTACCTTTTTGCATTTAATTTGGCATGTGTTGCCAACCTTTTGGCTTGTGTGAAATGAATCACTTTCCATTTTGAAATTAAAAGAATTCATAATTACAATTAGCAACTATGTTGTACAGTGTGATTTCCTTGGAACTGAGATGATGATTTCCTAGCAGCTTAAGCGTTCGTATGCGTTGGCAATTAATATCCCAAAAGGAATGATTAAGCCAAAGATGCGATCAGTGTTTGAAAAGATATGGGCTTGTCCTTGGAGTTCACAAAACACCTATAGAATGACACCTCATAATTTGGTTGTGCATAACATCGCTAATTACTTCAACAAGCTTAGGCTAATTAATTAGCCCTTATTAGTTTTGCATGTAGTAAGATGTACTCAATAGGCGCAACTGGGTGAGAAATTTGAGCAAGCTCTAGCATGGATTTCAAGTTGGTACTTGATTAGCATCACGTTTATGGTAAGTAAATTACCACACATTTCCTCACTTTTTCTATAAATAGGCACCTAGGCAGTAGCAAAATCACACTTAGCAATTTGAGCATAGTTGGTAATAGGTAATTGGCTAAGCAATTTAGCATTAGTAGTTGCGTAGTATTTTCATAGGCTAGACTTAGGCAGTTTGCAAATATAATTCTAATTTAGTTGTAGAGCACCTGCTAGCATGAATACCCTAATTAGGGTACTTTGTCATAAGTCTCAGACTCCATTTTAAGGTGAGATTTCAACTAGGTCCCTGAAAATGATCACAAAGAAAAAGCACTCACTAGCTATCATATCCATGAAATGGGTTTTGGGACGTGATTGCCTTGAATACGAGGATAAATATCGAGTTAACCCTAATGTGTGCTCGAACTTCATTGCCTCTATGCTTGATGTTGAAATTCCCAAGCCACTAATTCTACATCTAGTTAAATAATTTTTTCCAAAGAAGTACCTAAACAACTTCAGAGAGGTAGTGGCGAACGTTATATCCGGTGGAGGCATTCCAACCGCAAGTGACCTCAGAAGGTTCATTGAAGAGGACGCAGTCATACTATGGTTTTAGTTCCTAAGTGGCTTTCATCTCCAGTCATAGAACAAGCACCACTAAAGGCTTACTTGTTCCTGTCACTTCCTCTTTCGCATATACATTGTCGTGCCATTCTACGATATGTACTGGTAAACAGATTTTAGGAGCTTGTTGTTCCCTTCACCATTGGCCATTGCACCCATGAATGATGTTGCTACTATTGATGACTCCCCTGTTGATGAAGACATTATGGACACTACTATTGATGTGTCCATTGTTTTTGAGCTCATGTCGTGGGTTGAAGACCTCCCCATTTTTTTCTTTTTGCTTTAAAAACTCATATCAATCATTCTATTTTTTGTGTATATGTCTAATAAAATCTTTACTATAGGACATATGAAAAGGAAGAAAAATATAGCTATATAATTTAGAAGCCTGGCCCTTGATCCATTTTGGAAATGTAAATACTAAAGCATATATATATAGTGAAAATATAGCTTTATATAATCATCTTGTTTTATTTCCTTCTGGATTTTGTAATGTGGGTTATCTATTTTCCTTTTCAACATACATGTGTTAAATTCAATTTTGCATGTGGATGTTTGATTCTTTATGTCCTTTGAGCTGTGAATTTATTTTCCCTGCTCTCTGCAATAATGGGTTATCTTTTTTCCTCCACCACAAACCATAGAATAAAAAGAAAGACCAACCAATAAAAACAAAAGGGAAATAAAGGAAAAATTACTATAAACATATTTACATTGGTAGGATATGTAAGCTTAATTAAATAATTTAAGGTGAATTTCATTGACTGGAATTCCCAATGCTTCTTTTTCCATGGTTTCTAACTCAAATGCATTATGTTCCTTGCCTTGAATTATTTTGAATGGTCCTTCCCAAAGGCTATCAAACTTCTCATGTTGACCTAGCTTTGCAGCCCCTTCATTAAACTTCAGCACTAAGTCTCTGCACTTTACACCTTGGTCAGATGCTTTCTTGTCAAACCACCATTTAACCACCTATTGGCGATTAGTCATGGCTATTAGGGATTTTTCCTTTTTCTCCTACACTTCTAGAAATTTAATTAGCCACACCTCCATTGCACCATTTTGTTCCACCTTGAGATATTTTAGCAATTGCAGTGCCAAAATCTCCATGGAGATAGGAAATAGAACCTCTTTTCCATATACTAGCTCATACGGTGAAGTCTTGAGGAATTTCTTAGGAGTTATGCAGTCTGCCTAGAGCACTGCTTTGAGGTTTTTATGCCATTCCCTTTGGTGCTCTAACCTAATCCTTTTGAGGAGTCAAACGAGATTCTAGTTCATCAACTTGGCTAAGCCATTCCCCTATGGGTAGTAGTTTGATGATGTTTTAAGGAATATTCCATGCATAAGTGTGAATTGACATACCTTAGATCCTAGGAAATCTTTGGCATTGTCGAAGATGATGGTTTTGGGAGGGTTGAATCTCCTCAAAATCTCTTTGAGAAAGTATACTATCTCTGTCTTTGTTACACTCTTCAAGGGCATAACTTGAGACCACCTTGTGAAGTAGTTTACATTTCTATCAAGATCCACTTGTGTCCTACACTAGAGGTTGGGTTGATCATTCTGATGAAGTTCAGGCCCCATTGCGTGAATGGCTCATCAACCACTATCAGATTGAGAAGCATTACGAAATTCCTTCTTCTTCCTATGAAGAACTAGCATTCCTTTCAAGCTTTTACCAAGGAGTAGCAATCATTGAATAGCATCAGGAAAAAGTACCCTACGCACATGATTTTGATGGTGGTGGTATTTGCGAAGAAATGGTCACACACGGCGTTGTTTTGGTAAGTGTCGAGGATCCTTTTTGCTTGCTCCATGGTAACACACCGCAATAGAACACCATTGAAGTTCCTTTGGAACAAGATCCCTTCGATGAGCACATATCCATTGTTTTGTAGGTGGTAGAATCTTCTCTTTTGAGCAGGAAGGCTTAGCGAATATTTTCCTATGTGCATAAATGTTACTCTATCCATTAGCCAACAACCTTCAGACTATGATTCATTCATTAGGAGTAGCTCCGGTTTCCCTTCTTCAACGACCATTTCTTCATCATGTGCAAGATATTCGCATAGTCCTCTTCCTCAAACAGTCTTTGTAGGCTTGACCTAAATGTCATATTTGAGGATCTTGGTGATCTAATTGGCTCTTTTCTTGGTGATTTCTCCTTCCATGATGTACTTGCATACACTAGAATGTACAACATAAACAATCACCTTATTGCAAGATATTAGGTGGAAAAACTTTTTGAGTCCCTTTACTATTGCAAATGCTTACCTCTCTACAAAGTTGTAGTTTGTATAATTTTCCTTTGGGGTCCAGGAGTGAAATGCTATCAGGTGTTCTCCCTTGCCCTCATCATCTTTCTAATTTAAGATAGTAGCAATGCTTAACTTGCTACTGAATACATACATTATGAAGTCCTTTGATAAGTCTAAGTTGACCAGCACTAGAGCGAAGGAAATAGCATCCTTTATTTTCTCGAAGGCTTCTCTAGCTTCTTTTGTCTATTTAAATGTTTGATCCTTTTTCAGCATCAAGGTGATTGGCATAATTATTCCTGCAAAGGAATAAATAAATTTTCTAACAAAATTCACCTTTCCCAAGAAGGATTGGATGCCTTTCTTGTTGACCAGAAGGGAAAGCTCTTTGATTGCCTTCACCCACTCGGGATCAATTGAAATTCCTTCTTTGGACACGACATGTCCCAATAGCTTGCCTTGCGATACTCTGAAAACACATTTTTTCAGGTTCAAGGAGATACCAAACTCATGGAATTTCTTAAACACTATCTCAAGGTGATCAAAATGATCATCCCTAGACTTGGAGAACATCATTAAATCATCTAAATATATTAGGATAATCATGTTGATCAATTTTCTAAAATCGATATCCATTTCCCGCTCGAAGGTGGCTCCTGCATTTGAGAGGCCGAATGAAATCTTAGCATATGCGAACATTCCCCACTTGGTAGTGAACATTGTCTTATGTTATTCCTCCTCCTTGACTCGGAGCTAATTGTAACCGGTGAAGCCATCTAACAAAGAAAATATCTCTAATCATGCCACTGTCTGCAGGATTGACTCCATTGAAGGCAGCAGGTAATGATCCTTTAGGGATGCTCTATTTAGGTCTTGAAATTCCACACATAAATGGATATCTCCATTCTTCTTTTAGACCAGGACTAGATTAGATACCCACGTGCTATACTTGATTGAGAAGACAATCCTTGACTAGATTAGCTTTGCTAATTCTTGCTCCATTATCACTTCAATCTTGGGATTCACTGGCCTCTATTTTTGGCAAACTAGTTTTGCGCCTTCCACCAACTGTATTGTATGATGGATGATAATGGTATCATATCCCCTAAGATCATCATATGACCAAGCCACCAATTCATTATTTTTGCAAAAGTCGATGAGCCTTTCTTTATCATGATGTGGGACGTCTTTCCTAACTTTGAGCTTTCTCCCATCTCCAACCTGAAGACCCACATAGTCACTTTTGTTAGCTACAAACTTCCTCTTGTTTCTTGCATCATCACAATCGAAAACATTTTCAAGAGTAACCAATCCCTTTGGAAGCTTGTTGGATTTCAACTGAATGATTTGTCCTTCATAAGCTTTGGCGATCTTTAGTTGGAGCTAGTCAGCAAATTATCCCAACTGTTGGATGAATAAGGCAATGTGTTCATCACTGTCAAACACTTGCCAACTTTGGTCATTGTCTAGAATGGATGGTCAGACTATAACTCAGACAGAGTGTTTGTTGTGAATGAGGTCAAAGGTAGGGTCAAACTGGGATCCAATTGCTGCCATGTGATCTACATCTGTATTTTGTTCTTTGGGCACCGTTTGAATGTTGAAGGCTTCAAAGCCCTCAATCAGGTCCCAAAGTCAATGTCTATAGGACCACATGTGACCATTCTTGGCTGCAAAAATTCCCCAGACTTGATTAACTACTAATTCAGAATCTTCAAACACCATTAGATGCCTAATGCCCATTCGCTCTGCAAGGCTTAAAACTTGCACCAGTCCTTCGTATTTAGCTTCATTGTTCGAGCAAGTGAACTAAAAGTAGAAAGACCTCAGTGTCTTTTCATTGTGTGGGGATATTAAACATATCCTAACTCTTGTTCCTATCTTGCACCTTGCTTCGTTGAAGTGAAGCATCCATAGCTCTGAGGCTTGACCATTCTTAGGTTCTTTGATGACCTTCAAGAGTAGTTGATCTTCATTGTAGATGGCATAGGTTCCCAACCTAGTAGCATGGTAGTTGCTGAAAAGATCAATATATATATGTTCGTTGAAGAGAACATCTTCTTGATTGGTCCAATCTTTGGTCACTTTTTCATCTTCCAGTAGCTCAATGCAATACATTTCTTGCTTGGTGATAGAAGTATGAGTGGCCTCAAAGTTGATCATGGCTTCATCAACCACATGTTCTGAATGTAGAGATTTAGATTCTATCTTCATTTTCACACTACACTTGGTCCTAAGGATCATGTTTGACCAATCCAGGGATAGGTATCCACCTACCTTCAAAGTGAATTCTTGGGAGGGACAGAGGCTACACATGGGGGGAAGATCTATGATCATAGTATCTTGTGACACTGTGACGCTAGGGCAGGCAAATAGATTAAGGGAAATTCATGATGAGACCAATAGTTTTGAATTTGTTTCCATCAAGCTCCATCTCTGCTCTTTTTAAAGGTTCATAGCTGAGCCCTAAAGCCTCAAACTATCTATTTTGGCATAACTGTAGTGTTAGCACTAGAGTCAATCATGCAATTGTGTAATAATTTCTCCCCTATAATGAGAGTTAAGAAGAAGGGTTTAGGCTTCATCTTATCTCTTACCTTAGTAGGGGCTTCCACTATAATATTTGTGAGAACTTTGGTAGGATATGATTGATCAACGACATTTCCTTTGAGCAATTTCTCTTTTGGTTCAATGATTGGATCCTCCTAGAGATCCTTCTATAGTAATTTCTTCTATTCCAGAATGGATAAGTTATCCCATAGAGACACATTAGCAGATGATTTTTTCAATTGTTCCACCACATTGAATGGTGGTGGATTTGGAGGCTTCTACTCCTTAGCTCTTGTTATAACAATTTCCTTTTGTGACAGACATTGTGACACCACTGCGGAGGTAATAGTCATCTAGTTAGAAGGACTTTTAGGCTATGGACTGACTAATTGCAGAACTACTAGTTTGCCTATGAATCTCCTCTTTGAGTGTTGTAATCAAATTGCACTTGTGATGCTTTTGATGGGGATGCATCATTAGTGAACACTACCTCTTCATCTTCCATCCATGAGAAGAGCGCATCATCAGGAGAAATGTCTACTTCTTGCTCCAGTGACATCTCCCGCATTTGTGAGGTGATCACCACATCGTCCATTTGCAAAGAGGTATATGCATAACCTCCTTGGTCAATGTTGCACTTTGGATGCGCTACTCTACAACTTTTTGTTGTAGGTTTTTGTGCGGGCAGTTTCAGGGCATATGTGAATCACCACAAGGGGAGAAATAGGGGTTGGTGTCATCAATTAATTTTTTTCCCTAAAATTAGCTCTTTGCTCGAGCTTAGGTTAGCACTTTGCAATGGATAATGCATTAGTACTATTTGATTTGTTGTTTGCGCCTGCGAATTTGTGCGAGTGCCTCCTTGGAACTATTTTTTTTGGTAAGAAGACCTTTTTCCTTGGTAATTTTGATAAGTTAGTTTTGGGGGTGCTACCTAGTTTGGCTTGATGACATTTATTTCATTGACAATAGTATGCAACATTTCTTTAAACTCGCTCATCTCTTCCTTTGAAGAGTTGGATGTAGAAGCAACATTCTATGGTGCATTTAGATATGTGTACATAGATTGAGGAGGAGCTATCATGTTGGTAGAATGCATCTCCTAAGCAAGAACTAATATTTATAGAAATATAGGAATGATGAGTTGGGGTGGCAACTTCCCGGTGTCTATCAAATTGTTTTTTGCCTTAACAATGACGATGTAGGCACCTGGTAGTGTGGTCTTTCTCAAAGACGAGATCATCATGGAGATGTCAAGATTCATAGATTTCAAGTAGAACATGAATTCCAAATTGGGCAGCTAGTGGATATCATCTTGGATTCTCTGCCAGCTTGTATGGAACCAGGCATTGAAGTCAACCATAGCTTTGTGCGGAGCCCACTTTAGGATTGGAAGCTAATAATATAGTGAGGACCAGTCTCTTTCACTGAAAAATCTTTGATCGAAAGGATCTCCGAGCTCATCCCAAGTACTAATAGTGTTTTCTTGCAGCATCAAGTACCAATCTAGTGCCTTGCCTCTAAAAGAGGTGGCGAGCAACCTTAGTGGTATTTTTTTTTTGTAACTTTGTCTACCAAACATATGTTTGCAACATCTTACAGATGTTCAGATGGTGTTCTTGAGTCGTCTGCAATGAATTTAGGTATAGCTTTTAAGGTAGAGATTGGGATAGCGGTACAAACGATAGGCACTATTGGTGTAATAAGAGGAATTTTGGTGTCCCATGCCATGTATTTTATGTTAGTAGCAGGAAACATGGCTAGCAAAAGGGGTAGAGGAAGCAGAATGTTGACTAATTGGGTCATGGGTTGTATTGTCCCTAGTCGCGACATTAATAAACCGGGGTTATTTGTTGTTTTGGATCTAGTTACAGGTTGATGGCTCATACACCCTTCTTAAAATTAGGTTCATTTAAGCTCAGTCCCACCAAGCGTGCCAAGAAAAAGAAAAACTATTGATACCAAAAATTGGCAAGGTAACAACCCTTTGTGGGAAACCTAGTTTATGGGGGACCTATTGTGCTGAACTAAGAGACCTCTAGGTTTCTAAAGAAGTTGGGTTCTTCTTTAATTGGGTTTTGGAAATGAAAAATGAAGCAAATATAAAATTAAAGGATCTAACTAAGGCGATGAACTAGAATTTAGATAAAAGGCATGATAAATCTATGTTTTGGATACGATCTAAGGGCATGTTCAGTGATTTTCTATGTCCTACAATGACAGAAATTAAAGATTGAAGCATGAACAGTATATTCAATGACATGAAATAATTTTCACACTTATTCACTAAAAAGAGGAATTAAAAGACATGATCTAAACCAACAAACTTGCATTAAAATTATAGAAGTTCTGCAAATGAACCATTCAAACAATAATGGCATAGTATAAAGTTAATCAAATAACTTTAAGAAAAACAAAAAGGAAAAAAAATGGCATAGTCTGTGAGTCTTTCTGCAATAATCTAATAACAATAAAAAGGTCTGGTGTCTCAAAAATTCTATATTTTCTACAATTCTTGAACTGATGGAACTTTTTTCTTCAAACACCTCTTCAAAAGCAAAGAGCAATATATATAGCGAGTATTCCCACCACCTAGTGAGTGGTAACTAAAAAGATCTAGTATCCTAAGCAATGATGTAGCAAAAATGATTCCCCTTGGCCATTGTAATGGAAAAACATTTAGGCCATAACATGTGATTGCTCCCCTTCCAGGTGCATCCCCTACAAATGATGGTAGTGGTCCCAATATAGTCCCATGCAAACAAGTGTCACCAACCAGTATAGACAGTTAGAACACACAACATCATATCACAACCCATAGTTCACTTCATATTTTTCTTTGAAGAAGTACTCACCGAAGAGATGCATGGTAGTATTTCATAGCCCGTATTTCATTTTTTCTTCTCGTCGTTGAAGGCTTACACTAGGAAGACACGTGGAAGTGTGCTTTTTCATTGGCACTGACTGTGGGGTCCACCAAAGGATATGTAGATGAAGGCTATGTGGCACACGGTTGAGACTTGAGTCAAAAGTGAGGGGAAGCAACCTTTAAGCATGCACAGTGACGACACGTCGAAACATAAAGGAAATCGGTAGAAGAGAAAAGGAAAGAATCCCTTCAAAGAACGCCTAGCAGACATGTGGCGGAGGCTGGCAGTCATTTGTCAAAAAGGGCCAATGATGTTTACTTGAGGCATGGGCTAGTACTTAGCAAAAAACAAAACCCGAAGGGAGCTTGATAAATTTTATATTCACAGGTTAAAAGTGGACAAGTGAAGTAAATGTGAATATAAAAGGTTTATAAATGCCTTTATTGAGGATTGAGAGAAGATAAAAAAAATTTAAAAAGATATAGCCAAGAGAAGCTATCAGCTCCATGGGCCTTGGTAAATCTCAACATCACGAAATATTTTACACTTGAGGGTAGGTTTAAGATAGTCCATGGTTATCACTTCGCTATTCTCAACCATATGTGCAAGTGTTAAGAAAATTAATCTACCTTTCTATCTACTATCCTCCTTGGATAAATGTATTATTGAAGCTACCTATCCCCTATTACATCAAGTCCTTATAACGTTTCTCTATAAATATTTCCTCTATGAGCCCCATGCCAAAAAATTCTCCAAAGAGAAATGCTAATATTAAACTTCCTGAAAATAGAAAATATTCCCCTCACTAGAGAACCAAAATAATAGAAGCCATAGTACGAGGAGAAAAAGGGTCTGAATACAAAGGTTAAAACTTCTTTGGACACCAATTATCCCTCTCATTTGTATGAGCTACTTCTTGTGACCCCACATAGAGAAAGAAAGGTTCTTGACCCTGAACAAATGGAAGTTAAAATTTGAAAATGTCAATAAGAAAATAAAAACTTGAAAGACCCTAATCTTTTTTATATTGGGGAGATGATTGAAATTTATGATACAAAGGGAGAATAAAAAGGTAATGAAGGGATATTATAGATTTTCTCCAATTTATTTTTTGGTAGAAGATCAACTAGGTTTGTTGAAGCCTCAATTGCTAAAAACTCAAATAAATATTAAGGTTAAAAAAATTATGGTTGATACTAATGAAGAGGATAATGATGGTGAGAAATTTATTCTAAGAAAGAAGATGGGTTGGGTGAAGACTATTCCAAGAATGACTCTGGGGAGGAATCTCAAGAAGAATATGAAGCAAAGGAGGAGAATAAAGATAAAAAAGAGAAAGAAAATATAGAAGAAAATAAGAAAGATGATGCAAAGGAAACTGAGTTTCTTGAGATAGAAAATATTGCTCCCCTATCTCTAAGGTTTGAGATATCTTTTCCTACTATGGAGTAGGATTATGTGGGTAAATAAAATATAGATTTTACCAAACTCTAAAATCAAGTGTAGGAGTTGTAAAAGAATATTGAATCTAACATTTACCAAGAGAAGATAAAATAGATGAAAACTACCTTCACCAAAATTATAAATATAATAGAAGGTATTATGAAAAAGGCAATCATGGGGATTATTTTTAAAAAGTCCAAAAAAAAGAAATAGGTTAAGCACGAGGATTCTCAAAGTGAGGAGAACATGAATGAAAGTATGTCATTGAATGAGGAGAAGGAACCATGGGAGGAGTCTCTGGATTCCCTAATTGTGGACTAGAACCTTAAATGTTAGTTCTACTTTCAATTCTTCTTGTTTCTTGTTTCTTGTTTTTGTTTTCTAAGGTGTTGTTTTGTTGAGCTTGCATGCCCTTTTACTATCTCCTATATGTTTAGGTTGTTAATATTTTGAACTTATTGGATGAAGGCCCTTTTCCTTTTACTTAATCAAAAACATATTTTAATGTTTTTTGAAGTATGATAGTCATCTTTTATCTTTAATAATAAAATATTTATAGAAAATTATATATGACGAGTTGTGTATATGTATGTATGTATGTATGTATGCATGCATTTATGTATCTATATATGTATCTATACATGTATGTATGTGGGTGAAATATTATAATATATAGAGTTATTTTATATTTATTTATTTGAAAATAATTTTTATATAATTAAGATAAAGGGTAAGGGCCCTCTCTCACTAACTTATACTATTAAAAATTTATTACATAGAAAACCCAAAATATGTATAAACATTATATTACAGTTATATACTTTTTATTTATTCTATTTTAATTTAAAAGTATTTAAAAACTATTTTATTATATTTCGTAATATTTATTTAATAATTATTTAATATTTTTTAAAATATAAATTTGTTGTGTTTTAATTTTTTTTATATAGAATAACAACATGAAGCTCTTTGATATCACTGTATAATGTAATAATGATTATAAAATAAAATAAAATAATTCAATTATATTTCATCAAATTTTTAAGATATTTATATTGATTAAGAAACATGTATTCTATAAATACAAATAACAATAAAAATTTATACACCAAGAAAAATAAAAAACAATTTAATATATTTTAAATTGAAATTGTCTTCCTTTTGAGTGGCCCTTCTCATTGACTCAATTTTCTTGGAAATTTTCGTGAGATAGTATTGGTGCCAATCCAAATGGGATAAACCATCCACATTTACTTTGTTAAAAAAATATTTAATTAATTTGATTTGTTTATTCTCTAAATAAATTGTTTTATTTCAAAATTAATATCATTATTAATTTTGTTATTAATTTTTAATATAAATATTAAATGTTTTATAATATATTTTATTTTATTTAAAATTAGATTCATCCATTTCAAATATATAAATTTAAGATATTATAATTAAATATTAAATGTTTTAGTTTATTAAAATTAGGAAACACTATATTAAAATTAGGAAACAAACTACATTGTATTGTTTTATGTTTATCTCGAATAGTCAATTTTCAACAACCATTTTTTTGTGGTATTGGGATTGTGAAAGTCATTGATGTTTGTTATCATCTCTTGGACATTCAAATTATCTTCTATAAATTCACATGATCAGAGGGGCATTACAAAGAAAAGCATATCAGCTGTGATTTAGAAGCAAAGAAGAAGAGAAGAACGCATATATTTTTCCATGGCTACTACATCAACATCCACATTGATCTTCATGCACTTTTTGTTAGGAGGATTTGTTGTATGCAACCTCCTTTCCATTCAATGCAATGCCAATGCAGAAGGAGATGCGCTGATAGATGTGAAGAATATGCTACATGACCCACACAATGTTTTGGCAAGTTGGGATCCATCCCTGGTCAATCCTTGTACATGGTTTCATGTCACTTGTGACATCAACCAACATGTGACAGGAGTGTAAGTCTATATATCATTCTTATGTCATATAAAAGTTTCTATAAAATTTAAGTTAGCACAACACACATAACATTGACTTGTTCTAAGTATGATGTGTATATTATAGGGATTTGGAAATTAGTGGCCTTTCTCGTACTCTCTCACCATGGATCAGTGATCTTCCCAACTTACAATACTTGTAAGTTTATCAACATGCTCATTTTAAGAATGAATAAGTTTTAGTTCAAGGTGAATTTTCTTTAAACCTTTATGTATGTGTATTATTATTTGAGGCATTTATTTTGTAACTCATTGAGTGGAAGCTTTCCACCAAGTTTGAGGAAATTAAAAAATCCGATAGCCCTTGATCTTTCTGGCAACAAGTTCAGTGGAAAAATACCCAACTCACTTGGCCAACTCTCCAACCTCCGCTTCCTGTAAGTCACCATTCTCCTGGGCTTTCATTGTTAAATCTTAAATCAATTTTTGAAAGTTTTGATCTTTGTTAATGCCAACGTTAACTATCATAAATGTCTGACTTAGATCTGGGTTTAAAGATTCTTTGATATTAGTCTTTTGGTGATCTCATTCTTCTTTCTGTTTGTTATGATCTTTAGACAGAATGTATATGTAAATGTTATTTTATGTTCTGTAAATCATGTTTGATGTTATTTCTTAAAGGTGGCAGAAATAATCTAGCAGGTTTTTAAAGTTATATGATGCAGACATAAACTTCAACACCTTACGCTGTCACAAACACACTTGATTCGAAATTTACAATTGTACAATTTTCACCGCCATTCACAATTTTATTGACAATTTTATTGGCAATTGTATTTGTCAATTATAATCAATCAAATTCATTTCCCAATTTATTGCACACATAAAGTTCTAATTGAACTCAAATTTAAAATAACTAAAGAAATTAATTTCAAATTATTAATTTTCAATTTACATAATTTGCAGACTGCTTGTATGAATTTATTCTTCTACAGACATCCTTCTTTTCCCACACATCTGCTTGATCCCTCTATCTGCACATAACTTCATTCCTCTTTGCTATCCCGCTTGTTCTTATACTTGTCTTTATTCAACTTAAAACTAGCTGCTGCTATGGTGTGACCTGTCCAAGTTTTTAGTCTAAACTTTACTTATTTCATCGAAATTTGCACTAACATGCAGCACCCTCACCCTTATCTATCTCTGAATCCTATTTAGGCTGCCATTTAAAAGGCAGAGCCCCTCAATTCTTCTCTTGGCGCGGCCAGTTCAGCTTTTTTTGGCATATGTTCTTTGGTATTAACATATCATTTCCCTTGGTGTGTAACCTACACTTTGATCTCAGGAAGATTTTTATTTAATTGCAAAGTCAAATTCCTCTAGCCATTATTTGGTGTGGCTCCCTCATGGTCTCCATTACTCCAAGTTACAACCCTCTTTGTTTTCCAACAAAGCCTCTCTGCTAACTCACACGACACCCCCAAATCTACTTCTATATGTTTTTTTATTTAAAAAAATTCAATGCCTTCCCTTGTAGGCAATGTGGTGTTGTGCATGTTTTGCATACATGCCCCGCCGTAGGCAGGGACTCCCCTTTTTTTGCTCCCGACAGGCTGGTTTGCTCTTGTCTTGTTTTGTGTGCCCCATTTTCAAGCCCAAATTGGTCATGTGCCTTCAAACGATCAAAATCCCCTACCTAAATTCACGTGCTTGGGGTATTCAAATTTGCGGAGAAATAAAGTCCCCCATTCCCTTTCTGCATTTTTTCTTGCTTTGGCTATTTCGGAAACATCCGTGGACCCCTGTCGGTCCAATTTCCACATTTTTGGCTTTGGGGACAACTTTTTGGTAGATTTGGGATGTGTTTGGGGTGTTTCAATGAACTGCCAAGGTTTCGTCAACGTTGGGTTGAGTTTTGATGGTTTCGAAACTTTGCCTCTAGAATTCCCTTCCTCCTTGGCTGTTTAGAAACATCCGTGGACCCCCGTCGCTCCCATTTCCTCATTTTTGACTTTGGGGTCACCCTTTTTTGGATCAGGGATGTGTTTCAAGTACACAATTCAAGCTGCTAAGGTTTCAGTGTTGGTTAAGTTTCGGTGGTTCGGAGCTTCGTCCCACTTTGGCTATTTTGAAAACATCGGTGGACCCCTGTCGCTCCCGTTTCCTCATTTTTGACTTTGGGGTTTCCTTTTTTGGATCTTGATGGTTTGATGTGCTTTTGGAACTGTCAAGGTTTCGTCAAAGTTTAGTTAAGTTTCAGTGGTTTCAGAGCTTCTCCTCTTTTGTCTTCCGTTTGGAACCCGGCTGCTCCAAGGTTCTGCCTCTTTGTCGCCGTTTTGGAACTTCCGACAACTACCTCCTTCCTGGCCTCTAGAGCCCGGCCCCTTCGTGGCTATTTTTGGGGTTCCGCCTCTCCGTCGTCGTTTTGGAACTTCCTGCAGCTACCTCCTTCCTGGCCTCCGGAGCCTGGCCCCTTCGTGGTCATTTTCGGGGTTTCGCCTCTCCATCGTCATTTTGGAACATCCGACGGCCACCTCCTTCCCAGCCTCTGGAGCCCGGCCCCTCCTTGGTCGTTTCTGGGGTTCCGCCTCTCTGTGGCTATTTTGGAACTTTCGGCGGCCGCCTCCTTCCCGGCTTCTGGAACCCAGGCCCTCCGTGGCCATTTCCAGGAGCTCGCCTCCTTCCCGACTATTTTGAACATCCAGAAGCCCGCCTTCTTCCTGGTTGTTTTGGCTTCTGTCCACTGTCTGCCTTTTCGGTTTCTTCTACTGTCTTTCTGCCCTCTGGTGCTCGCACTCTTGAAGCACGCATTAATGTTTATGGTCCAAATGAGCTCCAAATATGAATATCAAGATATTTTGATGATGCTTGGATAGATCTAACGGGGAATTTGTAGGTTTGACTGACATTTTCCTTAACTTATGTATAAATGCACTTACGACACTTTGTGTTTGTAGGAGTCAAGGAGCCTTCTGTAGGTCTATCAAAGAGGCCCATTGAGGGAGTTGTCCTAACTTTTTCCAGATGATGATGATTTCTTAGAAGCTTTCTGCCCATATCAGGGGCCATCAATCCATTGATGTCAATCATCGACGAACTCATTTGATCAAAGGAAGAACACTGTAAGCACATCAAGCAAAAGACAACTTTCAGGCAGTTTTAGCTATAGTGAAGAGGGAAATCAGCTAAATGACAAAATTGCTACAATGACTGTCACTAGATGACAAAACAGGGAAAAGACAAGGATATTTTTTTTAATTGCTGAATATTGTGAGGTAGGTGAAACCCTAACTTGTAATGAATTTGAGCCACTCAATACAAATTGATCCTAGTCATTCATTTGGGATTTGGAAAACTATAAATAGGGGCTTGCCCCTCATTTGTAAGGGTTGGAGAATTGATTTAAAGACATTTTGCAGCAATAGAAAGCAACATTGCATGATTTATGGGTGTTCTTTTTGAGTTTGCTCTTTATGTATGCATGGTTCACCTTCCATGTTAGTTTTAGTGTTAGTTTCTTGAATGGGAGTGGTGATGGTGTTTGATGTTTTAGTATTTGATGGATTTCCAGCTCATGCTTTTTGTGGTTCATTGATGATGAATCACTTTGCAAAGCTAGTCTAAGCTCATTATTTCATTGCTGCAACTTAGTTCAATTACATGTGCATGAAGTGCATGTGCAATTTGAAGATCTGCAGTCCTTAGAAGATTGCACTGGTTTTGTGCAACTGTAGGTTTCTCTTGGCCAAGCAAAACCCAGTTTAGGAAGTCTGTCTACTTTAGCAGCCACCATTGTTACTGTTCATTCATAGCTTAGGATTAGAATAGATTTCTTAAACCTTCTCCTTTTGCTGTTTCTTTTTATCCTCGGTTAGATTAGGACCAAAAGCATCACCACGAAGCTAAATCAGATGAACTTGATGAGTTTCAACTTGTTGTTTTGAGTGGACAGTCACTGTTCATTCACTTTCAGCACTTTGAAACTACATTTGCAAACCCAACTTCCATGCTTTGTAACTCATCTGTAAGACCGCCTTGTGATTCCAACAAATCACATCAAACTACTAAGGTATCTAAGCACTGTCATGACCTGACATTCGAGAGACCTTAGGGTAGTGTTCTGCAATCCGATTGTGGGAGATTGTCTTTCAAGAGACGTAGTGCACCTACGCACTACCTGTGTTGAGAAGTGCATAAAAACACCATCAACAGAACTGGCGCTAGAAGGAGGGCTTGACATGTTGAGGCTACAAAGCTAAAAGTTGGAAGTTGAGAAAGGAACATTTAGTAAGAAATCTGAGATAGGAGATCTCTTTAATTCAAAAATCAGAAAATTTTGAAGGCAAACAAGAGCTGAGTCAAAATGGAGCGGCATTTGCAAATCAACATCACTCAGTTACATGCACATTTGAATAAGAGATTGAAGAAGCCATTGCAGCAATTTGCATTGGCGGATAGATGTCGGATCCATTGCACTTGCAGGAATAGTGAATTGGAGTGTCTAACATTCTTGGATAGAATTGAGAAGGTCTTGCAAGGAGAAATTCCCTTTTGGGAAATATACCAGCCCTTGGCTCCCGAAGATCCAGAAGAGGAATTGCAAACCATGGCAATTGATACTTTCAAGGATTTGATCCAAAGATGTTTGGGCAGCAAAGATGGACCAAGATTGGAGGAAATATTGATGTCAAGTTGGTGCAAATTTCACAATGCACCCCACTCTGAATTCACTTGCTCATCATGCACCAATGTCATCGCCCAAGTCAAGGATCATGTGAACAAGTTGAAGCAGCCATCTCCTAGTAAAGGGGAATCATGCCATGAGGTGGGAAAGCTGTCAGCATCTCGAGGACAGCACATTGAAGATGAACTAAGAAACTCGATGCAAGTTGATGTTGGAGCAGTAGACATCGAAGTTGAAAATCAGGAGGAAGAGACAGATTTCACTAGGACAGCAAGGTGCCTTGGTGAAAATCTGATTGAAATTAATTTAGAAGGCCTTCCCTCCACCAATCAAGGGCAGTCCTCCACTCTAGAAGAAGAGCAATTGGTAGGTGACGATGAACCAATGAAGTTTGCAGTCGTGCATGCTGGGACAACCAATGAAGATGCTAAAGATCAGGAAGAAGAGGAGGCTAAAAGCCTTGGGGCAGCAGAAGGAGATGATAAAAGCATAAGAAAAATTAGATTGGAAGACCTCTCCATCTATAATGAAAGTGATCAAGAATCTAAAAATGCAGATTTGGAGTGGGAGCAACCACTCACTATGGTTGTCTACCATCATGCTTCTTTTTCAAGTGATGAGGAGGACTCGATCATGGATAGATATGACCAACTAATTTCCAGATTAGCAAAGGATTGGTCAGAGCTGAAATACCAAGTCGATTTGGAGGTGCTACTATTGCAAAATTGGTGCAGACTTCATGATTCATCACATTCGGAGTTCACATGTGAACTAGGCCAAGAAGCCATCAAATAGGTCAAAGAATAAGCAAGGCAGCCAAGTGCCCAACCTCCTCTACTTGCTGCCCATATCAAAGAAGAAGACCAAGAGCCTGAACCGAGTGATGGATCAGCTAAAGGCGGATCTCAAGAGGATATTGGGGCAGCAATAGAAGGACAGCAAGACAGTCTAGGACTACCAAGCGATGAAGTAGATCAAGTGGGAATGTTGTCTACCAATCAACAAGAAGTTCTTCCTCTTGAAGAGCAGTTATGTGCCATAGATGGTGGGATTTTTGATGAGTCTTCAGAGGAAAATTGTGCAGTAGGCTTTGATCCCCTTGATGAGGTTCCATCAATTGATGACTTCTTTCCATTGGGAGCCGCACTACGGAGGTATGCTCATGTCAAGGAAGAGCACATCCCAGAAGATGGCAGTGATGAATACATACTCCTTGAGCCCTTGAACATTGATGCACTAGAGTTTCCAGATTGGGAGAGGAGCTCCTTCTCCATTTACAGTGATAGTAACCAAGAGGAAACAAGTGGGCACCATGAGGAGATACATGAACAACAAAAGGAAGAAGATAAAGGTGGAGGTGTTTCGATGGCTGCCAACAAATATGACGAGCTTGGTCAACCGCAGGTTGCAACTGAGGGTCCTTCCACCTCAATCCTTACAGATTTTCCTTCACAACCAGAGAGATATAATGAGACAAATTCATATATGTCATCATCCCATGACACTAAACATCATGAAAATAAGGCTCACACCTGGGAAAGGAGATGGGACAACATGCTGCCCCTTGAAGACAACAATCAAGAAGAGGTTCTGGCAATGGAAACATAGGCAGATGAGGTGTACTTCCTCGAGGAACAACCAATTGGGACTGTGGATCTTGCTCACAGATTGAAAGAGTTGTTTGCTGCCCCGTCCTCCCAACCTTATGCATGCTTACTGTCCAAAGTGATGCACCCTCCACCACGCCTGCCCAAGGTTGCCAATGCAACAATCAAGGATGTTATGCTTGCTCTCAACTATCCAACGTTGCCACCTCTGTGTGACGACATCTAGGATTTATTCTTCCTTGCCCCTATTATTTCTCATAATTGTACTTATTATTTTGATTATGGGAATGAGGAAAAACGAACATGTTTATGGATTAATCATGGGTTCAACGAGCCTCCTCAATTGCTGATTTTTCATGATGACATGATTAAACTTGAGTACTGCAATGATGAATTTCTTTTTTAAGAATATAAAGATAAATTTGCATGGTTAAGAATGATAACGATTGCCCGTTTGCTTGTGCATGCTTTGCAAAATGCAATGAATGTTAATGTCAGCTCACCCTGCCTGAACATGGTGCTTTGTAAATATCTTTGTACATAGCTCATTTTTTAGTAGTATAGGTTTCTTGTAAATACTCCGCTTTCCTACTTTCCTTAGGTTAGTTGGTGTGTGTAGGTTGCTCGCTTTGTAGGTTGTTTGCTTTTTGTTTGCTTTTTCTTTGTTGCTGCTTTGCTCGGGGTTCGTCTGCTCTTAGCTGGGCACATCTGTGCGCACAACAACCATACTTATTGTCTGGGGTTGTTCTACGTATTTCTTTGTCAAACTCTAATCAAGTCTTCAGAGTGGATGGTGAAGGTCTTCTGTTAGTGTCAAGTGATCTAGGTGTTTGATTCAAAGAGGATAAGTTGTTGGTTTAATTTGACTCTGACATATTCTAAAATCTTATAGCTCTTACACATCTTAAGAATTCGACGGTCACTATAGGGTCTTTTGTGAAGTCTAGTTAAGTGAAAAATCTAAAATTCTGCTCCAGCGCCACTGTGATTCTCAGCCCTAAGCGTGAGCTTCAATGCTTGCGGGTTGAAATAAAAGAGCTGAAAAAGAAAAGAAAGAAAGAAAGAAAACATTGAAAATTAAAAGAAAGAGAAAATTCAACTTTCAGGGGTATCTGAGCAACTCTATCAGGGCTATGGACGCCCGGCCAGCAGTAGAGCAATGTTCGGGAGAATCACAGCGATAACCTCGTTGGGGCTATGGACGCCTGACTAGCAGCGAGGCAATGTCCCGGATGCTTTTGGAGTTAGAATAAACTATGTAGCTTAACTGAACAGAGCTTGGGTACCTGTAGCAACCGAAGGATGGGAATTAATGCAATTGCACACACTTGGATTTTTAGCATACTGAAGGTTGGGTTGGCTAATGGTTTCGATCCTTTGGTTGGGCGTCTGGTTTGTTTTCCCTAGCGTGAAGTTCAAAACCAGAGATTCTAGGTTTGTGATTCTAGTTTGTCATCAAAATGCTCTCGAACATTTCCCCAGCGAGTCACCATTTGTTGTGCATGTTTTGCACACACGCCCCGCCGTAAACAGGGACCCCCTTTTTTTTTGCTCCTGACAGGCTGCTTTGTTCTTGTCTTATTTTGTGTGCCCCATTTCCAAGCCCAAATTGGTCATGTGCCTTCAAACAATCAAAATCCCCTACCCAAATTCACTTGCTTGGGGTATTCAAATCTACAGAGAAATAAAGTCCCCCATCCCCTTTCTGCCTTTTGTCTTGCTTTAGCTGTTTCAGAAACATCCGTGGACCCCTGTCGGTCCAGTTTCCACATTTTTGGATTTGGGGACAACTTTTTGGTAGATTTGGGATGTGTTTGGGGTGTTTCAATGAACTGCCAAGGTTTCATCAATGTTTGGTTGAGTTTCGATGGTTTTGGAAGTTTGCCTCCAGAGTTCCCTTCCTACTTGGCTATTTAGAAACATTCATGGACCACCGTCGCTCCTGTTTCCTCATTTTTGACTTTGGGGTCACCCTTTTTTGGATCAGGGATGTGTTTGAAGTATGTAAATGAACTGCCAAGGTTTCTTCAATGTTTGGTTAAGTTTCGGTGGTTCTGGAGCTTCGTCCCGCTTTGGCTATTTTGAAAACACTCGTGGACCCCTGTCGCTCCCGTTTCCTCATTTTTGACTTTGGGGTCACCCTTTTTTGGATTTGGGATGTGTTTGATGTGCTTAAATGAACTGCCAAGGTTTCGTCAAAGTTTGGTTAAGTTTTAGTGGTTTCAGAGCTTCATCCCCCTTTTGCTGTTTTGGAACTTCTGGCGTCTACCTCCTTCCCAACCTCTAGAGCCTGACCCCTCTGTGGCCATTTCCAGGGTTCTGCCTCTCCATCGCCATTTTGGAACTTTTGGTGGCTACCTCCTTCCCAGCCTCTGGAACCCGGCCCCTCCATGGCCATTTCCAGGGTTTTGCCTCTCCGTCGCCGTTTTGGAACTTCCGGCGGCTGCCTCCTTCCTGGCCTCGGGCCCGCCCCTCCATGGCTGTTTCCAAGGTTCCGCCTCTTCGTCGTCATTTTGGAACATCTGACGGCCACCTCCTTCCCGCCTCGGAGCCCAGCCCCTCTGTGGCTGTTTCTGGGGTTTCGCCTCTCTGTGGCTGTTTTGGAACTTCCGGCGGCCGTCCCCTTCCCAGCCTCTGGAACCCGGGCCCTCCGTAGCTGTTTCCGAGAGCCCGCCTCCTTCCCGACTGTTTTGAACATCCAAGAGCCCGCCTTCTTCCCGACTGTTTTGGCTTCCGTCTGCTGTCTGCCTTCTGGCTTTCTTCCGCCATCCTTCCACCCTCTGGCGCTCACACTCTTGAAGCACGCATTAATGTTTATGGTCCAAATGAGCTCCAAATATGAATATAAAGATATTTTGATGATGCTTGGATAGATCTAATGGGGAATTTGTAGGTTTGACTGACATTTTCCTTAACTCATGTATAAATGCACTTACGACACTTCGTGTTTGCAGGAGTCAAGGAGCCTTCTGTAGGTCTATCGAAGAGGTCCATTGAGGGAGTTGTCCTACCTTTTTATAGATGATGATGATTTCTTAGGAGCTTTCTACCCGTATTAGGGGCCACCAATCCATTTATGCCAATCGTCGACGGACTCATTTGATCAAAGGAAGAACACTGCAAGCATATCAAGCAAGAGACAACTTTCAGGCAGTTTTAGCTATAGTGAAAAGGGAAATCAACTAAATGAAAAAATTGCTACAGTGACTGTCATTAGATGACAAAACAGGGAAAAGACAAGGATGTTTTTTTAATTGTTGAATATTGTGGGGTAGGTGAAGCCCTAACTTGTAATGAATCTGAGCCATTCAATACAAGTTGATCCTAGCCATTCATTTGGGATTTGGAAAACTATAAATAGGGGCTTGCCCCTCATTTGTAAGGGTTGGAGAATTGATTTAAAGATATTTTGCAGCAATAGAAAGCAGCATTGCATGATTTATGGGTGTTCCTTTTGAGTTTGCTCTTTATGTATGCATGGTTCACCTTCCATGTTAGTTTTAGTGTTAGTTTCTTGAATGGGAGTGGTGATGGTGTTTGCTGTTTTAGTATTTGATGGATTTCCAGCTCATGCTTTTTGTGGTTCATTGATGATGAATCACTTTGCAAAGCTAGTATGAGCTCATTATTTCATTGTTGCAACTTAGTTCAATTACATGTGCATGATGTGCATGTGCAATTTGAAGATCTGCAGTCCTTAGAAGATTGCACTGGTTTTGTGCAACTGTAGGTTTCTCTTGGCCAAGCAAAACCCAGTTTAGGAAGTCCGTCTACTTTAGTAGCCACCATTGTTACTGTTCATTCATAGCTTAGGATTAGAATAGATTTCTTAACCCTTCTCCTTTTGCTGTTTCTTTTTATCCTCGGTTAGAGTAGGATCAAAAGCATCACCATGAAGCTAAATCAGATGAACTTGATGAGTTTCAACTTGTTGTTTTGAGTGGACAGCCACTATTCATTCACCTTCAGCACTTTGAAACTGCTTTTGCAAACCCAACTTCCATGCTTTGTAACTCATCCGTAAGACCACCTTGTGATTCCAACAAATCACATCAAACTACTGAGGTATCTAAGCACTGTCATGACCTGACATCCAAGAGATGTTGGGATAGTGTTCTACAATCCGATTGTGGGTGATTGTCTTTCAAGAGAGGTAGTGCACCTATGCACTACCTGTGTTGAGAAGTGCATAAAAACACCATCAACATGTGGTACGGCCCCGTATCTTCCCTGTATTCATTCTGGAAAATTTTTGTGCATTCAAACACCATTCTTATCTCACCATACAACGCGCCTCTCCACATTCTTCTTACCTCTGGCAAATTAAATATGTATTTTTTAACTATTTTAAGATTTGCCTTTTCACATTCCTTGGCTGTGTGAGATTTTTATCTCTTCACATCTACATTTTCTTATTAAATCCCTTCATTCCTGTGAGAAATAAAATACTTCGTATTTCTTTCTGTAGTAAAATTAGGATTAGGGTTAGGGTTAGGATTAGCATTAGGTGTAGGGTTAGGGTTTAATTAGGTTAGGGTTAGGATTGGGTTTAGGGTTAACATTAGTATTAGGGTTAGTGATATGATTAGGGTTAGGGTTAGGTATAGGGTTAGGATTGGGGTTAGGGTTACAATTACGATTATGGTTAGGATTGGGATTGGGTTTAGGCTTAGGGTTAGGATTGGGGTTAGGGTTAGGATTGGAGTTAGGGTTAGGGTTAGGCTAGGGTCTAGATTGCCCAGGGTTAGGATTGGGGTTAGGATTAGGATTGAGGTTAGGGTTAGGGTTAAGGTTAGGGTTAGCTTTATTAATTTTGTTTAGGGCTAGGGTTATGTTATAGTTACTATTAGGATTAGGGAAAGGGTTAGGGAAAGGGTTAGGGTTAGGGTCAGGATTAGGGAAAGGGTTAGGGTCAAGATTAGGGAAAGGGTTAGGGTTAGGATTAGGGTTAGGGTTAGGATTAGCATTAGGTTTAGGGTTAGGGTTTAATTAGGTTAGGGTTAGGATTAGGTTTAGGGTTAACATTAGTATTAGGGTTAGTGATATGATTAGGGTTAGGGTTAGGTTTAGTGTTAGGATTGGGGTTAGGGTTATAGTTATGGTTAGGATTGGGATTGGGTTTAGGGTTAGGGTTAGAATTGGGGTTAGGGTTAGGATTGGAGTTAGGGTTAGGGTTTAATTAGGTTTAGGTTTATTAATTTTGTTTAGGGTTAGCGTTATGATTATAGTTACGGTTAGGATTAGGGTTAGGGTTAAGGTTAGAATTAGGATTAGGGTTAGGGTTAGGGTTAGGGTTTAATTAGGTTAGGTTTAGGAGTAGGGTTGGGGTTAGTATTAGGTTTAGGATTGGAATTAGGGTTAGGGTTTAATTAGGTTAGGGTTAGGGTTAGGGTCAGGGTTAGGGTTAGGGTTAGAGTTAGGGTTAGGGTTACGGTTAGAGCTAGATTTAGGGTTAGGGTTAGGGTTAGAGTTAGGGTTAGGGTTTAATTAGGTTAGGTTTAGGAGTAGGGTTAGTATTGGGATTAGGGTTAGGGTTTAATTAGGTTAGGGTTAGAATTAGGGTTAGGGTTAGTATTAGAGTTAGGGTTAGGGTCAGGGTTAGGGTTAGAGCTAGATTTAGGGTTAGGGTTAGGTTTTAATTAGGTTAGGGTTAGGGTTAGGGTTAGAATTGGGATTAGGGTTAGGGTTAGGGTTTAATTAGGTTAGAGTTAGATTAGAGTTAGGGCTAAACCTAGGATTATGTTTAAGATGATAGGTAGGGTTACGGTTAGGGTTAGCATGTATAAAATGGGTTAGGCTTAGAAATAGAGTGAGGGTAAGGATTAGGGTTAGAGATTAGGGTTGGAGTTAAAATTAGGGATAGGGTTAGGGTTAGGGTTGAAATTATGAATAGGGTTAGGGTTACAATTAGGGATAAGAATAGCATTAGGATTAGAGATAAAATGAGGGTTAGGGTTAGGGTTGCAATTAGAATTAGTGTTAGTTATAGAATTAGGGTGACTTGAAGATGGTGTTAGGGTTATATTTAGAAGTAGTGTTAGTTTTAGAATTAGGGTTAGCGTAAGGTTTATAGATAGAATCAGAGTTAGGGTTTGAATTAGTATTATTGTGAGTGTTAGGGTTAGGGTTAGGGGTAGGGTTACAATTAGAATTAGTATTAGTTTTAGAATTAGGTTTAGGTTTAGGGTTTAATTCCAACCCTAAACCAAATAGATCCCTAACCCTAACCCTAATTGAACCCCAACTCTAACCTAAAATTAACTCTAATCCTATTGAAATTCAATCCTAATTGAACTTGCTTTCCAACCCTAACCGTAACCCTAATTAAAATCTAACCCTAGTTGAACCCTAACCCTAATTATTCCCAATCTTAATTGAACCCTAACTCTTACCCTAGTTGAGTCCTAACCCTAATCTCAACCCTAACCCTAAACTTTACCCCAAGCTTTAACCTATATCCCTAACCTTAATTGAACCCTACACTAACTCTTTAACCCTAACTAACCCCTAACCCTAACCCAATCTTAACCCTAATTGAACTCTAATTGAACCTTAACTCTAACTAAAACCTAATCCTAATTGATCCCTAACCCTAACCCTAATTCAACCCTAATCCTAATTGATCCTTAACCCTAACCCTTTCCCTAATTGAACCCTAACCCTAATTAGAATATAATCATAATTATAATCTAGTTCTAAATAGTATTGTTTTCTATTAGAATTACAGTTACGATTAGGATTAGGGTTAGAATTAGTCTTAATGCTAGGCTTAGGGCTAGAGTTAGAGTTAGAATTAGAGTTAGGGGTAGGGTTATAATTAGTGTATGTTAGAGCTAGGATCAAATGAATGTTAGCGTTAGAATTAGTGTTAATGTTAGAATTAGTATGAGGGGCAGGGTTAGAATTAGCATTAGTATTAAATTTTTATATATAATTAGCATTAGTTTTAGGGTTAGGGTTATAGGTTGAGTTTCAATTAGACTTATAGTTAGGATTAGGGTTAGAATTAGCATTAGTTTTAGGGTTAGGGTTATAGGTTGAGTTTGAATTAGACTTATAGTTAGGATTAGGCTTCGAATTAGTATTAATGTTAGGATTAGACTGAGAATTAAAATAGTGTTAATATTATATATCTTCAATAAAGTTAACGTTATATATGTTAGAGTTATAATTAGAGTTAGTGATAGAATTAGGATTAGTGTCAGTGTTAGAATTAGGATTAGTATTAGTGTTATAATTAATATTATAATTAGTGTTAATGTTAATGTTAAAGTTAGAATTAGTGTTAGTGTTAGAAATAGTTTTAGAGTTAACATTAGAATTAGAACAAGAGTTAATTAATATTTATTTTGTATTTAATTTACTATATAATTTACTTAAATCATATTACTAATGTTTTGTATAATTTACTATATAATATATTCTATAATTAATTTATGATTTTATAATATATAGATTTAATATCTATATAATATAATTATAATATTAAATATATCTAATCTAATATAATTCTATAATTTATTATTATTATATTATATAGTTTAATGCTATTTTATAATTTTAAAATGTCCATCTACTTTGATATATATCTTTTATTTTTATTTTATATATTTTCATTATGTAAATTAATTTATTTTTTATATTATATTTTTTAATTAAAAATTAATTTATATATATTATCAAATATTATTTGATATTATATAATAAATAATGTAATATATAATTTAATTTTTAATTTTTCATAAACTAACATTAAATCTAGCGATTATAACATGGTGGCTAAAGTGTAGGAGGAGAAGGAAGATATAAAAGAGCTAGCTGCATAGTTAAAAAGTACTTGTAATAAAGTGACTCGTCAGTGGAATCAAGAATTATATCTTTAAAATATTTAATGGAATAAATTACACATGAAATGCCAAGACCCAATAATGCCAGGTTCCTTCGACATTGAAAGAACCGTTGAGTGAGTTATTTTTGCCGATGTCACCCTTAAATTAGTGTTGATTACACAAGTCTACTGTTCACATAACTATGCACTAAGAAGCAATGGGTTACCGCCTCTTATCGATTTTTCAATACCTCCAATGCCTTTCCTTTTGAGAATAAGCACACCATCGCCTTATAAATACATTAATAGGAGCTCATCACTATATTATAAAAATACTTTTATACGTCCGTATATCTGAAGCAATAAAACCATGACTGAGACAAGTTACTTATTTACCCAGTAACTGATTCAAAAGCATTTAAGAAATATTTGATACTAAATAGGCTGATTTAAGAAGCAATCAAAAGTATAGCAGAGCCTTACCTTAAGCAAGATTTTCAATACGCATAACCGTTTCTTTCCTTAAGCTGATTTTCTTTTTAAGATTCACTCACTGGTAGTTATTTTTTTTTCTTAAAAGCATATCTATTATGTATCCATATTAAAACTAATTTTGGAATAAAGCACCAAAAAAAGATAAAATCATTATCTTAAACGTATACACCCAAGCGCTTTTTCCATGACCATCGCTAATAAAGATAAGGAGATAAGAATAGCTATGCATCAAGGATGATATTTGACAAAATACAGCCAAGACAACAACATATTGCAATTAAAATGTGAAGGTTGTAATAAGGGGTAAGCTTTTAACGCAACACAATAAAGTCTGTGAACGCCCTGCAAGGTTTGTGCTCACAAAGTGTAGGCTGAAGGCGCAATGTATGGTCTATGAAAACTACATAGTATAATGCAAATTTACCACCATGACTTCTAAAATAATTTCCTACTTTGAATGTACAGATATCACCTGAACTCCGAAGAAACCTTTGGAAACTTACCAGTACCAGAGATTATATCAACAGTTATTATCTGAGGGAAAAGAAATAATCGTCTAGCCTGAGACTGGCAATTTTGAATACAAAGCTGCAATCACACAAGTTGACATCACTTACGTAAAAATGGTCTATTAAACAGATAGACCATTATATGAAAAGCTTTTACACAAGTTGACGATGCTTCTGCACTTGTTGTAGTGAAAAATGCTCCGCTTAACATGAGACCACCTCCTGATAATTACAATGTTGCCATTCACTCTAAGTGACATCTTCATACTTGAGCACCTGCACCGTTTTTAAGTATTAGGTACTATAAATTATGAAAAATGAGATAAACTAAATCATTATACAAGATTAATAAAGTGAACAAACCTCATTGGAGAATCTGTCGACAGTGGTGAGATATCTGTTGCCATGACTGACAATAAGTAATCTATTAATCTTTTTTGTTGTTCAAATTTGAATTGAAATGCATAAGCCCAAAAGGTGCTACATGATACGAGAAGACCAGACCTCAAATATATAGATTCATGTTCATAAAAGACGTTTCATTTCCAAGACGAAAATCATAAAACCTGAATGGCAAACAGATTAATAATTATCGGGCGTGTACATCAGTCCTTCCAAATTTTATGTAAACACCATCAGCATATCCAATAGCTTCTGAGAGGGGTGAGGAGGATGCATCTGATCATGTCCTTCATGCATGGGGCGATCCGGATGCAATCTCTGGTGGTTCTAGCTCGATGAGATGCAGAATTCAATTCGAACTAGTGGATGATGAGTGTTGCACCACCACAGCCTGCATGACTTCCCAGAGCGCGCTGAAATCCCCCTACTGATCATCGCTCAGTATTTCTCCACCACATTCTACAGTATTTCTCCACCACATTCTGTAGCGTTGAATACTCTTCGGGACTCCAGGCCCTTTTATCCGTTCCGCATCTGCACTTTGTCCCCCAATCTTAGTTGCCTCTGTTATGTTCTCTTAGCTCTTCGGCTTCTATCCTCTTCCACTTCCATCAATTACGATCCAATGCATGACAGTCGTTGCCCACTACTCAAGCTGGAAGGCGATATGGTGATGAGCGTTTTCCTTCGAATGTAACGGTTTAAGTTTTTTTTTATGTACTCAGGTTTTTTGATCCCCTGATGTGACTGATAGAACGCCTCTCAGCGTAATAAGTTTCTTTTTTATGTACTCAGGTTTTTTTGATCCCCTGCTGTGACTGATAGAACGCCTCTCAGCCTAATTAATAATTTCCAAGATGAAATAGGTAGTAAACTTTAATAACATCATTCAACTTCCGTCGAAGTCGACCACTGCAAGCAGAATTGAATTTAATTCTGAAAATTGGCTACAACACCAAAAATACCACATTAAATTGAAATCAAATCAAAATGGATGGAAACCAAGTCAAATTGTTTTTTGGTGGATATAGATTGTTTATTCACTGAGGATGCTCCTGCATCATTATATTAATTCTTTGGTTAAGCGCATTTGTTGAAAATTAGAAACCCATCAGTAACTTGTTTTTATGGCTTGTATTTTTCAGAGATCTTTCAAACAACCAACTCAGTGGCCCTGCTCCAATAGGAGGATCGCTCTCAAGATTTGGATATGAAAGGTAATTTATTTATTCATATTTTTTTTCATTAGTTGGTTCTTTTAAGATCTGATATAATCCATATGACTCAGTTTTGACTTTTGGTTGTTGCATGTTATGTTATGGGCTAAAGTTTTAAAGGCAATCCGGGCCTTTGTGGTGGTGTTGTGCACAAGCCATGTTAAAAATTAGAGTGAAATGGAGAGAATTGCAACTTAAATAAAGCAATAGTATTTACCTTGTAGTTTCTACTTACATACCTTGAGCAATCTGATATGTGCAGTCATGCATGCAATTTTGATGTAATAAAGATGATATTAATAATTATGGAATAAGACAAACATTACCATATGTTGGTACAATATTTTCCTTATAGAATCAAGAATTGCAAATTATTTGTGCTTTTTGTTACATTGTTTTTCTGTTCATTAAGATGTTCTTAATGATTTATTATTGTTAAATTATCCTTCACGTGTGTACTAATATAATGTGAACATTACACAATTGCTTTATTGAATATTATATATATATATATATATAGTCATGAGCTACATTTCTTTAATAGAATAATTAATTAAATATTAAATTAATTGGAATCAGTAAAATTTGTGAAAGTATGGGGAAGTGTGGATATGAATAGGATACGTTCAAAAGCATGAAGATATGTATAAATAGGGATAGGGGAGGGATAGTGGAATGAGTCCAAATTCACACAAGATTGTATTATTTTTCAATTTGTAATTGTACTAAATATCCCCCAAAATGAGCTCAAAACTAACTAGAAATAGCAATGATCATAAAAATTTTATCATTACAATTTGTACTCACTTTACGATACATGTGAATCCTAAAATAATCATAAACCTCAATATATGTAACCAATCAATAAAATACATAAAAAAAAAATTGACGTCAAAATATTTAAGGTTTACTTTATCTATTCTAATGCAGATACAAAAGCCAACTCACCCTTCAGCTTTCACAAACCAACTTGCACACATACACAGGTTCACCATTTACCTAATTTTGTTCAACTCCACCTCTAACCCAAAATCAAATTGACAATTTTTCAATTAAGCAACTCAAATAACACAAAATATAATTCCCCAATATATCTTCTATTGCAATCAATATAATCAAATTACAAAGATAATTCTGAATTGAATCAAAATTGCCTGCAACAATTGCCAGTTTAATTGGCTCTTCCTCTGTAATCAATCTTTATCTCCAAGCAACCTACAGGTTCTCTTTGGCTCTTCCTCCGTAATCAATCTTTATCTCCAAGCAACCTATAGCTTCTCTCTATTGTCTTTCATAGACTTTTTCCTGGCTTTACTCACAAGTGCGCACCCTTTTGGTTCTCTATTTGCAACTATCTTCTCTATTATGTGCCCGAATGCACAAGTATTCCTCTCCAAATTCAGCATTCCATTAATTGTTTTGGTTTGAACTAGTGTTCCATGAGTTTCAGGGATGGGGATGGAAACAGGGGATGGCAGAGAACACATTTCTAGGACGTGGGGATGGTGTCTATATTTTAGGGCAGCGGGCATCAGCGTGTTGAAATACATATAGTACTTGAAAAAATAGGTATAAAAATATGTATAAATATAAGAATTATACATCAAGACAACTAGGAGTCCCCTAAATGTCTTGAGGACACCCCAGCCTGGTGGTGGGCTGGTGGGGACATCCCCCAAGTCCCAAAATCTCTGAGATATCCCTGTCTAAAAACTGAAAGGTTTTATGAGGAGAACGCATCCCCGTGAAACACTGGTTTGAACTCAAATACATTCAAAGATCCTTCATTTGGTGCAGCCCCCTTATTCATATGTCTCTGCACTTGATTGGCACAATCTCCTTCGGCGCCTTCTCACCCCTCTGTTTTTAATGCAGCATCTTTTTTTTATATAGGGGAGAGGACCCATTACCTGAGCATGTTTCAATAGTTGTGATAGTAGTTGTTAATATAATTCAAAATATTTTTATCAATATTGGACCAATAGTTGTGACTTTGAAGTTGTTAGTGTTGATGATGACTACCCATAATTAAACAAAATGTATTCCTTTGATCTATAAAACAACCAATCATGTGATTCCACATCAGTGCTCAATAAAAAATGTAGTGAATTCACAAGGATTGGTCTCATTTTTTTTTGGCCCTTTTTGGACACCTTGACAAAAAGCATGCTAATGTGGCATCATATTTGATGATGTGGCCCTAAAACCTTAGTTATAAGCAAGGGACTTGCCAAGTAAGCTACTATAAAAAATTGGGAGTGATTTGAAATTTCTATGTAGGATAATTAGAAGCATGAAGTTAGGGTGCACAACTACTGGGTCCTTTCCCCTATATTCACGAGTTTCCCTTCTTGTTTTGTTTGCTTCCTGCATGACCTTTCCACTTCAAAATGCTAAGAAAATTATTATTGTTTATTTATGTCACTCCCTCCTCAAGCTGCCTAAGTTTTTAATTAATTTCTTTCACAATGAATGCACATATTATTTATTATCTCTCCATTGCAACTTGGCATTGCATTCTTGGTTTATTTTGGATATGGTTGTGTGGGATTTTTCTCTTGACGTTCGATTATCAATTAAAGTGATGTCTTTTGTACATAAACAATGGTCAGTAGCATGATCAATTTGTAATTAAATTCATGGGAAATGTTCAGAAAGTAAATGTTATAATCTATGATAAAATAAGATCAAACCTAAATAATATTAAAATGCTTGTAGAATGAAAATTGATATATAATACTTGTTATTTTGTATTTTGTGGAGTGCGGTTGCACTCTTGGGTGGAGACAAATCATTTGTGAATCTGATTCTCAAGTGATAGTGACTTTGTTGAAGAGGTAGCAATTAGAAGATGTTAGTTGGTATTTGGCTATAATTATAAAATAGATTCTTAATCTGTGCGCTTCCTTGGAATCTTTTATTTTTTGTCACATTCCTAGAGAATGGAATGGGGTTGTAGATTGTCTGACTAATTGGGCCTTTGATCATTTGCAAAATTGGAATATCGTGGAAAGGGGTCAATTACCCCAAATTTGTCACAAAAGTTGCACCACTTAGTGGAGATAGATAGGAGTGTGTAATGCCTTTTCTTTGTATTGCTCTATTTTGGTTTTTATAAATTTTTACCTCTTTTAGTGTTGACAATCAATGTCAAAATGTTAGTCAAATGTCATGGAAGACCAAAGATTAATTTGATTCAATTTCTAAGAGAAAAAAACCACAATAAAAATGGAACTAAACATGAAATGTTCTTCCAAGAGCAAAACACCACAACAAAAATTGATCCAAAATTATTTTATTATTGATTATGTATTTGATTGAACACTAAACAATATGATTTCATGATGATATTGAATATTTTTTATTAACCACAGAATTGTAGGATTCATCCATAAGTGGTAGCATAATAGGCTTTGTTGTTTTGATTTAGAATTAATAAATCTAGTTATGGAAGATATTTGTTGGTTTTTAATTATCACTTCGATTTGGTAGGTACAATCATACCTAAATAAATATGTTTTTCCAAAGAAAGGGTATTTGGTAGGGTGTCAACAATTGACAAGCTTTAAAAATTAGTTATCTTTGATTCTGATGAATTTGGCATTATATCTTGTCTTCAACTTTTATTGTTGATTGTTTTGTTGTTTTGATACTTTGTATTTTTTCTCTGGAACTCTAGGTATAGTCACATAATTGTGGTAAGTACTTTGTAGTCATTTTAGTCTCTTACCTTACCATTGAATCAGTCCAAATGCACATAAATGTGTGTTTGTATGACTATGTATAGTAGAACATTTGTAATATGGTTACTCTTATTCAAATTCTAGATGATTAAAATATTTTAAATTATATTAAATCTATTTGTATAAATATATATATATAATCAATCAATAATAACTAATATATAACTATCAATATATTATATAACCATTTAATAATATTTATTAAATAACTATATACATATATTATATTATCAAACAATTATATTCAATGTATAGCTATAAAAATGTATATTATATTTAACTAATTAATGATATTTATTATATATCCATAAACATATATATTATATATTATGTAATCAGCTAATAATAAATAACTTTTAACTATAATATATAAATTACATCCATTTATGGGTGCTGGTCCGAGCCCAGTTGGTTAAGGTGTTCCCTGTCGCAGGGCGCCCAACATGGGTTCGACTCTACGGCGCTCCCGTGGTACCGATTGGTGTGTCCCACCATCACTGCTGGTCATGGTAAAAAGTTTACCGGCGGTGCGGGGTTATATGGGGGGCTATGCTGCACCCGATTCCCCTCGTTAAAAAAAAAAAAATTACATCCATTTATAATTATATTTAAATACTATTAATTTGTATATGTATTTATGTATGTATATTCATATATTCTTAAATAAATTTATATTATAATGATATTGGGTAGAATGGTTTAACTATTTTCTATTGCTTCAAACCAAAAGTTCATGGTATATGAATTTATTTTTTAGTTTTCAAGATGAAGTTCAAGGATGAAAGGAAGTTCTCAACAATTTTTTATCAATTTTAATTTTTCTAGATTTATATTTTTAACTCTTCTTTTTATGTATTTGGAGATTGGTCATTATTCAGTAGTTCAATCAAGTTTGTAGGTATTTATTTTACAATGAAATCAATTTTAAGAGGAACTAATCATGGAACAAAAGGAAGAATCTATTTGGTGTCTAATAGCCATTTTATTTTTTTATTAGATAAACACTTTCTACCAAAGCTATGAACTAGAAGAGGGTTTTGAAAGGATAATAAAACCTTGGACATCAAGAAAAGGAAAACAACATGAAACAAATTTTGTTTGAGGTTTTTTGTCCCCTTTGTTTAAGGTGGAAAGAAATTTATGTAGGTTAAGACATTTAGCTAAAATCCCCTCATTTCCATCCAAAAATTTTGGTGAACCCAACTTAGCTTACAATTGTAGATCTTTTGATAGATAATTGTATATATTCTTTAATCTACTTCACATGGTTAAGCCATTAGATTATTGGATATATTATTTATCATTTTTAAATGTTGCATGTTTAGTTGAAAAAATTAAATTAAATCTTGTTCTCTATAATTATTGCAAAACATAAAACCTAAAACACCTTCTATTCCTCTAACATATCATCGTCATATCCATCTTGTCATCACTTTCTTCTATCTTTCACTTTGTAAGAACATTTGTGTGTCTTGAAACTTATACTTGAGTTTCACACCCAGTGTTCTCAATCTAATATTCTTGTGAGAAGAAGTTATCAAATTATCTTCCCGGGCTTTGAATAGCTCTGGTGTTGAGCCTAGGCTTGTTAACTCGTTCATCCAAGAAAATTTTACAATGCAGTCATCTTTGGATCCTATTCCTATCTTGACGATGATCTTTGAGTCACAACCCTATCATGATTTTCTTGGGTTTGATAACCATGTGGCCTATGTTCCTAAGGCTTGAATTTAGAAACTAAACAAGGAAATGACTGATCTTCAAGAATTATTGAATACAAAAAATTTGGTTGGAGTGGTTTTCCCTCTCATAGATAATATTAGAATATTGTTAATCAATGATTCACAAGATGTGTAAGTTCTACATAGCCTGGCTCACACAATCGATTCAAGTATTATTTATTTGTCATCATTATCTCAAAAATGAATGAGATTTAGAAAGTAAAAAAGTTAAGAATAAGTATTCATAATACCTAACTAAGTGGAAGGTCAATAAAACACCCTATAAGAAGAAATAAAAATTCCATGTAACATTAACATTTTATAATAAAAAATAATTTCCCATCTACTACTTGTTTCCTCGATTGTTTATCTTGAATAGTGGATTTTCAACAACCATTTTTTTTATATTGGGATTGTGAAAGCCTTTGATGTTTGTTACCATCTCTTGTGGATTCAAATTATCTTGTAAAAATTCACATGGTTATAGGGGCATTACAAACAAGATCATATCTGCTTTGAATTAGAAGCGAGGAAGAAGAGAATGCAAATATTTTTCCATGGCTACTACATCAATATCCACATTGATCCTCATGTACTTTCTGTTAGGAGGTTGTTTTTTATGCAACCTCTCCTTTCCATTCAATGCAATACCAATTCAAAAGGAGATGCACTGATAGATGTGAAGAATATGCTACATGACCCACAAAATGTTTTGGAGAGCAAGGATCCAACCCTGGCCGATCCATATACATGGCTTCATATCACCTGTGACAACAACCAACATGTAACGAGGGTGTAATTATATATATCATATAAAATTTTATATAAGAAGGTTGACACAACACATATTAAATTGACTTTATCTAAGTATTTTACAGGGATTTGGCATTTAGAAGCCTTTCTGGTACTCTCTCACCACGGATCGGTGATCTTCCCAAATTACAATACCTATAAATTTATTAACATACACATTTTAAGTATGAAAATTTTTTAGTAAAAGGTGGATTTTCTTTAAACATTTATGTGTGTATTATTAATTCAAGCATTTATTCAACAACTCATTGAGTGGAAGCTTCCCACCAAGTTTGGGGAAATTAAAAAATATGATTTCCCTTCATCATTCTGGCAAAAAGTTTAGTGGAAAAATACCCACCTCACTTGGCCAACTCACCAACCTCCACTTCCTATAAGTCGTCATTATCCTGGGCTTTCATTGTTAAATTTTAAATCTATTTTAGAAATTTTGGATCTTTTTTAATGCTAACATTAAATTTCATAAATGTTTGATTTACATCTGGGTTTAAAGATCCTTTGATTTTAAACTTTTGGTGGTCTCATTCTCCTTTTTGTGTGTTTTGATCTTTAGAGGGAATGTAAATGAAAATATTTTTCCATGTTCTGTAAATCATGTTTGAAGATATTTCTTGGAGATGGCAGAAATATGTGGGTAGGTTTCTAAACTTATATTAATTCTTTTCTCAATTGCATTTGGTGTAAAATTGAAACCCATTATTAACTTTTTTTTTTATGGAATTAATTTTTAGACATCTTTCAGAAAACTAGCTCAGTGGCCTTGTTCCAATAAGAGGATCACTTTCAATATTTGGATATGATAGGTGATTTATTTATTTATTTTATATTTCATTTGGTTGGTTCCCTTAGAATATGAAATAATCTATATGACTCGGTTTTGACTTTTGGTTATTGCGTGTTATGTTATGGGCTAAAGTTTTAAAGGAAATCTAGGGCTTTTTAGTGGTGATGTGCACAATTCACATGCTAAAAAAAATGGAATGAAATGGAGTGATTGTTAATAAAGCAATAAGATCTACCTTGTAGTTTCTACTTACATGCCAAAAAATTTGATATGTGTAGTCATGCATGTAATCTTGATGTAATAAGGCAAGCATTTGTATAGGTTGGTACAATTCTTTTCCTTATAAAACCAAGATTTGAAAATTATTTGTGTCTGAAAGGTTGATGAAGAATTGAAGAGATCTTAAAGGATCAATTTTGCATTGTTGCACAAGTTTTCATCATTGTTGTCAAGCCACAGAAACTAAGTTGTAGAATTTATTTTTGTCACTCTAACAATAGGACCTATGTCAAATAAAAGCCAAGGTCCAGCATCAAAGGACTTTCAAAAATTTATTTTGGAAGCCCTAACTGAGACCTATTTGCACATGGGTGAACCAATCCCTTGGAAGACCTCTAAAATAGCCTCTAGTGATAGGTACATTCCATCAAACCCTTCTAATATTTGCTTGCAAACTATCATTTCAGTTTTTGTACATTCTAAAATCTATATTTTATTTATTAGGTCGTGTTGTTCATTTAGTTTGAGCATTTCAAATCATTTTTAGTTTAGTTTTAGATCTCTCCTAATGTCCTAAGGACTAAGATCTAGGTATGATTGACTCACTATTGAGGTTGAAAGTTAGTTTTTACACCTTGTGATCCCTTTCCTAATCAAATCCCTAGGGAAAGACATTGTTGATGGTGTTTTTATGCACTTCTCAACATAAGTAATGCGTAGATGCACTACCTCTCTTGAAAGACAATCTTCCACAATCAGGTTGTAGAATACTATCCCAAGGTCTCTAGCATGTCAGGTCATGACACTGCTTAGATACCTCAGTAGTTTGATGTGATTTACTGGAATCACAAGGTGGACTTACGGATGAGTTACAAAGCATGAAAGTTGGGTTTGCAACTATAGTTTCACAGTGGTGGAAGTGAATGAACAGTAGCTGTCCACTCAAAACAGCAAGCTGAAACTCATCAAGTTCATCTGATTTAGCTTCATGGTGATGCTTTGGGTCCTACTCTAACCATGGATTAAAAGAAACAGCAAAAGGAGAAGGGTTAAGAAAGTTATTCTAATCCTAAGCTACGAATGAACAGTAACAATGGTGGCTGCTAAAGTAGATAGACTTCCTAAACTGAGTTTTGCTTGACCAAGAGAAACCTATAGCTACACAAAACTAGTGCAATCTTCTAAGGACTGCAGATTTTCACATCACATACACACATCATGTACATTCAATTGAACTAAGTTATAGCAATAAAGGAAAGAGGCTCAAACTAGCTTTTCAAAGTGATTCATAATCAATGAACCACAAAAAGCATGAGCTGGAAGTTCATCAAATACTATAACAGCAACACCATCATGATAGCCATTCAAAAAAACTAATACTAAAACTAACATGGAAGTTAAACCATGCATACATAAAGAGCAAACTCAAAAGGAACACCCATAAATCATGCAATGTTGCTTTCTATTGCTACATAATGCCTTTACAACAGCTCTCCCACCCTTACAAATGAGAGGCAAGCCCCTATTTATAGTTTTTCAAAAGTCAAATGAATGGCCAAGATCAATTCTTATTGTGTGGCCAAGATTCATTACAAAATAGGGTTTCACCCACCCCCAAATACATTGTAATTTAAAATTACATTTTGTCCTTTTCCCTATCTTGTCCTCTAGTGACGGCACTGTAGTACTTTTGTCTTTTAGCCAATTGCTATTTTATTGTAGCTACCTTTCAGGGAATTCTTCATCTTTGATGGGGCTGTCCTCCTGTCTCTTTAAGCTAGTGTTGATTTATCAATCTTTTGCATCCTGCAGGGTTATCATCTCATGTTTCCTGGCATTCCTCTATGGTGGGGACTTCCATCTCTTGGAAAGTTGGGATGTGGAAGGTCTACAAGGGATGGAAGGAATCCTATAGCCTTTGCGATTTCACTCTATCCTATCAATCTTGCATTCTTCATCGTTGGATTGATTCTGACCCTTTGTGTGAATTCATCAATGTCGACATGGCCTATGTTTGTGTTAGTGATTTCCTTCCAATCCATGGTAAATTTTAAGTGTAAAGGCTCACCTTGAAACTAGTATTTCATTTGGTCCTTGTCTTCTTTTACTCAAGGATTTTTGCATGTCTTCTTCCCTTTGTCCTTCTCGACAACAGCCCCTGAAGGTCCTACACTCGATTCCATATATTCTGTAAGCAAAGGCGTAGTTACCGTAATTGATCATAAAAGTATTCATGTTAGCTGAGATTCTAAAGATGACATCCATTTCAATGGGTCTATCAAGCATAACATGAATTCTATCTCTTAATGTTATTGATCTTTGATTAAGGGCAATGAGATAGTCCAGGCCCGAAGGGCCGGACTTCCTTGGCAAAAATGTCATTTCGAAGGGAAAATTGGGTGGAGAGCTCCCAGAGATTCTCTTTGGTCAAATTTTAGTATTTTAAGAAGCTTGCAACAAAGGGGACCGAAATCAAGCATAGGGGTCGAGGTTGGATTTCAGATTTGGCCTCATTTTGATCAGTCTAGGAGAACCCAGAGGTCTCAAGCCAGGGAACCATCTGGAGATGGCTATCTAGAACAGCAAATTGAGGACAAAATTCTAAAGATGGAACTCCAGGGTCCGGGGTCCAGCGGGTCAAAAGGTGGTCAATAGCTTTATTATCAGGTTCAAGAGGTTCAGTGGCCATGGTGCACTTTGGTGTTTGGGGTAGCAAACGTTGGGTGGAAGCCTACAGATTTAGTCCCGATAGGGGAGAACGCTGTCACTTCATTTTAGTTTCAATGAGTGTGAGAATTTGTCTTAGGGAAAGGTCTTGGCAACAGTCACGTGTTTCGCCGATTAAAGCACTTCAGTGTAACATCTTGGTTGGGAAAGGGTTTGGGCACAGATGAAAGTCTTGCCGACAGCCGAGAGCAAGACTGGACCCAGCGACTGGGCCTGCCATTTGATTTCATCCTAGTCTAGTGGGGGTCAGAAGGGCAAAGCCCGGAGCTCAGAGAGGCGGGTGAAGTTTTCCCCTCGAGACAGCAGTCAAGGAAAGGATCCCGAATGACCCCACTAAATCATTTGAGTTATACAGTTCACACTTGGGTTCATATTGGCATAGGTTCCTGGGTGCTTTGGCGATGGTGAAGGTCCCTATCGGCATAGTTTTCAACTCTCAAGAAAGTGTCATACCGACAGCCCTTTGTTTCCCTGACTTTAAGTTTTGGTGGCTCATTAGTATAGGTGGGATGCTTTCAGTAAAGGGTTATGGCGACACTCATATGTTATACTGAAAGACTTCAATGGGCTTTCTTCAATCGGCCTTCAGTATAGCTTTCATCTCTTCGATGTATGGTTTCAGCAATGCGAGTATGTCTCACCAACTCCACAAAAGGTTCTCTTTTTCGGCGTGACTTCATTCCAGTTACACTGACAATGCAATGAATGACCCTTTGTCAGCATAGGTCCTACTTTCTCTTGGCGAACAGTGGTGCCTCGGCGACCCTCATTGTAACTTAGCAACTTCTACATAGCATCTTGCCAATGGTTCAGAGTTATAGCGACATGCTAAGGTATATGGGGCTTAGACGGGGAGAGAGATAAAATGTCTCGGCGATTGTGAATTCAATAACCACATGTGTATTTCCATTGGCCAAGCTTAAGGGATTCTCCTGGTGAAGACAAAATTCTGGATGGTTTGGTGAGACTTTGTAAGATCGGTATAAGTCTTAGCGAGATGTCTAGGGTCTCACTAAATGGAATGATAAAGTTGTCTCGTCGGCCTGACAACAAGGTTGTTACAGTGACACATGAATGAGCGGGTCCCCTTGATGAGAAATTGTGAAATCGGCATAGGGTCTTTCCAGCATTTGAAAGTTATGCTGAACGAGGATGTCGGCAAGACAACCCTAAGCAGCAAAACGTCTTGGCAACCAGGGCAAGCTATGCTGACAAAGGGAACCTTCGATGAAAGATTCTCAAATTTGGGAGAGGTCCTGGCAACCTCGCCAAGTCTTGCCGACAGGAAACGATGGCCTTCGGGGTAAGATTTTCTTTCTCCTGGTGAACAAAGGGCTAACCTGGGGTGGCTTTTGACATAAGTGAAAACATTCTATATAAGGTTTCCCCGACTTTCATATGTTTCACCAACAACACGATGAGGTTCTGGTCGGTAAGAAAGCCAAATTGTCTTGCGAAAAGAGAGCAAAACACAAGTACTCGGCGAAGGATTCCTAAGTCTGTGAGAGGTTCGCTGACCGAACTAAGTCTTGCCAACTTGCTGGACAATAAGGGGATCGGGGTGTTGGCAAAAGGCTATGCTGAAAGGCCGAGTTATGCTGACAAAGGTGCAAAGGGTGTTTTCCATTTCTGATTTCACGCTAAGTCCCCAACGGCAAAGGGAGGATCCAGGCCCGAGAGCTAGGAGGGCACAAGAAGGCGGACACTAGAAGATTCAACTTGGTAAATTCATGGGCGGCAAAGAGGAGGTTGAGGCCTGGATGGCAGGAAGACATGAGAGGTTCATCGTGAGACAATGCCAAACACTCTCAGAACCCCATGAGTGGAACTCTAGGGTCCCGGGCCTGAGAGGCTTGGATGGCAATTAAGATTTAGCAATTTGTATTAAATGGCCATCGAAGGTTCAGGCCCTGAGGGCCAGGAGGATGCAAACCAAATGTCATTGGGAATGGCGGAAGTGAAAAGGAAACCCAGGGTGGGAAACCCAAATGGCTAGGCCCGAGGGGGGGCAGGGACTTTGGCAAGGGCAATCTCCCAAATAGACCCTGCAAGGCACCAAAACATGGCAAAATCAAAAGGGGAAGGCATGGTCAACTTATGGTGGGACTTTGAGGCAATATTGACCATGCAGGACATCAAAAGGGGGGCACACAAAATGAGGCGATGATAAAATGAGCTAACAAGGAAAAAGAAAAGAGGGTCCCCGTTTGAAACGGGGCATGTGTACAAAACATGCACAACAAATGGTGACTCACTGGGGAAATGCTTGAGAGCATTTTGGTGAAAAATTGAAATCACGAACCCAGAATCTTAGTTCTGACCTTCACTCTAGGGCTAACAAACCAGACGCCCAACCAAAGGATCAAAACCATTAGCCAACCCAACCTTCAGTATGCTGAAAATCCAAGTGTGTGCAATTGCGTTAATTCCCATTCTTCAGTTGCTACAAGAATCCAAGCTCTGTCTAGTTAAGCTACGTAGTTTATTCCAACTCTAAAAGCATTCAGGACATTGTCTCGCTACCAGTCAGGTGTCCATAGCCCTACGAGGTTGTCACTGTGATTCTCCTAAACATTGCTCTACTACCAGCCAGGCATCCATAGCCCTGGTAGAGTTGCTTGGATACCCCCAAAAAGTTGAATTTTCCCATTCTTTTAATTTTTAATGTTTTCTTTCTTTCTTTCTTTCTTTTTTCTCTTTTTAGCTCTTTTATTTCAACCCACAAGCACTAAAGCTCACACTCAGGGCTTAGAATCACAGTGGCGCTGGAGCAGAATTTTAGATCTTTCACTTAACTAGACTTCACAAAAGGCCCTATAGTGACCGTCGAATTCTTAAGATGTGTAAGAGCTATAAGATTTCAGAATACATTAGAGTTAGACTAAACTAACAACATATCCTCTTTGAATCAAACACCCAAATCACTTGACACCAACAGAAGATCCTCACCATCCACTCTGAAAACTTGATTAGAGTTTAACAAAGAAATACAAAGAACAACCCCAAGCGATAAGTATGGTTGTTGTGCACGCAAATGTGCCTAGCCAAAAGCAAAGGGACCCCGAGCAAAGCAGCAGCAAAGCAAAAGTAAACAAAAAGCAAACAAAGCAAGTAATCTACACAAACCAACTAACCTAAAGAAAGCAGGAAAGTGGAGTATTTACAGGAAACCTATACTACTCAAAAATGACTATGTACAAAGATATTTATAAAGCATTATGTTCAGGCAGGGCGAGCTGACATTAACGTTCATTAGATTTTGCAATGCATGCATGAGCAAACAAGTAATCGTTATCGTTCTTAACCATGCAAACTTGTCTTTATATTCTGAAAAAAGAAATTCAATGTTGCAGCACTCAAGTTCAATCACGTCATCATGAAAAATAGCAATTGAGGAGGCTCGTTAAACCCATGGTTAATCTATAAACAGGTTTGTTTCCCCTCATTCCCATAATTAAAATAATAAGTGCAGTTATGAGAAATAATAGGGGCAAGGAAGGATAAAACGTGGATGTCGTCACACGAAGGTGGCAACGTTGGACAGTCAAGAGCAAGCATAATGTCCTTGATCGTTGCATTGGCAGCCTCAGGTAGATGCAGTGGAGGATGTAACACTATGGACCTTAAGCTTATATAAGGCTGGGAGGACGAGGCAGCAAATAGCTCTTTCAATCTACCAATGGGACCCACAACCTCCACTGGTTGTTCCTCAAGGAAGTACACCTCATCTGCCTAGGTTTCCATTGCCAAAACCTCTTCTTGATTACTATCTTCAAGAGGCAGCATGCTTTCCCATCTCCTTTCCCAAGTGTCAGCCTTATTTTTGTGATGTTCAGTGTCATGGGACAATGACACATCTGAATCTATCCTATTGCAACCATCTGAATATGAGGGAGGATCAACAGTGATCATGGTAGAAGGGATCCAAGTTGCATTTCATAGTTGGTCAAGTGCTTCATCTCTGTTAGCAGCTATCTCAGCACCTCCGCCTTTGTCTTCTTCTTTTTGTTGTTCATGCATCTCATCATGACGTTCACTCATTTCCTCTTGCTCACTATCACTGTAAATGGAGAAGGAGCTCCTCTTCCAATCTAGAAACTCTAGTGCATCACTGTTCAGGGTCTCAAAGAGTATGTATTCATCGTCGTCTTCTAGGATGTGCTCTTCCTCGACATGAGCATACCTCTGTAGTGCAGCTCCCAATGGAAAGAAGTCATCAATTGATGGCACCTCATCAAGGGCACCAAAGTCTATACAGTTTCCCTCTAAAGACTCGCCCAAAAGTCCATTGTCCATTGTACACAACTACTCTTCAAGAGGAAGAACTTCTTGGTGACTGGTGGACAACATTCCCGCTTGATCTACTTCATCGCTCGGAAGTCTAGGATTGTATTGTTGTCCTTCTATTGCTGCCCCAACATCCTTTTGAGGTCTACCTTTAGCTAAGCCATCACTTGATTTAGAATTTTGGTCTTCTTCTTCGATATGGGCAGCAAGTAGAGGAGGTCGGGCACTTGGCTTCATTGCTTGTTCTTTGACTTTCTTAATGGATTCTTGGCATAGTTCGCATGTGAGCTCTTAGTGTGATGAATCATGAAGCCTGCACCAATTTGGCAATAGTAACACCTCCAAATCCACTTTGTATTTCAGCTCTGACCAATCCTTTGCCAACCTGGAGACGAGTTGGTCATATCTTTCTGCTACTGGGTCCTCATCATCACTTGAAAAAGAAGCATGATGGTGGACAACCATGGTGAGTAGTTGTTCCCACTCCTCCAAACTTGCATTTTTAGATTCGCAATCGATGTCATTTATGAAGGAAAGGTCTTCCGACCTGATTTTGCTTATGCTTTGACCATCTCCTTCTACTGCCCCAAGGCTTTCAGCCTCCTCTTCTTCCTGATCTTTAGCATCTTCATTGGCTGTCCCAGCATGCATGACTATAGACTTCATTGGTTCATCATCACCTACCAATTGCTCTTCTTCTAGAGGGGAGGACTACCCTTGATTGGTGGGGGGAAGGCCTTCTAAATTAATTTCAATCAGATTTCCACCAAGGCACCTTGTTGTCCTAGTAAAATTTGCCTCTTCCTCCTAGTTTTCAACTTCAATATTTGCTACTCCAACATCAACTTGTATCAAATTTCTTGGTTCATCCTTACTTTGTTGTCCTTCGGATGTTGACAACTCTTCTGCCTCATGGGATAACTTCTCTTCATTGGGATTTGGCTGCTCCAACTTGTTCGAACAACCCTTGGCTTGAGCAATGATGTTGTCACATGATGAACACATAAATTCTGAATGTGGTGCATTGTGAAATCTACACCAACTTTCCATTAGTACTTCCTCCAATCTTGGTCCATCCGTGTTGCTCAAATGTTCCTGGATCAACTCCTTGAATGCCTTGGCTGCTATGGTTGTCAATTCTTCCTCAGAGTCTGCAAGGGCTAAAGGCTGATAGATTTCCCAAAAGGGAATTTCTCCCTACAATACCCTTTCAATTATGCTCAAGAAAGTGAGACAACCCAACTCATTGTGCCTATGAGTGCAATGGATCCGACATCTATCCGCCAATGCAAATTGCTGCAATGGCTTCTTCAGTCTCTTGTTCAAATGTGCATGTAACTGAGTGATGTCAATTTGTGCATGCTGCTCCATTTTGACTCAGCTTCTCCTTGCCTTTAGAAATTTCTAATTTTTAGCATTAAAAGAGATCTCCCTATCTCAGATTTTTCTTTGAAAGTGCTCTTTTTGATTCCCAACATTCAGCTTTGTAGGCTCAACATGTCATGCCCTCCTTCTAGCACAAGTTCTATAGATGGTGTTAGGAGGAGGAGGGCATAAAACAAATCACTTCCAATCTTCAGCTTTCCATTCCCAACGTGTCAAGCCCTCCTTCTAGTGCCAGTTTTGTTGATGGTGTTTTTATGCATTTCTCAACACAAGTAATGCGTAGATGTACTACCTCTCTTGAAATACAATCTTCCACAATCAGGTTGTAGAACACTATCCCAAGGTCTCTCGGATGTCAAGTCATGACAGTGCCTAGATACCTCATTAGTTTGATGTGATTTGCTAGAATCATAAGGAGGACTTACGGATGAGTTACAAATCATGGAAGTTGGGTTTACAAATGCAGTTTCAAAGTGCTGGAAGTGAATGAACAGTAGCTATCCACTCAAAACAGCAAGCTGAAACTCATCAAGTTCATCTGATTTAGCTTCATGGTGATGCTTTGGGTCCTGCTCTAACCAAGGATTAAAAGAAACAGCAAAAGGAGAAGGGTTAAGAAAGTTATTCTAATCCTAAGCTACGAATGAACAGTAACAATGGTGGCTGCTAAAGTAGATAGACTTCCTAAACTGAGTTTTGTTTGACCAAGAGAAACCTACAGCTACACAAAACTAGTGCAATCTTCTAAGGACTGCAAGATTTTCACATCACATACACACATCATGTACATTCAATCAAACTAAGTTATAGCAATAAAGGAAAGAGGCTCAAACTAGCTTTTTCAAAGTGATTCATAATCAATGAACCACAAAAAGCATGAGCTAGAAGTTCATCAAATACTATAATAGCAACACCATCATGACAGCCATTCAAAAACTAATACTTAAACTAACATGGAAGTTGAACCATGCATACATAAAGAGCAAACTCAAAAGGAACACCCATAAATCATGCAATGTTGCTTTCTATTGCTATAATGCTTTACAACAGCTCTCCCACCCTTACAAATGAGAGGCAACCCCTATTTATAGTTTTTCAAAAGTCAAATGAATGGCCAAGATCAATTCTCATTGTGTGGCCAAGATTCATTACAAAATAGGGTTTCACCCACCCCCAAATACATTGCAACTTAAAATTACATTTGTCCTTTTCCCTATCTTGTCCTCTAGTGACGGCACTGTAGTACTTTTGTCTTTTAGCCAATTGTTGTTTTGCTGTAGCTACCTTTCAGGGAATTCTTCATCTTTGATGGGGCTGTCCTCCTGTCTCTTTAAGCCAGTGTTGATTTATCAGTCTTTTGCATCCTATAGGGTTATCATCCCATGCTGCCTGGTATTCCTCTATGGTGGGGACTTCCATCTCTTAGAAATTTGGGATGTGGAAGGTCTACAAGGGATGGAGGGAATCCTGCAGCCTTTGCAATTCCACTCTGTCCTATCAATCTTGCATTCTTCATCGTTGGATTGATTCTGAACCTTTGTGTGAATTTGTCAATGTCGACATGGCCTATGTTTGTGTTAGTGATTTCCTTCCAATCCATGGTAACTTTTGAGTGCAAAGGATCACCTTGAAAATGGTATTTCATTTGGTCCTTGTCTTCTTTTCTTTGAGGAGTTTTTCCTATCTTCTTCCCTTTGTACTTCTCAACGGCACCCCTAAAGGTCGTACATTAGATTCCATATATTCTACAAGTAAAGGCGTAGTTAGCATAATTGATCATAAAAGTATTCATGTTAGCTGAGATTTTAAAGATGACATCCATTTCAATGGGTCTATCAAGCATAACATGAATTCTATCTCCTAATGTTATTGATCTTTGATTAAGGGCAATGAGATAGTCTGGGCCCGGAGGGCTGGACTTCCTTAGCAAAAATGTCGTTTGGAAGAGAAATTTGGGTGGAGAGCTCCCAGAGATTCTCTTCGGTCAAATTTTAGTATTTTAAGAAGTTTGCAACAAAGGGGACTGAAATCAAGCACAGGGGTCAAAGTTGGATTTCAGATTTGGCCTCATTTGGATCAGTCTAGGAGAACCCAAAGGTCTCATGCCAGGGAGCTATCTGGAGATGGCCATTTGGAACAGCAAATTGAGGACAGAACTCTGGGGTCCAGGTCCGGCGGGTCAAAAGGCGGTCAACAGCTTTATTATCGAGTTCAAGAGGTTCAGGGGCCATGGTGCACTTTGGTGTTTGGGTCGGCAAATGTCGGGTGGAAGACAAGAGATTCGAGCCCAACAGGGGAGAATATCGTCACTTCATTTTAGTTTCAATCGGCGTTAGAATCTGTCTCGGGGAAAGGTCTTGGCGATAGTCACGTGTTTCACCGATTAAAGCACTTTAGCATAAGATCTTGGCTCAGGAAAGGGTCTGGGCAAAAACAAAAGTCTTGCCAACAGTCTGGAGCAAGACTAGACCCGACAGTTGGGCCCGCCATTTGATTTCATCTTAGTCTGGCGACGGTCAGAAGGGCGGAGCCCGAAGCTCAGAGGGGCGGGTGAAGTTTTCCCCTCGGGATGGCAGTCAAGGAAAGGATCCTAGATGACCCCACTGAATCATTTTAGTTATACATTTCGCACTTGGTTTCATATCGATATAGGTTCCTTGGTGCTTTTGCAATGGTGAAGGTCCCTATCGGCATAGGTTTCGGCTCTCAGGAAAGTGTCATACCGACAACCCTTTGTTTCCCCAACTTTCATTTTGGTGGCTCATGGGTATAGGTGGGATGCTTTTGGTAAATGGTTATGGCGACACTCATATGTTATACTGATATACTTCAATGGGCTTTCTTCAATCGACCTTCAGTATAGGTTTCATCTCTTCGACGTATGGTTTCAGCGATGCGAGTATGTCTCGCTGACTCTGCATTAGGTTCTCTTTTTTGGTGTGACTTCATTCCAGTTACACCAACAACGCAATGAATGACCCTTTCTCAGCATAGGTCCTACTTTCTCTTGGTGAACAGTGGTGCCGCAGCGACCCTCGTAACTTCTACATAGCATCTCGCCGATGGTTCAGAGTTATAGCAACATGCTAAGGTATATGGGGCTCAGTTAGGGAGAGAGATAAAATGTCTCGGTGACTGTGAATTCAATAATTGCATGTGTATTTCCATCAGCCAAGCTTAACGGATTCTCCTGGCAAAGACAAAAGTCTGGATGGTCTGGTGAGACTTTGTAAGATCGGCATAAGTCTTAGCGAGATGTCCAGGGTCTCACCGAATGAAATGATAAAGTTGTCTCGTCGGCGTGACAATAAGGTTGTTACAGCAACACATGAATGAACGGGTCCCTTCAATGAGACATTGTGAAATCGGCATAGGGTCTCTCCAGCATTCGAAAGTTATGCCGAACGAGGATGTTAGCGAGACAACCCTAAGCGGGGAAACATCTTGGCGACCGAGGCAAGCTATGCCGATAGAGGGAACCTTCAGTGAAAGATTCTCAAATTGGCGAGAGGTCCTGGCGACCTCGCCAAGTCTTGTGACAGGCAACGATGGCCTTTGGGGTAAGATTTTCTTTCTCCTAGCAAATGCAGGGCTAACCTGAGGTTGCTTTCAACATAAGTAAAATCATTCTATATAAGGTTTCCCCGACTTTCATATGTTTCTCCAACAACACGATGAGGTTCCTATCGGTAAGAAAGCCAAATTGTCTTGGCGAAAAGTGAGTAAAACACAAGTGCTCAGCAAAGGATTCCTAAGTCTGTGAGAGGTTACGCCAACCGGACTAAGTCTTCCTGACTCGCTAGAGAACAAGGGGATCGGGGTGTCGGCAAAAGGCTATGCCGAAAGGCCGAGTTATTTTGACAAAGGGGCAAAGGGTGTTCATATGTTGGTTAGAAATCAATGGCATCTAAAAGGGAAAGTTGAGGTAGCGGCCCTTGTAAAGGGCTTCTTCTCATTTTTTTTACTTGTGATGAAGATTTGTTGAAGGTTTTGGTGGGGGTGTATGGCTTATTGGTGAATCTACTTTGGTGTTGAAGAAATGGAAGGCAGGTTTCTCTCTAAGCTCTTATTCCTTTGACTCAGCTTTGGTGTGGGTTCATTTTCTTTAGCTTCCTCTTTAGTTCTAGGACGAGTGGGTCTTTAAAGGAATAGTGTCTACTTTTGGATGTTTTCTTTCTATTGATAGTCTTACTACTTCAAGCCATAGGCTTGTTTATGTGTGATTGTGTGTGATTTTGTACGAGGTCACATATCTTCCTTCGATGATAAAGATAAACTATAAGCTAGGAGTGTGGGAGTAGGCAATTGAGTTTGAATCTATCCTTTTTTCCCACTTCCACTATAAGAAGGTGGGGCATTGGGAGAAGAAGTGTCCTCTAAAGCCTGTGGTTCCTCCTTAAAAGAACTTGGTTTCTCAAAAGGAGGCCAAATTTTGGAAGGAGGTTGGGAATCACCATGTTTCTAAGGTTGAGATGAGCTCTGTTGAGCCTTTGGAGGAAGTAGTGTTGAGGGGTCAGCCTCTTAGTGTCTCAGTTGTGAAGGTTTCTCCAGGTCTTCCTTTCCCTATCAAGGAAGTTCCTCCTGTGGAGAGTGAGGTGAAGGCCCCAAGTGTTGATGAGTGTGTTGTTAATCTGGTGGAGGATGTTGGTGTTGATTCGTTGGCTTTGGTGTTTGTTGAGTCTGAGAAGGTGACCCCTTTGAAGATGATCTTCGAGGAGTTGTTTTTAATTTCCAAGGAGGAGGTTTCAAATCTCTCGTTGGTGGATTCAGTTGTGGTCAAAGAGGATTTGTGCTCTGTTGAGCCATTGGTGGAATCAGTTTTAGAGAAGTTGGTGCTCACCTCTTCTTTCATTGATTGTTCTACATGTGCTCCTTAGGAACAAGAGCCATGGAATACTATACATTTAGCTTGAACCAAGTCTCATAATAAGAATCCAAACCCCTCTATGGTGGGGATGGCTACAAGAAACCGTTTGAAGTTGGATTGTGGTTTGGAGCCAAGGGGCAGAGGACAGCCTTCTTTGAAAAAAGTGAGGGAGAGGGAAAGAAAATGTGATATTGTTGGTGGATCGTAGATTACTCTGCTTGAGATGGGATTGAATTGTCCCTCGTAGAATCTTTTATGAAGATCCTCTCTTCGAATATAAGAGCATTAAATAATCCTCATAAATAGGAACTTCTTGCAAACATTGTGAGAGATCGCCGGCCTAATATCATTTTGATTCAGGAAACTAAGATGAATATAGAGAAGGTTGATAGAATTAAGAAAAGGTTTTTTAAGAACTACGGTTTTCATGTTGTTGATTCTGACAGTGCTTCTAGTGGGGTAGCAACATTTTGGAATCCTAAGGTAGTTGTTGGCTCTGACTTATTTGCTTTTGAAAATCATGTTGCTATGTCATTTTTTTGGCTTCAAGGAGAAGTTCTCTAGGGTTTTGTCAAATATCTATGCTCCTAATGCGAAAAGATCTTGTAAGCATTTTTGGGCAAGTTTAAATACTTTTAACTTGGCTCAGTTCTCTTTTTAGAACTAGCAAGTGATGGGGGATTTTAATACCCTGTTGAATGATGTTGATAAGTTTGGGGGATCTCAGGTGGCTAATGATAATCATCTTGATGATCTCATCAATTTCATCAATGATAATATTCTGTTGGATTTGGATTTAGGAGGGGTGTCTTATACTTGGTCCAATAGGAAAATGGGGGATGCTCTAATTCAGGTTAAGTTGGATTGAGCTCTTATTTCTCCTAATTGTTTGCACTTTTATGCATGTTCCCTTTCTACTCTTACAAGGCTTGGTTCAGATCATTTCCCTATTTCCTTGAATGTTGAACCCTTTGGCTATAAAAAGGCTTTTCCATTCAGGTTTGAGAAGATGTGGACTAACCACCTAGACTTGCATTCAAAAATTGTTGAGTGGTGGAATATTAATGTTGATGGGTCTGCCATGTATAAGTTGCTAAGAATCTTGCTTCTATTAAGTAGAATCTAATTCAGTGGAATAAGGCCTCTTTTGGAAACATTTTTGAGGAAAAATCAAAGCTTAAGGGTAAATTAGATATTATGTAGCAAAGAATGTAGGCTTCTGGAGCTAACTCCTCACTTCTTCAGGAAGTGCACTTTTGGCTAGTTTGCATAATATTATGGTGGGGGAGGAGGAGTTTTGGAAGTAGAGGTCTAGAGCTATTTGGCTTCAAAGTGGGGATAAAAATACCTAGTTCTTCCAACTCACGAATTTGAAGCATAGATCCTCTAATAGGATTTCTAAAATTATTGTGAATAATTTTTCTCTTGAAGAGGATGATGACATAAGATCTGTAGCTTGGTCTTTCTTTGAGGACCTTCTCTTGGAGGATCGCCCATTGGATCATGTTTGCCAACAGGGCTTCCTAAATGTTATCCCTAGCTTGGTGTCAAAGGAGGAAAATGGGGTCTGGAATTCCATCAAATGAGGAGATCAGAAGGGAATAAATCTCTGGGGCCTGATGGGTTCCCTATGTTATTCTTTTAGTCTTATTAGGAGATAATTTTGAAGGATGTTCTCAATTCCACCAAAGAATTCTTTGGAAGTAGGCAGCTTCATAAGGAATTGAATTCCATGTTTATAGTGTTAATCCCGAAGAAGCCTGGGACTGAGCTCTTTGTTGATTTCAAGCCTATTAGTCTTTGTAGTTCCATTTATAATATTTTCTCTAAGGTGCTTGCTTCTAGGTTGCAAAGGGTGTTGTCTAAGATTATCTCTCCTCAGTAGAATGGTTTTGTGTCGGGAAGGAATATTTTGGATTCTATTCTTATGGTGCATGAAAACATCCATTCTCTTAAAGTTAACAAAAATCCTGGTCTTATTTTGAAGCTTGTTTTGGTCAAAGCCTACGATCAGGTGAATTTGAGCTTCATGAGTAGCATTCTCAAGGCATTTGGTTTCTTGGACTAGGCTCTACAATTGGTGTAGAAATTAATCTCCTCTCCTTTTGTGGTACTTATCAATGGGTCTCCATCAGCATTTTTTGGAAGTTCTTGTGGTCTTTGGCAAGGGGATCCTATTTCTCCCCTTTTTTTTATCATTATGGTGGAATCTTTGGGCAGGTATCTTCTTCAAGCGGTGTCTAATGGGGCCTTCAAAGGTCTTTATCCTTCCTCGTGCCATCTTTGTTGCTTCCATCAACAATTTTTTAATGACACTATTATTCTTGTGGAGGCTTATGTTCTTGTGACTAAATCTATCCATCTTGTTCTTCAGCGATATGAGGTGGCTTCAGGTTCAGAAGGTGAGTTTGCCTAAGAGTACTACTTTTTTCTTAATACTCTAGAGCATCATTAATTGAATATTGCTAGTAAATTCCTAAATGTGGTATTGGGGAGCTTCCCTCAACCTATTTGGGGCTCCCTCTTTGTTCTAATAGTCTCCTTGATTCCTTTTTGAATAGTGTCATCGATAAGTTTAATTTGAAGCTTGCTAGTTGGAAGGGTGCCCTACTTAGCCAAGTAGGTAAAATCTAGTTAATAAGGTTGACTTTATAGAATTTTTCAGATTACGCCTTAAGTTTGTTCCAAATTCGTAAAATATTTTGGGAGAAGATTGAGGGCATTCAGAAAAGATTCTTATTGTCTAGGATCAAGGAGAAGAAAATATTACACTTGTTGTCCTGGGAGGAGGTGTGCAGATCAAAAATCCAAGGTGGTTTAGGCTTGCGTAAGCTGAAAGAATTCAATTCTTCCCTTATGGCTAAACAGTTATGGAACTTTCTTGTGAGTGACAAAGAATGGATGGCAATCTACTCTTGTAAATGTTTGAGGGGAGTAGATAAGTTTAGAGATTTGTTCAAGCAGAATTTTGTCCCTCCACAGGGGTTTGTCCTCTGGTACTTTATGCTTCGTGCTCATTTGACTATGGCAACTGGCTTGTTGTGGGCCTTGGGAAATGGTAGAAGGATCTTGTTATGGGATGATTGGTTTAGGGATTTGACAAGAAAGTGCCATGTCTGTGTTTGTCATCCCATCAATATTTGACGATGTTGTTCGTCAGTATTCTGTCTTGTTTGTTATCATTTTGTTCATGTCATTCATTTTAATTATTCATTTATCATTGTTCTGTTTGGTTATTTTCCATCTTTGTTCAAGCATTGCATTGGGATTCGTAGCTCATTTTTGTAATATTGATTTAATTATAGAAGTAAATTAAATTATTAAATTATTAAGGGAATCTAAATAATTAAAATATTAAATTAATGTAAAGGTTATAATTATATTGAAATACAAATGAAACACAAATTTGTATTTATAAATAATGGTTATTTAATTTAAAATATAGTGGATTGATAATCCACATATTAATAAAGTTTAAAATTTAAATTTAAATTATTTGATAAATTTTAAGTTTAAATTATTTGATAAGAGGAATGTAATAAAATATTACATCTAAAGTAATGTTTAAAAATAATAATAATAATAAATTATTTATATATATATATATATAATAGAGATTTGATTAAATTGAATAAGCATGATAGAATTATCGCGGATTAACATTAAAATTATCGCAGATTAACAACAACCAACCTTAGTGGGGTAGATTTCTTAATCCTTTGAACGGAGGAATTTTCGTCCAAGTGGTAGAATGGGGCAAAATAATTGTGATGGGTGTGAAATTTATAATTGTGTTGTTGGCAGCTGTTACTTTACTTACCGAGAATTGAAAGAATGTTTCCTTAACTTATTTGGTAAAAAGAGGTGAAAAGAGGATACAGGAAGAATTCATCGAAAAAAAAAAGAGAGGAAGATTTACTCTGGAAGGTAAAAACAAATTACAGAGAGGAGCATCTCGGCAGTCCGTCCCTGATTTCTGTTACATTCCAGGTATGGCTAGAAATTATTGTCGCTCAAGGTTAATAACAGATCTTAGAGTTTTCTCATTGTGTTTAGTTTGATTGCTTATGTTTATCCAAGGGTAATACGTATATAGATTAATATGGCTCAAGCAAGCTTAATTTTCTCTGAGACCTTTTGCTAAGGAGTTTTATTTCTTTTATTGGGAACATGTCATTCATTTAAAAAATAATAATAATAATATCTTCTTCACTCCTAATAGTTAGCAGAAATTATCTCACCCAATTCCAGTGTGTTCTTAAACTCAAAACTGATGTTGAGCGCTCCCGTACAAATCTATTTTGTGCCTATCTTGCAATCATTACTTCCCATGAGGCCGCATTTTGTTGGGGCACTCTGTCAAACTGATCATGTGTTTTTTTATTATTGCATCCTTTTTTCCCTATTTCCTAGCTCCTGTTTTGGTGCAGTCGGGTCCTTGCTGGCTAGAATAATAGGTTGATTGCGCTTGAAATTTTCTTAAGCCTTCCTTGAGAAAATCCGTTTTCTGAGTTTTCTACTCTCCTTGAAATCACATTTCTTTGGGACGCTCAGTCAAGCAGTCTCGTGCTTTTTCTGTTCTTTGGGACGTTTTGTCAAACATTTCACATGCCTTTATCTAGGCGCCTTCCAACTCTTTCTTTTTTTTTGATTGAATTGTGTCAATTAGTTTCCTTGTTGCGTCTATGCTTTCACTTTATGCATTCATTCCTACCAAGGCGGTCGCAACTACAGCCCTAGAGAACTTCCCCACCCTCCATGCATTGACGGGTGTCCATATGCTACATTGTAAAGCTCCCATTTTGGCCCAAGCAGTGAGGATAATGGAAAAAGCTTTTGAAATTTTGACTTTAGTCTTGCTAATTGCATTTGCTTGAAAATTTCTTAAGCCATCTATTAAACCCATTTTGTACGTAGCCTATAGTCCATGAGATCTATTTCTTTGAGGCATTCTGTCATGCAGATTACATGCCTTATGGGTGTTCACTTTCCCCACTCAGCTCTTCTGAACAATGGCAATCTATCACAGCTACAACATTTAGATTTCAAAGAGCGTAGTAAATTAAATAACCTTTCTGATACCATTGGCAACCTATCACAGTTGTTTCATTTGGACTTGGCTTCATGTAGTAAATTAAATAGCTTCTCTGATAACATTGTGCATCTTGTCTTAGCCGTAGCACTGAAACATAATAGGAAATTTAAGGGTTTAACTAATCCCTGTTTCTGTTGGTAATCTTTCGTAGTTGCTTCACTTGAAAATAAAATATTAATTGTTTTTTATTATTCTATACTATATGTTTAGGTAAGCTAGGGAAATGATACAGCCGTAAATCCTAACTTGAATTTATTTAGTTAATTAAATAACTATATATTCTGCATTAAATCTTTATTAAAAGAATGTTCTCATTTTATGGATTATTAAACAAGGGAAATGTCATTGAGAACAGTTTATTGAAGTTTGTCTGCTTAAAATATTTTGTCTTCTTTCATAAATTTTAACGTTGGTATCCTTTAAGAACTATTGTGGACTTCTTTTAGCTTTTGTTGGTAAGAAGCGGGGATGCTAGGGAAAGATTTATGTATTTTTAATGTTAGCAGACATTTTAAGTTAGTTACATCATTCTCGGATAAATATGTGGAAAATATTGTATCTTAGTAGAAATATTTCATCTTTTAGGGATTCTAGATTATGAACAGATTGTTTGACTAATAATGCATATGAATGTTCAACATATGGAAGTAAAAGTAGTTCTAGCAATTTATTCTGAAATTATATGAGTATTTTGGAATAAATAAATAAATGAAGTATTATATATAATGATATTTGAAAAGATTTAAGCACTCTTAAATCAAATAGACCTAGTGAGTATGTTGCTATATAATTTTCCTGAAAAGATAAATTAAGTAAATTGAGTATTATTTATTTAAATCCAAATACATTAAAAATAGATTTATTTCAATTACATTTTAAGTTTTATCTATTTTCAAAATATTTTCTAATACAATTGCTAGTTAAATTTACTTGCAAATTCATTTAATATTAGATTTATGATTGCAGATAAATTATTTATGTTAGATATTAATTGAATAATCAAGGTGTATATTACGTTTTTAATTAAACCTATTATTCTGAAGTAAACAAGCATGTTACATACTGAATTAAATTTATTATAGGTTATACTCTAAATTTGAATTAATTTGAAGTAATGTTTATTATTTTGGTATATTTAGAACTCAAATTATTTTCAAATACAATTCCTAATACATTTAGATTAGATCTATTTGTAGGAGCATTTAAAATTAGTTTTAATTACAGGTTATTTAAAGTTAAATTTAATTACAAATTTCTTACTATTAGATTGTGACGGTGATTAAATTGTCCATGTTGGAATTAAATTAGATTTAGCTAGGGTGGAGTCAACAAATGTAATTAGTAGATTTTTAATAAAAATTATTCAGTTTAAAAGTAAATAAATGTAATACTCTAAATTTTAATTAATTTGAAGTAATGATTATTATTCCCGTATATTTATAACTCAAATTATTTTCAAATACAATTCCTAATACATTTAGATTAGATCTATTTGCAGGAGCATTTAAAATTAGTTTTATTACAAGTTATTTAAAGTTAAATTTAATTACAAATTTCTTACTATTAGATTGTGACTGCAATTAAATTGTCCATGTTGGAATTAAATTAGATTTAGCTAGGATGGAGTCAACAAATGTAATTAGTAGATTTTTAATTAAAATTATTAAGTTTAAAAGTAATTAAATGTATATATTACCTTTTTAATTAAATTTATTATTTTGAAGTAATGGAGGTATAGGTTATATTTTGATCTAATTATTTTGAGATAATCAAGTGTATAAGTCAGGGATTTCAAATTAAGAAAAGATCCACTCATTACATATTCTAGGGCTTATACATTTAAAAGATATTATGATCAAAATGCAATTAATTATAGTTGATCATTTAATAATTCTTTACATTATCTTTAGTAGGTTTGGATTATGTTCATGTGTATGTGAATGGACATTTATTGTTTATCTTGAACATGTTAGATTGTTATTTATTTATTCTGGATACTTTTTGGTATTGATTCCTTATGCATGCTAGTGGTTCCCTGTTGATCATGTAATCTTCTTGTTTATTTCGCTATTGAGGTAATCTTTGTGTATTGACATGTTTAGAAACACTGTAAACCCCGTAATGCTTAAGTTACCTTCTTCTGATGATCATGGGAGGTAGATTGTTAGGTTTCCAGAGGTGATGGGAAACCTGGTTGTGTTGAATTTTACCATGATTATGCCATTGTGTTCTATTGATCATATTCTTATTTTAGACTCTCATGGGTGTACCTTGTTCTATGATTTTCTTTGCCTTTTGGTTATCTCTATGAGTGAGATGGTTCATTCCTCGCATTTGCAATTTTTTCTATGGCATTTATGTTTGGTACACCCCTTGTGGTTGTGAGTCTTGTTTTAGAATTGTTGGGAAGGGTGGCTCTTCATGGGGGCTAACACACAAAGGGGCTATTAGGGTAACCCATGGAAGAGTTTCCTAAACAAGTGATAATATTGTAGACATCTAAATTTAATCACTTCCATATGATTAAATTTATTGTTTCGGCGTCTATCATAGTAATATTAATTTATTAAATTAATATCGCACCCTTTGTCTCATACCGATAAAGTATTTAATTTAATAATTGATACTTTGTCTTTTACCTTATTCCTCTCTAAATTAAATAAATACACTAATTTATTTAATTTAGTCATTCCTTCTCTTTTTGATTTAAAAATCAATTTAAAATTCTTCACTTTCTCTCTCCTTGTCACATCCTCCATAACCTCACCTTAATCCGAATTAATCTAATTAATTCAAGGTTATGATGTGCATCCTCTTAATCAAAGATTAATGTCACATCCTCCTACATTTGCCACTTGCCTCTAATCTTCTGTTAATTAGCATAATCCAATATTTGCACAACCTTAATCAAAGTCATTAGCTAAATTTAGCACCACCTTTTGGTCAACTCTTCCATTTTTCCTTTTTGATTATTAGCCCCCTTTCCCATGTGAATTTTTAATTCACATTTATTTGCCCTAGATTCCTCTCCTTTAAATGTGAATTTTTAATTCACATTCCTTTCTCCCAAGGCTTCTAGAACCTTGGACTTGTCACAATCACCACATGTGACCAAGTCCCCCCTTTTTGGAGCCCACCTTTTACCCTCTAGATCATCCTAGGAATGTGAATTTTTAATTCACATTTATCCCCCCAACTACCTTTCCTTTTCCCATGTAGATTTTGAGGAATTCTAAAATTCCTCAAAAGTCCCTTTCACTCCCACTTGGGGACAAGAAATCCCTTTTTGTGGAAATCCTCTCATCCCCCAAGGTGCATGTCCTTTTCCACCTCATGTACCTTTTTGACAACTCATCTCCACCTCACATCCCCTTGGCCACTTCACCCTCCACATGTCAAGATGTGAGGGCTTGTGGGTTCTCAACCCACCATAGCCCTTCATCTTGACCTTGTTGGATCAATCTTGGCCCTTGAATTCTCTAGAGAATTCAAGTTGCTCTATAAATACCCCCTCTCTATGAGTATTTTAAACACTTAGTCAATTTGCAACTACATGCTGCCATTTTGTGCACTCATCCTATTTGCAATCACATCCACTTGCATTTTACATCCAAACACATAATAGTGATCTTCAATAGAGCCATCAAGGAGCACACAACCAATCTTAAACAAGGGTCAATCAAAGGAGTATCAGCAACAAGGGGAAGGTAAACCATTTGTCTTGCATTATCTACTCTTCTCATTGTTTTATCACTCTCTTTCGGCTAACCTCGAGGTGTTCTTGATATTTTGTTTTCATAGCTTTTAGTTGTTTTGCTCATTTAGAATAGCATAATATCAAGGGTATACAAATATAATTAATGAGCTAGTGGGTTTGGGTAGTTAAACATTAAACAAGATTAATCATGTGCCTCACCCATACTATTAGTGCTTTCACAGGCTAAGGATGGGATGAGAAGACCTTGTTGGTAAGACCACTCCCTTGTCCGCATGAAAGGTAAGTGGTCCTGCATGAGTCACCCTATGCAGTGATGCCTTGAGATAGGCAACAAGGATAACCATAGATGGAGGCGGTACCTTGTGATATGTTGCCTGGATAATCCATGTAAGGCCATGCAATGACACTCTCCCATAGTACTCATTTATTTTCCTTTGATTGGTAAACTATGGAAGAGTTGTTGTACTTGTTTGATGTTGTTTTATGTTAGTTAGCCTTGTCTGCTTGACCTTGTTTGGATGTGGATCGTTTCTTGTCATCTTCTAGCATGGGGGGTGGACCTTCGAGTCCATGCCATCGGGTGGAACATGCTATGCACCCATTGGGTTCCTAGGATGTGTTTGTGATGTAGAAGTGGATGCATAGTTCTAGAACTTCACCTGGTTGAAGACTTTTCCTCAATTTTATGGTACCATGTTCAATTATGTAACATGCTTGTAATTGTTGTATCTTATCCTCTTGCATCATGATGCATATGTACTCTTGAAGAAATGTAATGTACTATTATATACATGATGTGATGTATTGGTGCAAATACACTCCACAATTGTAATATTGATTTATGAATCAAAATAAAATTAATGATGTATATCTTTTCATCTCTATTGCTCATGGATGATTATATGTTATCATTATGTAATCTTGATTATTTATTTGCTTTCATTTGATCAAATTTTATGAATTGTAATGACCATTCTGTGTACCCCAGAGGACATGAATGACTTTGTAAATGCATAATTGTTGTTCCTGTAATGTATGTACATATTTATCATATGCAATGTTTCACTTTTAAACAAAAAAAATTGTGGTGTTTTTTGTCCTTTAGGATTCACACGGCGGGGCGTTACATCTTTGGTATCAAAGCCAAGGTTTACAACTCTAGGTACTCTAGGTTAATTGTGCCCATTAAGCTAACCTTTGCGCTTAACTCTTGATCTGACATGTTCCCCTCTAATGTCATACAGGAGCATGCCTCGAGTTAGAGGTCGTGGTCATGGCAGGCATCGAAGAGGTGGTGGTTGTAGAGCCAACTGTGAAAGTACTCCATCACAAAGTTCCCATGAATCAAAACGTGAGGAACAATAGGGATCTCAAAATCATCCAGAAGGAGGAGGTCTAAATCTGAAATAGTCAGGAATGGATGATTTGTAGTTATGAAAGTTGTTGGAGGAGGTGCTTGGTCATTTAAGCCCTAGGCTAGAAGGAGAGTAACAAGTAGAGAGGAAAAGGGAGAGGTCTCCAAGGCAGAAGGAAGTATCAACAGAGTAGGATGCAATAGTGGCAAGTCACATGAGGGATCCATTGAGAGCTCATCCTCCCACTTTTGATTGTGTTGGCGGAGGACTTGAGGTAGAAATATGCTTAATAGACTTGGATCGCTACTTTGCAATGCCTCCTTACGGTAGCAATACTCGAGGTAGGTGCGCCATTATGAAACTCAGAGGCTTCGCATCTACATTGTGGCATCTAGAAGAACATAAACTACACCTAGACATTAGTATGGTGACTTGGGAGTTGTTTTTGGAAAGATTTAGGGCTTGTTTCCTCTCAGATCACTAGAGGCAGGGTCGAGCAAATGAATTTCATTAGCTAAGAAAAATGGCAATGTTAGTTGACCAATATGAGCGCCAATTCTATGAGCTCAAGCAGTATACAGGAATTGACAATGATGAGGCAATTCTTGTACAACACTTTGTTAGGGGCTTAAACACCCAAATCAATGGACGAGATCGAATCTTCGAGCCAAAGACAATGGAGGTAGTTGTTGAGAAGGCCCATCTGGTAGAGGATAATTTGGCCATGGCTTGGGGAGGTCACACAAGTGTGCAGATTGGTAGTGCATCAGCATCTAGTTTTCGATCTCGAGGTGGGCAGCCTCAAGCTGCACACTCTTCTAGGAGTTTTCATGTTCCTTCTAAGAGTGGTCAGCAGCAATAGCAATCGCAACATAAGCACAAAAGTTCCCAATCTCAGTAGAGCAGCAGAACTCAGTTCAAAAATAATCAGAGTTAGCAACATAATCAGCGTAATCATTTTGAGCAGCCTACTCAAAGCTCATAGTTAGCTCCCAATCGAAGCAGTTATCAGCAGTCAAGTGCACCATCAGGAGTGGAGGTTTTGGTCGAGGTACAAGTTGTTTCACCTATGGTCAACAGGGACATATTGCTAGACAATGTTCGTAGAAGAAAACTTTAGGTTTTAGTCAGAGGCCAGCCGCTTTCGAGCCAACGGTGGGTGATGCGGGAAAATCTCATTGAGTCTTTGCAATGGTTGACAATCGTCAAGTCCATCACTAGGGCATTATAGTTGAGGTATCAGGTGTGTTACTAGGCACTAGTATTTCTATTCTCTTTAATTCTAATGCATCAAATTCATTTATTTTCCCTTCAGTAGTAGAGAGTTGTAGACAAGTGGCAGCAAGGAAAGGCATCAAGTGACAAGTCAAATTGGCCTTCGGGGAAAAGGTAGTAGTTGAATCGTATGTTCAGGGTTGTGTCTTAAAATTGGGTCGTTGGTGACTACGATGGACCTTTAAATCCTACCTCTTGGGTCCTATGATGCCATTTTGGGTATGGATTGGTTGAATGCTCACCGAGTCATAATAGATTGTTGCCACAAGGTTGTGTGGTGTGTAGATGATTCAGGAAGTGAAGTGGAGATCATTGGCATACAAAGACCCATCTCATTGCAAATGCTTTATGCTATGCAACTAAAGAGGTGTTTCTGTCAGGGCTGTTAGTTGTTTGTTGTGTCGTTCAATGACTTGGATTTGGGAGAGAGTCAAGAGGTGTCAGTGGATGACTACCCTCTTCTTAAGGATTTTTCTGATGTTTTTGAGTGAAATTTTGGGAATGCCACCAAAGCGTGACATTGACTTCAGGATTGATCTTGTACCTAAGGTTGAGCCTATATCTCAGGCTCCATATCATATGACAACTCAGGAGCTTCAGGAGCTCCATTTACAATTAGAAGAGCTTTTATCAAAAGGGTTCATTCATCCTAGTGTTTCCCCGTGGGGAGCACCAATTATATTTGTAAAGGATGGTTCCCTCCATTTGTGCATTGACTACAGGTAGCTAAACAAGGTGATAGTGAAGAATCACTACCCTTTGCCAAGAATTGATGACCTTTTTATTAGATAAAGGGGGCTCAGGTATTGTCAAAGATATATTTTAAGTTAGGATACCATCAATTGCAGATAGTCAAAGCTAATATTCACAAAACAACATTTTGCACTATACAGACATTATGAATTCACTATTATGTCGTCCAGGTTGACGAATGCACAATCAGTCTTCATGAGCCTGATGAATGGAGTCTTTCAAACATATTTGGATAGATTTATTCTCATGTTCCTCAATGATATCTTGATCTACTTGAAAACTATGGAGGAGCATGAGGAACACTTGAGACAGGTGTTGTAGTGCTTAAGAGACAACCAGCTGTATGTTAATTTGGCTAAGTGTGAGTTTTATAAGATTGAAGAGAAATACTTGGGTCACATCATCTCTGGTGAAGGTATTTCTATGGATCCTTCAAAGATTTAAGCCATAGTTGATCGTCCTGCACCCACGAATGTTCTTAAGATTCATAGTTTTGTGGGTTTGGCAGGTTACTATTGGTGGTTTGTAGAGAGATTTTTGAGGATTGCACATGCCATCACTAGCCTTCAGAGGAAAGGAAAGAGTTTTGTTTGGTCAGAACAGTGTCAGTTATATTTTTAGACCCTTAAGAAAAAGTTGACCAATGCACCGATTCTAGCAGTTCCTAATCCTACTAGGGAATTCGTAGTATGTACAAATGCTTCCTTCAAAGGTTTAGGAATTTTTTTAATGCAAGAGGGTCGTGTGATTGCATTTGAGTCCCGCAAGCTCAAGGATCATGAGTTGAATTACAATATGCATGATTTGGAGTTAGCTACGGTTGTTTATTCCCTTGTGAGATGGAGGCACTTTCTACTAGGGCATTGATTCGAGCTTCATAGCAATCATCACAACTTGTAGTATATTTTTAAGTAGCCGAACCTGAATGCTAGGTAGAGGAGATGGATGGAGTTTCTTTGTGAATATGATTTTGAGGCTATATACATCCAAGGCAAGGAAAACGTAGTGGTTGATTCTCTAAGTTGACGGAGGCATGACATATCTACAGTAACTCTTGATGTGGATTTGAGGACCCAGATCCTCGCAACACTTCCTTTAGATAGTTGGTATTAGGAAGTGAAGGCATAAATTGACTCAGATAGGGCTCTGGAGGCAAAGTTCTCTAGTTATACATTGGAATCTGACAGGCTTATGCGGCATTTGGGTCATATGTATATACCTCCTACAGAGGGTCTTCATACCCTAATCATGACTGAGGCACATCAAGCTCCCTATTCTACTCATCTAGGAGTCAAGAAGATGTATGCAGACCTTCGTTCACTATACTTTTGGGCTGGAATGAAGAGATACATTCCAGACCTTGTGGCAAGATGTTTGGAATGTCAGAGAGTTAAGGCAGAACATCAGCATTCCGTAGGTCTTTTACAGCCTCATCTCATTCTTGAATGGAAGTGGGATATCATATCAGTGGACTTTATTGTCAATTTACCCATGTCTTCTCATCAGGATGATGCTATCATGGTCACTATTGATAGGTTGACCAAGGTGGCACACTTCTCTCCTATTTGATCCTCATATACTTCTTCCTTTGTAGATATAATTTTCATGGAGGACATTGTAAGACTACACAAAATTTTGTGAAGGATCATTTCTAACAGAGATTTGGTGTTCACTTCTGCATTGTGAACATCATTGCAGCATTCCTTAGGAACCCAACTGAACTTTAGTTATGCCTACCATCCTGAAACATATGGTCAAACTGAGAGGGTCAACCAGGTTCTTGAGGACATGTGCTCCATATGTACATAATGGATTAACAGTCATGTTGGGAGGATTTTTTGCATCTGGTAGAGTTTTCTTATAATAATGGTTACCACAGCTCGATTGGCATGGCACCTTTTCAGGAATTATATGGCCATCCTTGTTGGACCCTGTAGAGTTGGGACCATCTTGAGGACCAAGTTTTGCTTGGACCCGAAATGCTTTAGGATATGGAGTAATAGGTTGCTTGCATCAAAGAGCACTTAGTAGTAGTCCAAGACATGTAAAAGAAGTATGTTGATGCGCATAGGGTTGACTATCAGTTTTTTGTTGGTGATCATGTCTTTCTGCGAGTGTTTCTGTGAAAGAGTCTAATCCGTTACAGAAAAGGTGCTAAGCTCACCCTTCATTTTGTGGGACTGTTTGAGGTGTTGGAGAGAATTGGCCCCATTGCTTATCGCCTATTTTTTTTGCCCAGTCTATTGCACATTCATGATGTGTTTCATGTTTCTATACTCGGGCCCTATCATCCAGATGTTTCTCACATGCTTGATTGGAATGTGTTGTAGGTCAAGGACGGGTAGCTGGAACTCAAGCCGATTGTTGTGCTTCAGCACAAGAGACTTGTTCTCAAGGGTAGAGAGATTGAGCAAGTGTGGGTCCAATGGCACCCTAATGACGAGTCATTAGTGACATGGGAGGATGCATCCCACATTCAAGAGTACTCTCCCTTTTTATTTTTTGGCTTCCAGGAATTAGCCTAGTTCTAGGGGGGAGGATGTAGTGCCTCTCGTGATACCATACTCTTATGTTACTATGTGGATACTGTTATGTTTGATGTATACTCGTGATTACATTGGTGATTGTTTCACCTGTTTGACTTATATGTTTTGTTTGGATGCACATGATACTATTTTATGATTTTAATGATATAATCTTGCATGGTGTTCATCTTTATCTGATTATGTAGCATTGTGTGGTTACGTAAATGGTTTTATACTTGTTTCATGATATTTATGATGATTGTGTTATTGTTTGAGGTTTGAGTGAGGGGGTGCCCTGCCACACTACAATTCTCTCTCATAATGTGTTTGGCATTAAATATATATATGTTGTTTCCACACTCAGTTTTATGCAGGGCTGCAGGTACCGGGCACCAACTCCACCCGCACCATAGGGTCTGAGCATGCCCAACATACCCAATGGATATGATGTGGTTTAGGGATTTGACAAGAAAGTGCCCCATCTGTATCTGTCATCCCATCAATATTTGACGATGCCGTTTGTCAGTATTTCGTCTTGTTTGGTATCTTTTGTTCATGTTCATTTTAATTATTCATTTATCATTGTTCTGTTTGGTCATTGTCCATCTTCGTTAAGGCATTGTGTTGGACATTGTAGCTCATTTTTATAATATTGATTTAATTATAGTAGTAAATTAAATTATTAAATTATTAAGGGAATCTTAATAATTAAAATATCAACTTAATGTAAAGGTTATAATTGTATTGAAATACAAATGAAACACAAATTTGTATTTATAAATAATGGTTATTTAATTTAAAATATAGTGGATTGATAATCCACATATTAATAAAGTTTAAAATTTAAATTTAAATTATTTGATGAGAGGGATGTAATAAAATATTACATCTAAAGTAAAGTTTTAAAATAAATATACTAATAAATAATATTTATATATTTAAAAGTTTTGACCCACCCTAATAGAGATTTGATTAAATTGAATAAGCATGATAGAATTATTGCAGATTAATATTAAAATTATTTTTCCCCTAATGGCAACCAACCTTACTAGGGGTAGATTTCTTAATCCTTTAAATGGAGGAATTTTCGTATTTGGTAAAAAGGGGTGAAAAGAGGATACGGGACTAATTCATTAAAAAAAAAAAAAGAAGATTTACTCTGGAAGGTAAACAGAAATTACAGGGAGGAGCATCTCAGCAGTCCATCCCTAATTTCCGTTACATTCCAGGTATGGTTAGAAATTATTGTCACTCAAGGTTAACAGCAGATCTTAGAGTTTTCTCGTTGTGTTTAGTTTGATTGCTTATATTATCCAAGGGTAATACATATATAGATTAATATGGCTCAAGCAAGCTTAATTTTCTTTGACAGCTTTTTCTAATGAGTTTTCTTTCTTTTATTGGGAACATGTCATTCATTAAAATAAAAAAAATTAATAATATCTTCTTCACTCCTAATAGTTAGCAGAAATTATCTCACCAGCTTCCAGTGTGTTCTTAAACTCAAAACTAGTGTTGAGTGCTCCCGTACAAATCTATTTTGTGCCTGTACTGCAATCATTGCTTCCCATGAGGCCGCATTTCATTGGGGAACTCTGTCAAACTGATCATGTGTTTTTTTTTTATTGCGTCCTTTTTTCCATATTTCCTAGCTCCTATTTTGGTGCAATCGGGTCCTCGCTGGCAAGAATAATAGGTTGATTGCGCTTGAAAATTTCTTAAGCCTTCCAAGAAAATCCGTTTTGTGCATCTTCTGCTCTCCTTGAAAGTTGAAATCACAATTCTTTGGGGCGCTCAGTCAAGCAGTCTCGTGCTTTTTCTGTTCTTTGGGATGTTTTGTCAAACAGTTCACATGCCTTTATCTAGGCGCCTTCCAACACTTCCTTTTTTTACATTGAATTGTGTCAATTACTTTCCTTGTTGCATCTATGCTTTCACTTTATGCATTCATGCCTACCAAGGCGGTCGCAACTGCAGCTCTAGCAAACTTCCCCACCCTCCATGCTTTGATGGGTGTCTATACCCTATTGTAAAGCTCCCATTTTGGCGCAGGCAATGAGGATAATAGAAAAAGGTTTTGAAAATTCGAGTTTACTCCTGCTAATTGCATTTGCTTGAAAATTTCTTAAGCCATCTATTAAACACATTTTGTACCTAGCCTACAATCCATGAGATCCGTTTCTTTGAGGCATTATGTCATGCAGTTCGAATGCCTTATGGGCGTCCACTTTCCCCACTCAGCCGTTCTAAACAATGGCAAATTGGCAATCTATCACTGTTGCAACTTTTAGACTTGAAAAAGCGTAGTAAATTAAATAACCTTCCTGATACCATTGGCAACCTATCGCAGCTGTTGCATTTAGACTTGACTTCATGTAGTAAATTAAATAGCTTTTTTGATAACATTGTGTACCCTGTCTCAACTGTAGCACTGAAACATAATAGGAAATTTAAAGGTTTAATTAATCCTTGTTTCTGTTCGTAATCTTTCGCAGTTGCTTCACTAGAAACTAAAATATTAAATTTAGTTTTTTCTTTTTTTTGATTTTGTGCTATAAGTTTAGATAAGCTAGGGAAATGATACAGTTGTAAATCCTAACTTGACTATATTTAGTTAATTAAATAACTATATATTCTGCATTAAATCTTTATTAAAAGAATGTTCTCGGTTTGTGGATTATTAAACAAGGGAAATGTTCTTGAGAACAGTCTATTAAAGTTTGTCTGCTTAAAATATTTTGTCCTCTTTCATAAATTTTAGCATTGGTATCCTTTTAGAACTATTGTGGACTCATTTTAGCTTTTCTTGGTAAGAAGCGAGGATGCTAGGGAAAGATTTATGTATTTTTACTATTAGCAGACATTTTGAGTTAATTACATCATTCTCAGATAAATATGTGGCAAATATTGTATCTTAGTAGAAATATTTCGTCTTTTAGGGATTCTAGATTATGAACAGATTGTTTGACTAATAATGCATATGAATGTTCAACATATGGAAGTAAAAGTAGTTCTATCGATTTATTCTGAAATCGTATGAATATTTTGTTATTCTGAAATCGTATGAATATTTTGGAATAAATAAATAAATGAATTATTATATATAGTGATATTTGAAAAGATTTAAGCATTCTTAAATCAAACAGACCCAATGAGTATGCTACTGTATTGTTTTCCTGAAAAGATAAATTAAGTAAATTGAGTATTATTTATTTAGATCCAAATACATTAAAATTAGATTTATTTTAATTACATTTCAAGTTTGATCTATTTTCAGATTATTTTCTAATATTTTTAAATTAGAAATTATTCTCAAGTACATTTAAAATTATTTTTAGATACAATTCCTAATACATTTAGATTGGATCTATTTGCAAGACCATTTAAAATTAGTTTTAATTACAAGTTATTTAAAGTTAAATTTAATTACCAATTTCTTACTATTAGATTGTGACAGTGATCAAATTGTCCATGTTGGAATTAAATTAGATTTAGCTAGGGTGGAATCAACAAATGTCATTAGTAGATTTTTAATTAAAATTATTTAGTTCAAAAGTAATAAATGTATATATTACCTTTTTAATTAAATTTATTATTTTGAAGTAATAGAGGTATCTAGGTTATATTTTGATCTAATTATTTTGAGATAATCAAGTGTATAAGTTAGGGATTTCAAATTAAGAAAATATCCAATGGATTACATATTCTAGGGCTTATCCATTTAAAAAATATTATGATCAAAATGTATTTAATCATAGTTGATCATTTAACAATTCTTTACATTATATTTAGTAGGTTTGGATTATGTTTACGTGTAAGTGAATGGACATTGATAGTTTATCTTGAACATGTTCGATTGTTATTTATTTATTTTGGATACTTTTTGGTATTGATTCCTTATGCATCATGTTGATCATGTGATGATCCATTGACCTGTAATGCTTAAGTTACGTTCTTATGATGATCATGGGAAGTTGATTGTTAGGCTTCTGGAGGCGATGGGAAACCTGGTTGTGTTGAATTTTTCCATGATTGTACCATTGTGTTCTATTAATCGTATTCTTATTTTAGACTCTCATGGGTGTACCTTGTTCTATGATTTTCTTTTCCTTTTGGTTATGACTATGAGCTAGATGGTTCATGCCTAGCATGTGCAATTTTTTTTGTGGTGTTTATGTTTGGTACACCCCTTATGGTTGTGAGTCTTGTTTCAGAAACTATTGGGGAGGGTGGCTCTTCATCGAGGCCAGTGCACAAAGGGGCTATTTGGGTAACCCATGGAAGAGTTTCCTAAACAATTGATAATATAATTAATGAACTAGTGGGTTTGGGTAGTTAAACATTAAACAAGATTAATCATGATCCTTACCCATACTGTTAGTTCTTTCATAGGCTAAGGATGGGATGAGAAGACCTATTCAGTAAGATCACTACCTTTTCCTCATGAAAGGTATGTGGTCCTACATGAGTCACCCTATGGAGCGGCACCTTGAGATAGGCAGCCAGGATAACCATAGATGGAGGCAGTACCTTGTGATAGGTTGCCTGGATAATCCATGTAAAGCCATGTGATCACACTCTCCCACAATACCCATTTATTTTCCTTTGATTGGTAGCCTCTAGAAGAGTTGTTGCACTTGTTTGATGTTTTCTTATGTTAATTAGCCTTTCATGTTATGCCTTGTTTGCATGTAGATCCTTTCTTGTCATCTCCTAGCATGGGGGTGGACCTTCGGGCCCACGCGGTCAAGTGGAACATGTTATTAACCCATTGGGTTCCAAGGATGTGTTCATGATGTAGAAGTGGAAGCAGAGGTCCAAAGCTTCACTTGGTTGAATAATTTTCCTTAGTTTTATGGTACCATGCTCAATTATGTAGCATTCTTGCAATTGTTGTATCTTATCCTCTTGCGTCAGGATGCATATGTACTCTTGAAGGAATGTATGTACTCCTAAAGAAATGTAATGTACTATTATATCCATGATGTGATGTATTAGTGGAAATACACTCCACAATGTAATATTGATAAAATTTTATGAATCATAATGACCATTCCATGTACCCCAGAGGATGTGAGTGACTTTGTAAATGCATAATTTTTGTTCATTTAATGCATGTACATATTTATTGTATGCAATGTTTCTCTTTTAAACAAAAAAAAAGTTGTGGTGTTTATTGTCCTTTGGGATTCACAAGGCAGGGCATTACTTGTTAGCCTTTTGCTCATGAAATGATCAATCTCCTTTGAAGCGCACTTGTTCTCCCCAAATAGGATCTTAGAGAATATGATGTACATCCTCTAAGGTAATTGTCATCTCCCCAGTCAAGAGGTGAAATGTGCATGTATTTGCATCCCAGCGCTAATAGAGAGCCATCAGCATAGCATTGTGTTACTTCATGGGAGGCATGAGGTATGCCCAATAGATGCCTATGGCCTAAAGGTGCTCTATCTCCTCTAATAACATTGTTGGGGCTAGGTCTCTCAAAAAGCTCAACTCTCTACCCCCTAGCCACTACCACGAACAAGCGAGTACCTATCAAAATCACATCAATATGCTCTAAACCTCATCTAATATCGTTTATTTTTACATTATTCATCATGAAAGTGTACTAAAGTTCTTCTAATGTTCTTTCCTAAAGTCCCTAGACACTTTAGAACACTTTTCCAAGGACACTTCACAAAGAAATGGGACAGTTTGCAAAGAAACAAGACACTTTGCAAACAAAAGGGACACTTTGCGAATTGTAAGAATTGGCTATGAAGGTAGCCACCCAAGATCTAGACGCCTAATAGAAAGCACAAAAGAGAGAGAAAATAATATGACAAGAATAAATTGTATTCAATATCAATAATATGATATGCAATAACATGCTCAATACAATGCATAGGAGACCCCTTGGATATATAGCCAAGGTGAGAACATAGGAGGGCATAAGATTATGACAATTGTCATAATCTTATGACATGTGACAACAATGAAGAGTTATCACTCCATCTAAAGTGGAAAAAGATAATGTGATAATCTCCACAAAAGGTGGATCACCCACAAAAGGTGGAGAGATGATCACATGATGTGTCCACAAAAGGTGGAAGTGATGAGGTATGAGATGTCAAGTCCACAAAAGGTGGAAAATCGCCAACAACCTCCTATGTGGTCTCTAAGTAAACTTAACTAAGGTGTAATTATGACCTAGGACAAGGTACAAGACATTTAATTACACCAACATGATTAAATGGGTCACTTTGCAAAGAAAGGGGGAACTTTGCGAAAAAAATTCCAAGATCCTAAATTAACCTATACATGCATTAAAAATCATTAAATAACTACAAAAACACTAAGCGAAGGTCACAGAATCAACTCACCTCTTGATGCTACTCATGGTGTGCCACCTGGTCTCAAAGCACATCTAGTTGTGTCAACATGTAATCTCATCTACTTGGCATCTTTCTGTCTCACTCGTCACTCTCATGCTACAAGAAAGTAAATGAAATAGTAAGTGGAAAATTATTCCTCTTTTTACCTCTTTTCATCCTTTCTTACTCTTACATATAAAACTAGGGTTATTCCTCTCTTAAGAGTTAATAAAGTAAGTTTTCTTCAAAACACCATAACAGGTGCTAGGGAACTCTATTTTTTACGCTGTTTGATGCATTGGAATCATGATTCCAAACCCAACATCATCAATTGTTTAGATCATTATGTGAGATGGTACTTGGAAATTCCCTATGATATGATTGCTCCTATTTCGATGTGGCTAGATTGCTACCTTGATTCCACCTTTGTAAAACAACTGAAATCAAGGGGGGCATACATCTACCCTCGAATTTTATTTCTAGAAGATAGATAATAGTATTTTTAGACAACTAATGAATTCATGTTGCAATATGTGATTCCTAATGTTTTTTTTTTGTAGATAACTACACTAGGGGCTTCATTCTCCCATCTTTTGAATTATTATCCTCTTATGCAATAAATTATACTTTTTGGAGTCATTTAGCTTACATATGCACGTAGAGTCATATGGGCGCTAAAGTGGGGGCCAATTGTGGACACATAAATTATATTCCTTTGTAGAAAGTATAATTTGTGGCCTAATTTGGTCCTATTTTAGACACCCTTGTACCAATCATCCCCTAAAAACTACATTTATAAGCCCCTAATGTTTATTATTTTTTATCTAGAGGCCCATTTCACTCAAAAATCATATAAATCCCGATAAATAATACTTAAATCATTCATATTTCAAAAACACACCTATGAAAGCCACATGTGGGACCCATTTACCACCTTGGGTGAATGAGTCCCCTCTTGTGGGACCCATTTGCAAAGGGTGACAAATGAGTCCCTTTTGGGGGAATTTTCAATTTTAAGCTAGAAACCCACCAACTTAATTTAATATTTCAATGGATGTCAACCTCTTAGGTCTAAATAATGAGAATTTAGGTATTGATGCCTATAAATATTTTTTTTCGGTCATTTTTCACATCTCTAGTCATTTTTATCAAGCAAAATCAAAAGTTAAGTGTTTTATATCTTCCACAAGAAGATTCATAAGTTTTTCTATAACAAAGTTGAAGCTTTAGGCCAGTAAGAAAGGGTTTTTGCGGGTCTTCAAGCTCACTTCTTATTCAAGATCCAACATTGCAAGGAGTTGATTATGGATGCCTATTGAGAATCTTGGAGAAATCTAGGTTGAAGAGATGCAACTAGCCATCAAATCACACCTAAAGATTTGTTTTCAAAGTGATTCCATCTTCCATTTTCTCTCTATCTTCAGATATAAGGTTTGCATGTCATTAATATTCATTTAAAATGTTGTATGGTTTCTTAGGTTGAAGTCTTACATCATTCAAGCTTCATCTAAACATCTTATTCTAGCACATTAGAATAGGGTTTTGTCTTATTTCAGATTTTCCTAGTCTTAGAGACAATTAGAGCTAGGGTTTTATGCATATTTTATCCATCCAAGGTTTGATTACCAAATTAGGGGTTTGACTAAGGAAAACCCCCCATTAGAAAACAAATTATATTATGTTTTGCATGTGTTTTCAAAGATTCAGATCTAGGATTCAATTTAGAAGTGTAGTGCAGGTGACAAAGTGCATATCTGAAACTTTAATTTTTAGAAAATGAAAAAAGTACTAATTCACCATGAATGGTGAATGAGTCCCACTGTAGGTTTCCATTAGAGTAGAGTGTAGATTCCAGTACCCTTTTGGTAGAAATAGAATTCTAAGTAGAAACACTAGTCTGGGACTAATTTGCCCAAGTTGGCGAATGAGTCTGAGTCAGTCAAAAAGTCAACATTTCTAGTTTTTCAAAGTCATATCTAGTCTCCTGCAAGTTTACAAGTGCATACATTTAGTTTTCCAACTTTATGTTTTGTTCTACTTGCATTTCTATTCATCTTTCTAGGTCTTTTTGCATACCTCACAGTGTTTTCAAATATTTTGCATTTCTTAGTTTCCATTCAATTAGTGATCTATTTCATCAAAATTCTGCATTTAGATCATCCCATTTAGGCATATTGCATCCATATCACATTAATCTTGAATGTTTACATTTTATTTTGTCCCATCTTTCCCCTTTTGGGTGAAAAAACCTAGAAGGGCTAGAAAGCATTTGAGTGCCAAAATCTTTGTTCACAATGTCTATTAAAGCATGCCTACAATGAGTATGTGAGAAATATATAGTGAGTTGAAATAAGGAATCCATATTCTATACAGGTTTTAGGTATCTAGAGACAAGGAAGAGAGTGAGTTTCAGTTGCCCATGTGTATGCAATAAATTATTTGTGATAATGGAAGCTTCAGTATAGTGTCAATCATTTGACTGTGTTGAAATATTTTTTAGTACTTGCTATTGTAGACTTTCTTTAAACTACATGTTTGAATAGTGCATCTCCATAGCAGGAATCAAGTATTTGATCTTCAAATCCAACTACACTTTGGGCAAGATTTCCCTTTGGGATTGTTTTCATTGCTAAGCCAATGCACATAACTTCAATGTTTGATCAAAAGGTCATAATACACTATTGAAAGAAAATTTGTTCAATAATTTATTTTCTTGCCACGACACAATAACATTTTTTCCATGGGGGTTACCTTAGAATTTTTGGTTTTTTGCTAGATTTACGCAATTTTGCAGAGGCAAGCTTGTAATCTAAGCACTCATAGGTGATTTTTTTATAGGAAGGGTTCTGTCATGAACCAAATATTTTAGTTCTATGTTGCTCTCTTGCACTCTTAAAGTTTTTCACCTAAAAGGAGAGAGTTAGACCAAAAACCTAAAATATAGATGGTTCACTCAAAATAATGTAAGTATAATGGAAATATGAATGAAATGTGCCTAGTTGAGATAAACTAAGTGAAAATAACTGATAAAATCTATTCATCATTAATTGAAAACTATTGAAATACAACTTGTTAGAAAACATATTGTGATATGTGAAAACACCTAAAAATGAATGCAAATTGCAATAGAAATGGATGAAACTGAAAGTTTGCACCTAAGATCTTGATGAAGACTAGAAATAACATTTGGAATGCTCCTAATGCTAGAAATTTTACCTACAGGAACTCATTCGCCATTCTGGCCAAATTAGTCCCAGATTTAGGAAATTCTTCTGGAGTCTGTTTTAGACAAATGGGTATCTAAAACTGTAGAAAAACCTGTTTACACTTGGTAGTGGGACTCATTCTCCATCAATGGTAAATTAATCCACTTTTGAATTTTTGAAAATCCAAAAAGTGGAAACTAAAGCCCTTAATTTGCTCTTCAGTTCCTGACAGGTGTCTGCCTCTGAAAAGTATGATTTTCGGGTCTAAAAGTGAATATTTGTTGATGCTTTGACTTGTTCAACAAGAATATGTCATCAAAAACTTTCCAACTTTATCTTCAATTATTTCCAAGCCTTCAAGATGTCTAAATCTGCAAACACACAAAAAGAGAAGGAGAAATGTTGGATGTTAAGGCAGGGGGTTTTCCTTGGTCAAACCCCTTTTTAGGTAATTAAATAAAAATGGAGAAATAATGTACTGAAGCATGCAACAATAGAGTTATTACCTTTCCGTGATGATTGATCTTGGATTTCTACAACAAAACATGAAGAATCTTCTCTTGAATGTCTAAAAAATGTTATCTTAATGACTTGAAATGATGAAACCCTAACTTACTTGACTTGATAGAGAAGATAGACAGTGAATGAATGATAAGAGATGTGTGAATGAGTTATGAGATGTAAATTAGGGTTTAGAGACTTGGTTTTATAGGAAATTCTCCTAATTTTCCCGTAAATTGGATCCCTAAAGTCAACATGAAGAAAAATTAAACTTAAAACCTAATTTTTCCCACTCAAAAGTCAAAAATGACCCAAATGGGACTCATTCACCACCTTGTGAAAATTATTCCCACTTGCCAGGGACTCATTCACCTTAGATGGTGAATTAGTCCCAGAAGGGTCCATTTTCCAGTTGGTTTATTGGGAGATAAGAAAATCTGATTTATATAGTGACTTTCTTTCTCAGTTATCTCATCAAATATTGCCTCAAGATACACAATATGGGGTCATAGGGGCTTATTAATGATGATGTGAAGGTCAATTAGGGCTTGGGATAGAATTCAATGTGAAAGTGTGATTAATTACACTTTAAAACACTAAAATGAGGTCCACATAGCCTAGAAAGGCACAACATCCAATGTGAATGTGTAAGACACATTACAAAACTAGATTAACATTAAGTTTATTTTACAAGCCTTCTAGATTGGTGTGAGAATGCAATTAAATATATTTTACATTGTTGAATTAAGGGAAAATGGGTTCATCAAGTCTCGAGAGGCGTGAATGTCTTTTACAACACTTTACAACACCTTTACAAGACATCGTTAAATGCATTTTATTCTATTTGCAAGGGTCCAAGACCTAGTGTGGATGTGAAAAAAACCTAACAACACTAAATCGAGGCCTTCTTAAGTCCAATTTATCATCAATTATTCCCAAAATCAAGCAAGTTTCCTTTTTTCTATGGTACATTTATCCCCCACTTTAGTGAGAGGATGAACCTGCTTCAAACTCACACTAAAGCAGACATTCAAGAGAGATGTGAGTGTACAAATGCATATGAAAAAGGATGACAAAGATCAATAATGCATTCAAGCCCCCAGGATCCAAGATCCTGAGTCGAATCATCAAGATACACAATCATGCAATGGAAAGAAAAATGAGGTTATGCGCTCACTCTAGGGCCACAAAACATTAGGTCATCTGCAGGGTGAGTAATCCACAAAGAAGTGGTTTAGTGAGAAATTCATTCCAGTGTGTCGGCTTCCCATTATACAAATCATACCAAAGTTATACTCCTAATAACTTTGATAAGGCACCACAATGAAAATGTTTTTTGTAAATATTTTTAAATGTTATGTGAAAATTTTGTTAAAGGGGATTTTTCTTTGTTCATGTAAGGTCTTCTTCTTAGGGAGCATTGTTCTTAGTGTCTCTAAGAGAGGAAAAGTGAGGGTGTCATATCATTATCCATGGGATGTTGCATTTTCATTAGGCCACTTCAGTTGATTGTACACTCTTGGAAGGAATCAAACCCAATGACACCACCAAGAAGAGGACAGATCACAAGGAAAAGAAAAATCACATCATGAAATTTGCATAAAGATTTTGTCTATGTATGCCCCCACTTTAAAGCGGTTTCTACACCAATACTGTAGCAATTGCTTTCAAGTAGAGGAGGGTATGAGAGCTTATTCAAAAATCCCTATTCCAATTCATATTTTTTTGATAAGCTACGTCATGAAGAAAGGGAGTATGTCACATTCAATTCAATCTTAAGACATGTCATCCACATCGCAAGCTTGATCTTATACGTTCATGAAATGTTAACGATTAGCCAAAAGAGACAACGACAAGTGACATATGAGGATAAGGCTTTCTAACCCTTTCCCCCCACTTATTGCAGGACAAGGGTGAGCCTGGAATGGATGATGGTATGTTGTCCCTTGCGATGGATGTAAAACATGCAATAGTGAGTATGCTATTATCCTACAACTATTACATAGCAAGGAGTAGAAACTAACGTTATTTATTTGGATAAGGAAACAAAGTTTCTACTTGATACATGTTTAATGAGATATCTATCAATTTAGGATGTACCAAGGGTACAATTATCTTGGAAGGATCTTGGCAATAGTATTGATGTTGAGTGAAGGTTTGTTTGATAGTGTGATTTCTATGAAAGGACAATCAACAAGACCATGATTTGGTTCTTGTGTTGTAGATTCTATAGGGGTATGGATACTTTTTTCTATAGCATCACTTCCTTTCTCAGGTTTCTTCATAAGTCTTTCAGGTTCGAGGTTAGCCTTGATTGTATACACTTTGTCAAATATGTGAGCAATGTCATTGTAACTTGATTGGTATGAAGTTTTTTTCTTATGTTGGTAAAGGATGAGATCGGGTTGGTTTTGAGTTTGTTGTTTGTGTGATGGTAGGTAAAGAATTAGAGGATTCTTAGGATGGCCCATGGGGTATATATGTAGTTCATTGATCAAAGGTTATCTAACGGACACTTGCACATTCATAACCTCGACATTCTTGGTTTGATGTACCCCTAAGGAAGACATGTCATTTTCTTGCACCATAATAGTCTCCCTAGGAGGAGAGTTGTTAGGAGAATGATAATCAAAATTTTCTTGACTTTCAATGATTGGTTCATTGCAATTAGGGGAGTGAGCAATGGTTGAAGTGTCATGTTCCAAAAGATTTTCATGATTCTCATCAATTGGATCTTGTAATACCATAATATCATCTTCACTAATAGAAGAGATATTAGGAGAGGGGGAATTTGATCTTTGTCCATAATATCACTGTCTTGTGCCATAATATCCACCCTAGTAGGAGATCTTTCAAGAGGTTCATCACATGTGATGGTTAGATGTTGTAAAGAAGCATCATCACAAAGAGGGGAGACATCAAGGGGAGGACAACTAGGATTTTCATGTGTTGCATTGATTGGATATTCTTGTTCAAATAGACCCTTCCAATTGTTAGGAACATTAGGAAAGAGAGAAATAATGCTATAACTCTCAATCATTGGGTTTCTTGATACCAACATATCCTCCTCAAAAATGTGTTTGTCATGATCATTCACAAAAGCATTGTCACAAATAGGCGAGGTGTTGGGAGATGAAGGGAGACTAGGTAAAGTTGTGGCAATGTATTCATCTTGGATTGTTATACTAGCTTCCCAAGGGGAATGATGAGAAGGACAAACAAGACCTTCATGATTCTCGATGATTGTACCTTCTTTTGCCAAGGTACCTTTGTCACTTAAAGGAGAAGTATTAGGAGAAGTACAATTATGATCATCATGATTATCTATGTTTTTATTCACTTCTAACACATCATCCACACCAATGGGAGAGATAGGAGGGAGTGTAAGTTTAAGATAAGCATTAACATTTTCGCTCTCTTGTGCTAAGAGACTATCATAACTAGGACATGCGTTGAATGAATGACAAACATGCTTATTGGCTAACTTTTTCTTTGCAAACTTGGAAAGAATATACTAAAATGTTTGAATAAAAATCTATGAAAACTCAAAATGAAATGTAAAGGGTTGGAATGAAGTGAAATTTTTAGATGAGAATTGACTGATTATGCTATACAACAATGTGGGAATGCAAATTTGAAATTAAGGAATGCATGAAATAAGATAATTTAAGCTAGATTTAGTGAAATGCATGTTAAAAAAACTCAGAAAACTGATACAAATAGGTAATGGCAGCAAGTAGAAGCTTAAAAGTAGGTTTTTCAGCTTTGTTAAAGGAAGTTTTAGAGGTGAAAAGGGACTGATTCGCCCAAGGTGGCAAATGAGTCCCAATGGGGATTTTTTTTCACAATTTTCAAATCTTTTTAATGGATTTTGATGTTTTTTGTGCTGCAAGATGTAACCTAAAATGAAAATGAAAAATTTCAAAAAAAATTAATGATTTTAGATGGAAAAAATGCAACCTAATGCACTTTTCATGAATGCAAAATTTGAAACCTACCATGCAAATTATTCCATGCAAAACCTAATGCAAGACTAATGCAAGCTAGATCTATGATGAAGGACTTTGAAATCAGAAAAGAAGGTATTTGAAAAGTAGGTTCAACAAAATGAACCAAATATTTTAGGTCTATGTTTCTCTCTTGCACTCTTAGGGCTTTTCACATAAAAGGAGAGAGATAGGCCAAAAACCTAAAATCTAGATAGTTCACTCAAACTAATACAAGTATAATAGAAATATGAATGAAATGTGTCTAAATGATATAAACTAAATGAAAATAAATAATAAAATTTATTGATCATTAAGTGAAAACTATTGAAATACAACTTCTTGGAAAACACATTGTGATATGCGAAAACACCTAGAAATGAATGCAAATTGCAATAGAAATGGATGAAACTAAAAGTGTTCACTTGAGATCTTGATGAAGACTAGAAATGACTTCTGGAATGTTGCTAATGCTGGAAATTTGGCCTACATGAACTCATTCACCATTTTGGGTGAATTACTCCCAAATTTGAGAAACTATTCTCGAGCCCGTTTTGGACAAATGGGTATCCAAAACTATAGAAAACCATGTTTAGGATTGGAAGTGGGACTCATTCACCATTAATGGAGAATCATTCCACTTTTCAATTTCTGAAAATCCAAAAGTGGAAACTGAAGCCCTCAATCTGCTCTTCTGTTAATGACATGTGTTTGCCTCTGAAAGTCTGATTTTTGGGTCTAAAAGTGACTTTTTTTGATATTTTGATTTGTTCAACAAGGATATGTCTTCAAAAACTTTGAAACTTGATCTTCAATGATTTCCAAGCCTTCAAGATGTCTAAATCTGCAAAAACACAAGAAGAGAAGGAGAAATGTTGGATTTTAGGGCATGGGGGTTTGTCTTGGTCAAACCCCTTTTTAGGTAATTAAACGAAAATGGAGAAAGAATGTAATGAAGCATGTAAAAATGGAGTTATTACCTTTCCATGATGATTGATCTTGATTTCTACAACAAAACATGAAGAATCTACCCTTGAATGTCAGAAAAATGTTATCTTAATGACTTGAAATGATGAAACCCTAACTTGATTGACTTGATAGAGAAGATAGAAAATGAATAAATGATAAGAGATGTGTGAATGAGTTGTGAGATGTAAATTAGGGTTTAAAGACTTGGTTTTATAGGAAATTTTCTTAATTTTCCCATAAATTGGATCCTTAAGGCCGACATGAAGAAAAATTAAACTTAAAACCTAATTTTTCCCATTCAAAAGTTCAAAATGGCCCAAATAGGACTCATTCACCACTTTGGGAAAATCAATCCCACCTGGAAGGGACTCATTCACCACAGATGGAGAATTAGTCCAAGAGGGGTCCATTTGCTAGCTGGGTTGTTGGGAGATAAGAAAATTAGGTTTATATAGTGACTTTGTTAGTCATTTCATCAAATATTGCCTCGGGATGTACAATATGGGGTCATAGGGGCTTATTAATGATGATGTGAAGGTAAATGAGGGCTTGGGACACATAATTCAATGTGAAAGTGTGATTAATTACACTTTACAACACTAAAATGTGGTCCACACAGCCTAGAAAGGCACAACATCCAATATGAATGTGTAAGACACATTACAGCACTAAATTTATATTAAGTTTATTTTACAAGCCTTCTACATTGGTGTAAGAATGCAATTAAATATATTTTACATTGTTGAATTAAGGGAAAGTGAGTTCATCAAGTCTAGAGAGGCGTGAATGTCTTTTACAACACTTTACAACACCTTTACAAGAAATCGTTAAGTCTAGAGAGGCATGAAAGTCTTTTACAACATTTTACAACACCTTTACAAGACATCGTTAAATGCATTTTATTCTATTTGTAAGCGTCCAATACCTAGTGTGGATGTGAAAAAAACCTCACAACACTAAATCAAGGCCTTCGTAAGTCCAATTTATCATCAATTATTTCCAAAATCAAGAAAGTTACATTTTTTCAATGGTGCAAATAAAAAGTACACTTATGCATAATAAAGAACAAGCACATGGGATTGCTTATAAATGCAAAATATAGTATCAAGATTATCAATGTTTTATTACAGATAGATTTTTTGTGCCTAGAATACAAGCAACAACATTGGTTTCACAAAGGCACAAGCATTACAAAGAGTAGCACTAGTTTTGATTGCATGAAAAAACAATACATAAGGCACACATTAATGGTGACACAAACAATTATTTGTTTGGAAGACTGTTAGGAGGTGCACCTGCAAAGGGTTACAAGTATATGAATTGAAGAGCTCAACAAGACATCTCAAGACAAATCATAGAGCGGTGCACAACTATGGGATTATTGATACACTACATATATGGAAATACATTGTACAACCTTTACACACAGATTCATATCTAAAAAGGGTTATATGGGTTGCATAGAAAATCCTTTCTTGACTATTTTGACCAATTATAGAAGCACATTGTGTGGTGTAGGAATTATTAACAGCTAAAGGATGTTTCTTTCTATGATTTGATTCCACATATTTATTCATGGACAATAGCAGTTTTGACATGTCATGAGACAATATACTGTGTTTATGTGGAAAAGATTCATGCATAGAGACAACACAGAGTGCATAAGGTTTTAAGAATTTGTTAACTCTGATAAAATGTGACCTAGCATGATAATGCATGGTTATTATTAAAACTTGATATAATGTAGGTGCATTACCTTAGTTTAGAAATATTGCATGCATATTTACTTTCACCATCACATACATGGTGACATATAATAATAGAAGCCTGTAGCGAGAGAATAAAGAACAAAAAGAATGAAGAGAATGCAATTTGCCTGTGCCTTAAGACACTAATATCTCCTCCATGACCACAAATGTGTGATTCTTTGACTCAAAGTGATTAAGCAAAAATGGAAGAAAAGGGTGATCCAAACAAGACAGAATCTCCTTTTCTGTAGCTGCCATTTTGTAGGTGTTTCTTTGTTGAAGAAGCCCCTCATTCATTACTTTGACTGCAAACTCCTTGTTGGTGTCTCGATGAACAACTAAGAATACCCTACTCATGTTTCCCTTTCCTAGGCACTTCACAAGCCTTCAATATTCATAGTTGAAGCATCATAACATGCGAAACATCCTGCTAAATAGGTGATTGCAGAGCTCTACTTCAACATGTCAAACATGCTAGTGATTGCACAGCTCTGCTACCAAGTGGATACCCTATTCCCTACCCTCGTTCGCCAATCTCAAAACATTACAGTTTCTTTTAATTTTCCCCTCTGCTCATTTTCTATTGCCCAAGAGAGTTTTTCCTAAAATTTGTATATGAAAAACTCAAAAACCCCAACAAAATTATTACTCACCAATCAGAAAAAAAAGAAAAATCAGCAAAAAGAAAATTGAAAAATCATGGCATTCCAAATCATAGGAAAAGACTTATGGTTTTCTTTCAGCGCGGTTCCCCAGAACAAAACTATTCACATTTAACCCATTGAAAGCATTAATCTCTGCCTGCAAAACCAAAAAAAAACAAGAATCAACATCAAAACCACCATATACTCACATGATATAGAAGCTCCTTTCAATATAAGTTATAGGCATACTAAATGAAAGAGAACCAAGACCAGCACAATGCCAAACTAGAGACCAAATTGGATTGCATAAGGAATCATCATATCTAGCCGAAAACAATTTGTTTAATATGTTTGATAAATTAATAGACCTAACCAAAGTAATTACGAAAATGAGGAAAAAGACAATACGGACATGAACTGGTTTAACCCAATGAAATCTTTAAGATAGTAGTCATGATGCATGTTCTTAAGGTGGTCAGCAGTGCACTAAGCTTAAACAAAAATCACATTAAAAACATAAGTAAAACATAATCTTAACAAATTAAGATTGCAATCTTAAAACAGATTTTATTGAATTGATTATAAACATAAATATTAAATAAACATTGAAATTCTACCATACTGATTCTTGTGTTGATATACTTGAGTACTGATAGTGGATAAAACGATACAGTTGATCATGGCATTTTTTTAAGGTCTTTCTTAGGTTGGATCAAGTAAAACTTACATAGCTAATAAACATTATAAAAGCTTTGTCTTCAATTGTTTCGATTGGAGAAACATATCATGATATCAAGGGGATCTGTAACCTAGTTATGCCTCTTAAAAAACATATAAACTAATATTTGTGTATGTTCAATGACATAATCAAGATTGGGCTGAATATAGGACTAAATGAATTATGAATTTTAGCCGGCACAGGTAGCGGAGTTGGCTTGGGCCGTGGGTTTGCTCCCCATTGGTCTCGGGTTCGACTCTACTCCTGGGTTTACCCGGTTGGAACTAGCTTGCCAGCTGTTGGGTCCCCCGCAGGAGACTAGTCTCGCCCCCGCTCACCCTAGGTACCCAAGATACAGGCTGCTAGGTCGTTGGGCGCGGTCGCGGGGATACCCCTGTCATTAAAAAAAAAAATGAATTATGAATTTGGTCATTATATCATTTAAAGGAACGTGAAAACTTAAAAAATGATTTCTCTGTCAAAGATTGAAGGAAGTTTACCTACTACTAGACATATGTAATATTATTTGAATTTCGTAAATCTAATAAAGTGCCAATAGCATGGGAGGCTTAAATGCAAATAACGGAGCCACCCTTCTAGATGGGTCTTGTGTACTTATGGTGTAGCCAAATCTAAGATGAGAAGCTAAATATTAAAAAGATCATCGACCACAATAAATCTCAATCCAACAAAAGGTGATATTTAGCACCACTTGTTCCTTGTAGGTAAAAGATAACTTTTTTTTGGTTCTACTAGAAGGATGCTAGACTCTAGGAATAGAAAAAGACAGAGAAAACAAATAAGAAAGATGATATCTGCAACTCCAGAGAACGAAGGAGTTAAAGAAGGGCTACAAGTTGTGCCTATTCTCAAAGAGATGTTAGATTTTGCAGACCATATCAAGTCTCTATATCAATTTGAGCCAATGGAGCAGCAAAAAGCTATCAATTTGAGCAGATTAAGTTAAGATTTAGAAGATCTTGGAGTAAATGCATCTGGTTTGGCTCTAAAAATGTGTCGGGCAATTAATGGATATGCTTCTAGGATTTTCTGAGAGGTTGTTATCTTATACTAATTTAAAACAAATAACAATAAAAAACTATACACTGAAAAAATAAGTATTCATAACTTAACTAAGTGGAAGGTCAATAAAACATCCTATATGAAGAAATATAATATTAAAATTAAGAAACAAACTTCATAGTGTTGTTTTATGTAACATTAATATTTTATAATAAAATATAATTTTCCATTTATTACTTGCTTCCTCAAATGTTTATCTCGAATGGTGGGTTTTCGAAAACCCTTTTTTTTTATATTGGGATTGTGAAAGCCTTTGATTTTTGTGACCATCTCTTGGGGATTCAAAAAAATCTTGTATAAATTCACATGGTCAGAGGGGCATTACAAAGAAAATCATATCCACAGTGATTTACAGGCGAGGAAGAAGAGAGAACAAAAATATTTTGCCATGGCTACTACATCAACATCCATGTTGATTCTTTACTACTTTCTGGTGGGAGGATTTGCTGTATGTAACTTTCTTTCCATTAAATGCAATGCCAATGCAGAAGGAGATGCACTGATAGATGTGAAGAATATGCTGCATGACCCACAAAATGTTTTGGGTAGCTGGGATCAAACCCTGGCCGATCCCTGTACATGGCTTCATATCACCTGTGATGGCAACAACCATGTAACGAGGGTGTAAGTCTATATATTTTTCTTATATGACATTAAAGTTTCCATACACAACACACATAACATTGACTTGCTCTAAGTACTTTACAGGGATTTGGCATTTAAGGGCCTGTCTGGTACTCTCTCACCACGGATTGGTGACCTTCCCAACTTACTGTACCTGTAAGTTTATTAGCATACACATTTTAAGAATGAAATGTTTTAGTTCAAGGTGAATTTTCCTTAAACCTTTATGTATGTGTATTATTGTTTCAGGCATTTATTCCGCAACTCATTGAGTGGAAGCCTGCCACCAAGTTTGGGGAAATTGAAAAATCTGATTGCCCTTGATGTTGCTGACAACAAGTTTAGTGGAAAAATACCCACCTCACTTGGCCAACTCTCCAACCTCCGCTTCCTGTAAGTCACCATTATCCTGGGCTTTTATTGTTAAATTTTAAATCTATTTTAGAATGTTCTGATTTTTGTTAATGCCAACAATAACAACTATAAATGTCTGATTTACATCTGGGTTTAAAGATCCTTTGATTTTAAAATTTTTGTGATATCATTCTTGTTTCTGTTTGTTATGACCTGTACTGTATGTTACAGCGCTGTGCATTATCTTTAGAGGGAATGCAAATTTAAAATAGAGGGAATGTAAATTTAAATATTCTTTTATGTTCTGTAAATCATGTTTGATGTTATTTCTCGCAGGTGGCAGAAATAATCCAGTAGTTTTTTAAGGTTATATTAATTCTTTTATCAACTGCATTTGGTGAAAATTTGAAACCCATCATTAACTTGTTTTTTTATGGCTTGAATTTTTTCAGGTATCTTTCAAACAACCAACTCAGTGGCCCTGTTCCAACAGGAGGATCGCTCTCAAGATTCGGATACAATAGGTAATTAATTAATTAATTAATTTCATTTAGTTTGTTCTTTTAAAGTATGATAAAAGCTATCCATTGGTATCCACGACTTGGATTTAGCTTTTTGTTGTTGCATGATATGTTATCGGCTGAAGTTTTAAAGGCAATCCAGGCCTTTGCAGTGGTGTTGTGCACAAGCCATGTTAAAAAATGAATGAAATGGAGAGCATTGCATTGATAAAGCAATAAGATTTACCTTATGATTTCTACTTACATGCCAGACAATCTGATATGTGCAGTCATTCAAGTAATTTTGATATAATAGAGATGATATTAATAATTATGAAATAAGACAAGAATTTGCATATATTGATACAATATTTTCTGTTAAATTGTTCTTCTATTTTTAAGATGTTCTTCACGATCTATTATTGTTAAAATTTCTTTCCGTGTTGGAACATAACATGAACATTCCACAGTTCTTTTAATGAATTTTGACTTCGTGAATGATCTTTTACACTTTTCTAAAACACTTGAAATAACGAAGAATCGCTTATAATATTTTGTGGATTTAGATTTTTATTTCAAATAAATTATTGCACTTTTAAATTAGTAATGTGGAAGGTCACCCAGAGATTGCACTTCTATTAATTACTACTGAATTTATAACTAATGGTTATCTTTCTTTATTAGAGCATGTTTTAATTTATAAAATCAACTTGAAAATAATCAAAGAAGGCGCGGATCAGGAGAAAATAATATCTTTCATATTTGAGGAAGGTCAATAATTCAATCGCTGGGATTATTATGATTGGCATTATTAGTACTTTTAAGTATAACTATCTAAAACCATGCCATTAATTCCTTTGCAGACCAAAATTTATTAAATACTTTTCTATAGCTAATTGATTAGTCAATCACTATTTTTCTGAAGACTAACATTAAAATCACTAATATGGGAATCACTAATATATTTCCCATATCAGTGAATCTTAATTCAATCACTTAATACATTTAAGTTAACTTAAATGTATTAGTGATTTTAATATTAGAAGTTTTAGTCTTAAATATTTCATTTAAATTAGTGATTTTAATGTAGTGATTTTTAAAAGTACTATAATATGGAAATTGGATACTAATTTTCAAGTTAATTTAAATGTATTAGTGATTTTAAAAAATATTAATGATTGTATTTCACATGATAAATTAAGTCACTTGTTAATTTAATATATTTTCCATACCCAAAATCACTAATATATTATTGAAGAAAATATATTCCTGTTAGGAGATTTTATATTGGTGAATCTTGCCAAGTGATTTCTCTAAATTTAATTTGGTCACTTAATTTTTAATAAATTTTGAATATTTGATTTGGTATTAATATCTGATTTGAGGTATTAATTTGGCATTTAAGGGCATTTGTTGGCTTTAATTAGTGATTTGGGTATACTTTTAAGGCCCTTAATGGTAGTATTAATACCAATTTCTAATATTGGAAGTAGAAATTTGAATGACGAAGTGGTTGGCATCATGCCAAAAAATGATACTAATAAGTTTAGATCATACTACTTACAAATTGCATATTCGAGGAAGTGGTTAGCAAAAAGGTCACAATCATAATCCAAGAAGGTGTTGATCAAGAGAAAATAGAGTCTAAGTTATTAAACAGGCCCTTAAGTGATAATTAAAAGTACTATAATGCCAAAATATTTTAGATATTCCAAATTAATACCTTAAATCAAATATTAATAAAATCAACTTGAAAATAATAAATTATAATTCGATCACTTTATCTAATATCAAAGTAAAAATCTAAAACCATCCAATGAATCCAAATACTGAGTTGATTGATTAATATTTTAGTTTTTAATTCAATCTAATATCCTTATCGGTCTACATTTTTTTATTTTTTAGAAAAGGAATGATTTTAGTGATCTAGCCATTAGACCTAGGATCCCTTTTCCAACAAAACAACTGATTATTAGAAAGTGTATATTTATGAATTTTAAATGTAACTAGTTTTGGAACTTAAGAAATCATATTTGAGAACACATTTTATGTACATTGAGATTTTGTAAAATTGAAAATCCATGAAAAATAACATTTGAACATAATGCTTCATAAAAATGAAAAAAAATTCCAACATAAAACTAGGCAAAGTGAGACTAAATTTGAGACCCATAAATAAAATATCAATCATCATATGGACCATATAATAGGAGAAAGTTTCAAAAATGAGGCACCACATAGGACGATACCAACAAAAAATGGTGAATTCAACTTGGGAGTGCAATAGTTGTTAAAGGAATTATTGATTAGAGAAAATTTGAGTCCATGAATAGTACTTTTTGTACTAGCACCTAATAATCATGGTGAGTGGAGGATATTTACACATTATTGAGAAATACATTAGAGTACCATTACGAATAAATTCCCACTACAAAGGATGGATGACATAATTAATTGTTTGAGTGGAGAAAATTATTTAATAAATTTTGGTTTGAAGATCATTTTCTATAGTTATAAATTATTAGTATTATTATTTGATTTAAGGTATTAAGTTTTATGGATTTTGGCATTTTCTTAAATATGCTTCTCAAAGCTCCAACAAAGATTTTTGTCGGCTATAACGGTTCATAACCTGATGAATGATCACATATGAAGGTGTCCCATTAAGCTCCACATGATCTAGAATAGGTTTTCACTAAGTAATCAGGACTAGGTCGGCCCCAAATGCTTTGATAGTGAAATATAGTGAAATTATGAGTGATAACTTTCGGTAGAAAAATGCAAACAATGTGAAATCTAGATATGTGATGGATGTCAATGTGTAGATGCTATATCCAATTTTGTGAGCTAAAAATGATGATGCGATAAAATGGAGAAAGGAATATTGAAACTACTACTAAACATAATGCAAGAAAAGAAATGTTTTTGGTTGATACAAGATTGCTTTACAACCAAGGATGCTCCTATATCAATATAGATATCATACCACAAACATATGAACTCACAATTCTATAATCAAAATATAATTTATGCAAACTGAGCATTTATTGGTTGATCTCCTCTTTTCCTCTTCCTGATTTGATGTCTTCCTTTCTTCTATAAGATTTGAATTTGTATCTTCTCCCAATTTGGAAAAGGGCTATGATCACTTAGAGAGAGTCATACTGTATTCTTAATCATTTCTTCATTATCATTCCTTAATCGCTGCCTTGTTTCATTTTGGATGATTATTTTCTTATTGATATTAATTCTCATTCATAATTGGTGCCTACCTTTATGACCCAAGCATCAATCTTAATAAATTCATTGTTGCTATATTGTATGTGATGGGTCTTCACCACTATTGCTAGTAGTGTAGTTTATATTAAATGTTTCTTGTTAAAATATATTTATTATTATTGTTTTTGAAAGAGGAAAAAATGGGTTTTATAGGGACCTAAAACCACGAAGTTTACAAAATAAAGAAAAAGTTAGTAAAGACAATCGCAGTTGAAAAGGCTGTAAAAATAACAACAGTAAACAACCACAAACATCAAAAAGGCGAGCAAAGGCCACAAAACCAAAAAACCAACCAAAAATCCAGCAATAGCTAAATTTGTGTCTTTAAAAGATCTGTAGTCTCAGCTTCCAGCTCATTCATATCCTAAACCCCCCTCCTTAAGATCTGAACCATCTATGTAGTGGGAGGCGCTTTCCTTTTTAGATTGGTCTGGGTCCTTTTAGAAATACCTTGGTCCTCATTCTTGCTTTCCTTGTTCTCTTCCAAATCAACAACCAGCGAACCCTATTTCATTTTTCCCATCTTTTCAGACATAGCATTGATAACAATGGCATTGTGCCTAGCCATTTTATGGTTTTGTTCCACAACTGTTTTCAAGTTATTTTTAATTTTAACCATTTCCTCTTCCAGAGACTTGTACTTTTCCTCAATGTTACCTTCCTTCTTTCCAATACTGTTCTTACTATGTTTCCCTTCTTCATTGTTGAGAGCGGCCAGCTTCAGCTCCAACTCCTCTGATTTACTATACAGAGCCATGTTTCTTTGATTAAACTCATTAATTTCTTGATAGGCCCATTTCAAGACCCTAAAAAATGTCACTGATGTCATTTCTAGCAGAGGCCAAAATGTCACCAGAGTGAACCCGGTCTAATATGAGGTTAACATCACCTAGATTGGGGGAGATAGGAAATCTAGTACCTTCAAATCTGAAAGAGGCAGAAGGGGAGGGCACATAATTTCTACTAGCTTCAAGGTTCTTAGCTTTGTCTTCCAAGGAGTATGTGGAGTGGGAAACCAACTTGTTGGCAAGGGAACCCTTAAGAACAAGATTCTTTAAGGGGGCAGAGCAATCGGAGAAGGTCTTAAGGTTAGCTCTAGCAATCTGGGGTTTTTTAGACTGGGTTTTCTTACCTGACATCTCAGAGGACAGGTGGGTTTCAACAATTCTCTCCTGGTTTGGCTGAATCTCTGAACCCCCACTATCAATATCATAGTCCTTAGACTCTGTAGAGGAAACATGATTAGATAAAGTCAGCATGCTTTGATAATATTCATATATTAACCTAATAAGACCAGGATGAAGAATAGGGTATCTCCTGGGATTTTTCTTATGATCCTCAAGGATATTACTCAATGAACATAACAGGTAGTGAGGGAAATAAATTTGTACTTTATGGAAAAAGTGTTAAGAATGGAAAAATGGTGCGCATACACTCTGGTAAATCTCTCATCCAGTGTGATATACTCCATTATAACACAAAGTACCTTTCTCCACAGCACCTTGTTAGTGTCAATTTCAAAATAGTTGTTAGAGATTTTAACCAATTTCAATTTCTCCTTGTCCATCTTAGGAAATCTAATGACCACCTCATCAGAAAACCTTCTATCATGATAAAACTTCACACCCTCAGTGGACATTCCAATAATCTCCCCTATAATTTTCTCATTCAGCTTCACCTTCCTTCCAAAGAGAAATATTTCAGCGTTCCAGTTCTTCTCGAAGTAGTCCATGGCCCCATAATCGGGCCCATGAAGTTTTTCTAGATATGGAACCAGCCCACCTCTTTCAATCTGCTCCCAAACCTTGTCATTCCTAGTGTGTACCTCATAGCTTTTGGGCTTAACTCTTTTTTTGTCCCCCCCCCATTTTCATTTTCTCCTTGCTGCCGACTCTACTAGCACTGAGAACTTGTTGCAAAATTATGCAGTTGTTCCAATGCACCCACAAAGTGTTTCATTTTTCCTTCCCTTCTAAGTAACATGATGAAGCCCCATAAAATCTCTTGATTTCGATGTACCTGGCCCCTTTCTCTTTAATCATTAAATGTAGTTGCATCTTTCCCATGCGTAACATCATAATCTAGTAAGGCCCTGACTTCAGTTCTCAAGTCCCTACAATTCTGCCACATGTTCAATCCTTGCTTCCTAACCCCTTCATTCGCAAAGTAATTTTCCACATTGTTGGCTTCCCTGTAGGCGTGTGAAACTTTTACTTTTTCAAATTTTCTTAGAATATACTTTGCTTCATCTATCCAATTCTTTATCGACCAAGAGGGAGGGGTCCTTCCTAAAAGACAATTAATGATAGTTTTAGAATCTCCTTCAAGCCATAAGTTTTTTATATTCAGATTATGAGCTAACTTTGAAACTTGAAATGCTCCTATAGCCTCCACCACATGGTTAGTTTGGTGACCTAGGGATATGGCCATAGCCACCATAAAGTTACTATTTGAATCCTTTGGCACACCTCCACTTCCAGCCATACCTAAGTTGCCCTTCGCAGCTCCATCAAAGTTGGCTTTATACCAGCTGTTTGGGGGAAAGGTCTAGCAAACACCCTCCCTACTTTTCTTAGCTGGCTTGGAAGTAGATGAAATGCCCACTTTAATTTTCCAATCTTTTGCTATCCTTAAATCATAGGGAGTGCACACCATAGCTTCCAGGTTGAGAGCTTTTTGAGGAAGATCACATTAAAATTTTCCTTTATAAGCCTAAAATTTTCCTCAAAGACATTATTCTTCAACATCTCCTTGTCCTTGAAAAATCTATTGAGTCTATTGTTACGTTCTTTCCACACTCCCCAAGTAACAAAAGGGAATAAGAAAACCCATAACCTTTGAATGTAGGGATTTTGAGTAGGGGATTTCCATTGTAAAAAGAACTCTTCAATGGTCTATGGGAACACCCAAGAGATATTCCAGATAGCTAATATTTTTCCCTAAATTAAGAAAACAAATGAACAGTGGAGAAACAAGTGGTTGGATGACTCCACCTCACTCTTACATAGGTAGCATCTGTTAGGGATTTGAAATTCCCATTTACAAAGATTTTCCACTGTGAGAACCTTATTCTAAAGCATTAAATCCAGAAGAAGATATTGATTTTTGGAGTCAAGTGTTTAATCCAGGCTTTAGACCAAAAGGTAGGGGGTTTGAGAGAGGGACAACAAAGAGACAGTCGAAGAGATAGAGTAATTACCCAAATGGTTATCCATCCAGACAAGAGTGTCATCATGTTGATTATGTCCCAAGCTAACAGCCTTTAAGGAGGATTGAATCTGAGCCAACTCCTGACTGATTACGAATAAGTTCACCCAGTCTACATCATACCAGTAATCTTTAACAAGTTCCCCAAAAGTTGGTTTACATTGCTCTGCCCATCTATTGAATCTTTCAATATTAATGAGGGATTCCTTAAAGAGCCATTTATCCTCCCAAAATCTAGCTTGATTGCCACTTCTGATGTGCCATCCTATCCTTGATTCCAAAAATTTTCTACTAGCAATCATATCATTCTAGCAAGTTGAACCACATGGGAGGACAGGAGAATCCAACAGAGCTTTGAGGGACATACGGTCAGCCATATATTTACTTCTTAAAATATCTTTCCATTTTCCACCAGACGAGAAAGATCTCCATATTTGTTTGGCTAGAAGAGTCATTAATAATTTTTATTTTTCTGAGACCTAAATCCCCCGAGGCTTTCGGTCTGCAAAACAAATCCCACCCTATAAGAGGCATTCTCTTTCTTTCCTCCACTCCAGACCAAAGGAATCTTTCCTAAATCTTTTCAATGGCCTCTTCATATTTAGCAGGGATTTTGAAGAGGCTTAAAGCATAAATTGGGAGGTTCTTAAGAGAATTTTTAAGAAGCTAATTTTTTCCAACTTGGCTCAAAAGAGCTCCTTTCCAACCTGCCAATTTCTTTCTAAACCTATCAACCAAAGAGAACCAAAAGGAGTCTGGAGGTTTAAGGCATAACGGAAGTCCAAGATAAGAAGGTAAGGATTCCACCCTGCAATCAAGGATTCTAGCAATCTTGACCTATCTATGCTCAGGGGTATTCAAGAAAAATATGGAACTCTTCTGTCTATTGACCTTCTACCCAATCGCCTTCTCATACACAACCAAAATTTTTTTCAAAATCTTAGCCTCATTCACAGAAGATCTTCCCATCAGCATTGTTTCATCAACAAACTATTAGTGAGAACAAATCAAATTCATGGAAGGACTGAGACCAACAAGAGACCTATGTTTGATCAATCTCTTAAGATTTCTTCCCAGACTTTCAGCCATTATAGTAAAAATAATAGGTGAGATAGGGTCCCCCTGTCTTAAACCTCTTGAATTTTGGAAGAATCTAGAGGGAGATCCATTCACAATGATAGATGTGGAGACTGTGGTAACCAACTGATTCACCAACTGAATGACTATACTACTGAAACCAACCCCCCTTAGAATTTTGAATAAAAACTCCCAGTCAACATGATCATACTCTTTGGAAATGTCCAACTTAAGAAGAAACCCTTCAATTTTAGATTCCACAACTGAATGAATATTCTCATGGAATGTGACTATAGAGTCTAATATTTTCCTTCTAGGAAAAAAATCATTTTTTTGAGGGGAAATAAATGAAGGAAGGATAGAAATGATCCTTGAAGTTAGCACCTTAGATATGATTTTATAGAGAGAATTGCAAAGACTAATGGGTCCAATGCCTCAAACTCCATTGCCCCTAGTTTCTTAGGAATAAGGACCAAAAAATTAGCATTCAATTCCTTAAGGATCCTTCTAGAACCAAAGAATTCATTAACAACATTCACAACATCATTTTCCACAATATCCCAAAACCATTGAAAAAAGAACATTGAAAATCCATCAGGCCCAGGGGCCTTGTTTCCTTCAAAAGAAAAGATAGCTTTCCTGATTTCCTCCATAGAGGGAATGGCCGCAAGCTTTTCATTGTCCACCCTTCCAACAACCTTGGGGATGGCCTCTAATAAAAATTCTTGATCATTTTGATTGATTTCCCCATTCACCGAAAGAAGGTTATTATAGAAGAGGAAAACTTGCTTTCTGATGTCTTCCTCTTCCTCAAATCTAGTACCATTAACTTCTATGGGAGAAATTCTATTGGCAGCCTTGTATTTAGAAGCAGATAAATGGAAGTACCTAGTACTTCTATCTCCATAAGAGAGCCACAAAATCATCGATCTCTACCTCTAGAACTCCTCTTTTGCTATTATGTCATGCAGTTTCACCAACAACTCATTTTCTCTATCCTTATTATCTTCAATGTATCCTTCCTTTTGGATTTTGTCCTGGATCTCCGCAAGCTTCATTTGAAGTTTGTATTTCATACCAAAATTATTTCCAAGGGATTCTTTTTTCCATCTTCTTAAATCATGTTTGACTTCTCTAAGTTAGCAATTCTAAACAGAGCAATGCCCAAAACATCAATGTTCCACCATTTCCTAATTTTATCAAAGATAAGGGGATGGGACAACCACATTCCTTCAAATCTAAAGGGCGTGTTTTTCTTCACCTTTAGAGGGTCTTCCACAAAGCTTATGGGAAATTGATCTAACCCAACTCTAGAAAGAGCTTTAAGAGAGCAAAAATAGCTTAAAAGCCACTGATGAGAAATTAAAGTTCTATCTAACCTAACTTGAATTAGTTCCTTACTAGTTCTTCTATTCAACCATGTATACTAAGCCCCTTGCAAGTCCATATCAATCAGCTCATGATGAAATCAAAAAGATAAGACTTACTCTCCTAGTTCACCTGAGAACCTCCAAATTTCTCCTCATTCAGAAGGGGAGTATTAAAGTTGTGCATAACTATCTAATGGTCATTATCAAAAATCCTGCGGAAAGTTGAAAGCTCATTCCACAAATATTTTCTAGCTCCTTTCCCATTGGGAGCATAGATATTCAACTAAATCTAGCTAAATTTATCTCTGATATGTGTAAATTTAGTAACCATGTGATTATTTCTTTCCAACAAAGGTTCCCCTTTAATAAGGTTTTGGTTCCAAAAGGTAGCAATGCCTCCTAACGCACCATCTAAACTATTTCCTTGAATCCCACAATTCTAAAACATTTTGATCTTCTCCAACTTTTCTTTGGACATTTTAGTTTCTTGGATGAGGAGAATATCACGTTTATGATCCCTAACAAAATTGTGCAAAATATCCCTCTTGTGAGGCTATTGAGCCCTCTAATATTCCAGGACATAATCTTCATATCTTAGCAAGGGATTGGAGAATCTTCGTAATGGTATTTTAAACACCATTTGCTAGATCCTAAAAGCTTTCATGCCTTCTCTACCATTTTCCTGATCTTCTACCCTGGCCAAGCTTTGTAGCTCCACAATCTGCCTTTTCTCTTTTTTTGGTAAAAACTCCACTCAAAGTATTCTGATGTTTGCTTTTCTCCTTCTTTTTATTAGAATGGGAGAGGACTTCTTCCCAATCAATATCTTCTTGGCTCTCCATCTCTCTGCCAGATTCCCCTTCCTTGTCAAACATTCTTCTTTGCTCCCAAGGGAGGGTATCCGTTAGGCCATTCCTAGGCTAATTATTATTATTCCTAGGCCATTATTATTATTTTTTATATCAGTTTTTCTTCTTTTTTTCTATCTTTTAGAATTTTATATATTATAATGATTATATAATTACAATGAAATTTAAATTATCAATATTTATTTTGTATTGTTAATACTTATATTTATATTTATAATTATAATATTATCTCATGATAATTATAATTATAATAATATTAAATTGCTAATCTTTCCTTTTATAATTGATATTTGTGTTATTCATTTATAATGCATTAAACAATTTTGGGGTCATGACAACAACATATCATGTAAAATTACAAAACAAAAGCTATATGTATACCTTAATGATTGAACAACACTACTTGAGAAAAATGTGGTTTCAAGGACACATAAATCAAAAAGATGTTTAGTTTCCTTGAGTAGAGTTAATACAGCTATATGTACTCTTCATTCAAAAAAATTCCCACAATGAAGAGGATCAAGACCTTCAATAGAGCCTCCAAGCATCCTATTAGAGTAAATTCATATTTTCTTAAGTTTTACTTAGGTAGACTTTAGATTAGCTACATTTAATTTATTAGACCAAGAAATTATTTTTCCTTCCCGTATTCTCGTATTCGGTGGTTGCTCACCCATTTGGCCTTTTTCATGGCTTTATAAGCCTATATTATAATGTATTTTATCATCTTAGCTCTTAATAAAGCTTATCACATATTTGGTGATTATACTTTTCTCGACCATGAGGGTTGAGTTGCAAGTTGTTCCTGGGTGATTTTGATCTTTACTCCAACACATTGTTTGTTGGAAATATAGCAATATCTACTTCTCAAATAATGGAGATTATGGTAAAACTCTCATGGATGGCCCATGGCTTATGGGAAATTTAGGTTTTTTCTACTCATGAATTGGTCTTTGAGATTTGATCATGAGAAAGAATAATTAAATAGATTTTTTGTTTAGGTGAAGCTTATAAGATTCCCTTTGTAGTATTTGGAGGTGGAGTTTTTAAAAGATATGGCTTTTGTTTTTTATATAGAAAAGCAGGTTTTGAAGGAACTCCAAAACCCTTTACAAAGGAAAAACATTGCAAGAAAGACTAAACCAATAGAACCTGCAGCCCAAAAAGACCAAAATGTTGACAACTGAAATTAATCAAGAAACCCATTGAAGTAACCCTAAAGGAAAACATCAACAACAATGTTGACCGAGTAATAGAAACAACAAAGCTACAACATTATTTTAAGAACATTAACCGAGGCCAAATTTTCCTCAATGACCCCTTGATGCATTTCCATCACATCCTTGAGCTCCTCAAATGAGATAGTGACTTGTTTCTTAGTTTTACTCCTCATTCTCAAACATAGGCCAGCATCCTTTCAACCAAGAGTAAATATGTAAAAAAAATATTTATCCTTTCAACCACTCTATACTAAAATTTTGATCAAAATAAAAAAATACTCTTCATTACAATTGGTCATATATGATCTAGCCTTTCTTTGTAATCAATTATTTTTTAAATCAAACACTAGAAATTATAAAAAGGTTAACATTTCCTTAATTTTTCGATCTAACTTAAAACATATTAAAGTAATAAAGTTAAAATTTAATTTAAATATGTGTGTATGTATGTGTATGTGTGTATGTATGTATGTATATCTAACTTAATTGTATGTGTGTATGTATGTATATGTATGTGTATGTATGTATGTATGTATATACATATATATATGTATGTACATGCACATGATATATGTGTATGTGTGTATGTATGTACATGTATTATATATGTATGTGTATGTGTGCATGTACATGCATATATATGTGTATGTGTGTATGTACACATGTATATACTCAAGTACATACATACATACATACACACATACACATATATATGCATATATACATACATACATACATACACATATGTATATATATAATGCATGTACATGCATACGCACATACACATATGTACATATATATAATACATGTACATACATACACACATACACATATATGTGCATGTACATATGTATATGCATATACATATATACATGCATATACATACATACATACACATACACACATGTACACACATGCATACATACATGTACACACACACACACATACACATATATACATGCATGTACATACATATGTATACATACACACATGTACACATACACACATACACATATATACATGCATGTACATACATATGTATACATACACACATGTACACATGTATATATAATACATCTACATGCATACGCACATACACATATATGTACATGTATGTATATGTACATGCACATATATGTGTATGTGCGTATGCATGTAGATGTATTATATATACATGTGTACATGTGTGTATGTATACATATGTATGTACATGCATGTATATATGTGTATGTGTGTGTGTACATGTGTGTATGTATACATATGTATGTACATGCATGTATATATGTGTGTGTGTGTGTGTATGTATGTACATGTATGTATACATATGTATACATACACATGCACATACACACATACACATATATACATGCATGTACATACATATGTATACATACACACATGTACACATGTATATATAATACATCTACATGCATACGCACATACACATATATGTACATGTATGTATATGTACATGCACATATATGTGTATGTGCGTATGCATGTAGATCTGTATTATATATACATATGTATACATACACACATGTACACATATGTATATATAATACATCTACATGCATACGCACATACACATATATGTGCATGTACATAACTTATCAAAGGCGCTTTATTTGGGAGATAAGTTTAGCATTTTATTTAAGAGATTAGTTCATATGGAATGTAGATTTAAAATTCATTTACAAGTATAGGAGGTATTGGAAAGCAACATATCTAAGGTGTACAACCCATGGACCAAAGGAAGTCAATTGAATCAAAGTGGTTTGAGACTGAAATGCTTTAAGAAACACTGAACCTTATCCATGGAACAAAAGTCCTTCTAAATTGTTCTCCCTTATTTAAGTGTTCCTCTCAATTTTGAAGGATTTGAGTGATCAAAAGAACTCACTAATATTTCACTAATATTTCCCTTCTTGATCGAATATTCCCATGTACCTCAAGGGGTAAAAGAATGTTCCTTCTCAAGATAGTTTTTCTTCAATATATAACTTTTTATCAAAATCTAATAAACATGCTATGGGAATGGCTGTCTCTCTGTAAGATAGTTTTAAAATTGTAACATAGTTTTCTGGATTTAACTTTGAAAGATGTCAAATCCATACTTTGTAACCACATTGGTCAAAACTCAAATCCAACAAATAGTTGGCATTAGCTTTTCACATTCATTGTAGTATTAGAAATATAGCTTCTGAAATTAAACTGAGAAATATAGCTTCTGAAATTAAACTGTGTATGTTTTTTGTATCGATATTTCAAATTAGATTGCAGAAATAGACTTAGAAAGAGGGGCAGGGGGAGAAATAGAGTTAATTCTAGAAGCTATATTTCCAAACCCACTCATTTTTGAGAAAATTATATTTAGAACACAGATCAGTGTTAACACTGTTAACAGACACTGATTAACAGATCTTTTACAGGTGATTAAGATTTTGACAATGATTAAGATTAAGACTTAGAAAGATTAATGCATAATAAAGTTAAATCCTGATATTCTTGGAACTTCAAAAATCTTTTTTCAGGTGGATGATACTGCTTCAGAAATTCATTGTAAGACAGGCTTCAGCTAAAATTGATTTTCATGCAGACCCATCTAGTTTGTGGAAAGCCATAATCCATTGTGTGTGTCATTTTTGACTATGTATTCGCTAAAGCTACATGTGGAAGAAAATTTTGTTGGCTTGGTCACTCTTTGCTCATTAAGAAATATTGTAGCTTGATGTACTCTTTTAAGTTATTTGTTATTCTCCAAATGGGAAACACTCTTCTTTTATAAGATTTCTCTACCAAGTACTCGGGTTCTTGTAGAAAGCAAGAAATGCACATGTTTTCAAATAGGACTTTATAACTTCTACTTACTTCAGCTGTGAAGTCATGATCACCTCTCTTGTTTTGCAAGTTGAACTATTCTTCAAGGTTCCAAAGTTTGATTTCAAAATATTTCTCAATGGTGAGTCTATTCAATATAAGACTAGCTCAGTGGTCAGTTGCGGCAGATTTTCAAAAATATAATGATTTCCTGACAGGAAAGTGAGCTTAACACATTCTCCTAAAGTTGTAGTTGACAAAGACGGTTGGGAAAACTGAAAGACCAACAACGGTTGTCACATAGTGGAGAAGAAAGATGATTCAAAGATGGATTTTCCTTCTCAAAATGGCAATGTTGTTCCTTAGAACTCTCTTCCTAGAGATCAAGTTGCTAATTCAAACCAAGCGTACAATGCTTTTATTGAGACTGTTGGGATTCAGAGAGAGGAAACAGAAACATGGAAATGTAATAATTCATAATATCTTCTCTGATGAAAGTATGGATGATTTCTTGTATACTAAGTTACCTGTTCACCCCCTGCATTGCCCAGATCCAGGTCCAGCTCGTACCTGCCCCAGATTCTGGGCCAATTTGAGCAGGGATTCTGATTAAGATTAATGCTTTTTTTCGGAGATCAGGATTTAACTTTATTATGCATATGTGATCACATTATCAACATCACCTCTACATGCATATGAAACCCACAAGGCATAAATACAGATCTCTATGCATAGGATTTGTCTAACCAAAAGGCAAATAATCGTGTAGGTCTATATATTTGTCCATGGGAGTTTCATCTACACATGGAAGTGAGTTTGGTAGTTGGGCATGTGCGGAGAGGATGAATAAATACCCATGAATGGTTGAATGTGACAAATGTAGCAAAGTTCTAGAATGAGCTCAAAAGTAAAAAAAATGGTATGTCCATAAACTGTAGTTCTTACATAGATCAAATCAAATGGCATTTTCTTATATGCAAATGTACCTTATTTCATTGTGAATGTCATGTTGATTCCATCTTCATGGTTCACTATCACTTGATTATATTGAGAATGGAAGTTGTATTGACTGATTCCTTTGTGTGCAGAATAGGACATTACAAACATGCTCATGCTTTAAGGGCCAGATGTTGAAGGATAAAAATAAATGCTGGCCCACATCATTTAGATGTGGGATAATACAGATTTCAGGCTCTAACCATTATCTACATGCTTAATGAGATCATAAAATGGAATTTTGAGTGGTAGAAGAAACATGGATGAGTTCATGTGTTGTTTCTACAAAAGACACAGTCTAAAGCTTTGAATCTCATAGTTCTTCATTCCAGATCAGCATATCATAAGAGATACCAGGATGTTTCAATCTAAATTATAGTCATAGTACACAGTAAAATAAATGCAGATAAAAGTTCCAAATGAAAATATGAATTAGTAATCCTGGAGTTTGAACCAAAACAAACATGGTACTTGTACAATATAGCTTTTGAAGAAGCAATCAATTCAAAACACGAGGCTAGGGAAATAGACATAGAAGAGACAAAGAAACCATTAGTAATGCAGGAGTAAGTGAGTCTAAAAGGAATGCACTGTGAATCTAAAGCATGCCCAACCATCTTTCTTTGCATAACGTCTCTTCCATTTGTTTTCCAATACCTCCTAAATAAAATGCTAAACTTATCTCAAAAGCATGCCCAATCACAAATTAAAGCTTGTAAAGAAGGGTATGTTAAGTTTCACAGCCTAGAGAAAGAAATTTCATTGAGCATCATGGCCATAGCTGTCTCAACCATCACGGCCATGACCTGATTTTTCCATTTCAATCAAACCCTAACAAACGATATATCCCAAATTTCTCACAATAGACAAAAACGATACGAGAAATCAAACATTCATCTCAATGCCACGAATGGAACCTGTTAATATGTCGTCCCTGTTGCTAGCGATCGGCCGACAAGCTCTCGCCCCCAACACTTTCGCTCGAGCGTAGCAATAGTGGGCCTGGTTTTTTTTTTGAGATTTTATTAGCTATTTTCGGTCGATAGGGTTCCGATCGATAATGTTTCGACCGAAACACACTCGATCGGTAAGGTCTCTCCAGGTGTGCGCCGTGTCGAATGTTTTCGGCCGATAAAGTTTCGGCCGAAAGTGACTCAACCGATAACTTGAAGCCACGTAGGCGCCATGTGGCTGACCCGTCGATTCGGCTGAAACCTTATCGGCCGAAAACTGGTCGGCCGAACTTAAGTCGCTTGAAATAATTTAGTTGGCCAAAACTGTGACACAAGTTTGTGCTTTCACCCCCACATCCTTCTCTGCAACAGGAGAAAAAGCCTCATTCTTCTCTAGCTAGTTCTTGGGATCAACATCCTCCATAGTCAACTCAATATCACCCAACTCCAGGGAAAGATATGGATTTTTATTTATAAGTAAAATCAAGTTTTGAAGGGACCCTAAAACCCTTTACAAAGAAGAAAAGCTACAAGAGAAACTAAGCAATTAAAACCAGCCGCCCAAAAAACCAAAAAAGTTAACTAAAGATAAAACATAAGGAACTCGTTAGTAGACCAATAGCAAAAAAATTAGTAACCCTATTGATCAGACAAAAAGGAAAGCATCAACTACAACATTTTATCCAAGAAATTCATCGAGGCTATATTCTCCTTAATTATCTCCTCATGCATATCCAGAACATCTTTAAGCTCGTGCACAGAAACAACAACTCTTTTTTAGTCTTGCAACTCGTCCTAAGACACAGCTCACCCTACACATCTTTCTCCAATGCTAGAGTAAACTCCTCAACTTTCTCCATCCAGTTTGAGCAATTGATCTCATCAATCACTTTCTCCAAATCACCCAATTCAAGAGGTTTACCCATCCAGTTTAGGGCTTTCTTGTTTAAAACAAAGAGACCACTAGTTATGGTCTTCAGGTAGTTATTGTTGATATTAACCACAGTTTTTAAATCCTTTGACATCTTTCCAATTCTCTCCTCAAGACTAGAAACTATGTCCTCTAACATTTTATTGACCACCATTTCCAAAGAGGAAATCCTCTCCTCATGAGACACCCCCAAGTGATCCGCATTAAAAACCAACTTATCCAACATAACATTCATCATTTTAACTTTTCCTTTTATAGCCCATTACCTCTGATTACCATGGAGCATAGCAATAGAAACATCTTGCCAATTTTTCATCTGAATATTGAACTCCTTTACCTTAGAAAACAACCACTTCACCAGAGATAGCAAATTTTGCATCCCATCCTCGGCCATCTTGCAAAACATATTCATATTCACATCATCCCAATTGATAGGAGGCAGATCATTCAGCTCAATGTTATTAGGGGCATCTGGAAATTCCATTTTATGCTCCTCCTCTTCAATAGGGGAGTCCTCGACCTCCACCACTTCCACCTTAATCTGCTCCTTATTAGGTAGATTAGCCAAATCAGCTAACACTTCCAACCGCTCCATTTTCACAGCCCTTTCAATAGGATAAAAAACCTTAGAATGCTTGACCAACTCCATCCCCTACACCTCCATAAGCCTAGGCCTATTCAACAACTCATCCATAATAGCATTGACATCACCACTAGGAACTTTTGAACACAAACCCTCATCTTCAGGAACCTTAAGAGTCACAGAGGAAAATTCCACCTTCCCGAGCATAGGATCCCCTATAGAGACATACTCAACATCATCATTAATAGAAAGATTCTCATCACCCTTCCCAAGAGGGCTATCCTTCACCCCACCTTCACTAGGAGAAAACGATAGTTTGACACTACAACTAGGTGCCACCATAGAAACTAACTCCATATTCCTCTTAGCTGAAAATTTTTCTTTCTTAGAGCCTTTTGATTTCCCCTTCAAAGTATTTCTCACAGACTTAGCCATGGATTCCTGCAACTCCACATCCATCTCATAGCCCTTGCTCCACTCTTTGGAGTCACCATCCCCTTCCTCAGACCCACCTTCATCCACATACATTTCCTCAAACTATGAATCTTCATCCTTAGAACTACCAACCCATTCCGCGGCAAAGTCCCCAATATCATAACTAGAGTTTTTAATAGCTTTCTTACCAAGAGTCTTAGGAGAGACCAAAATTAACTTAATTTTAATATGAGAAAACAAGAGACTCATAAGACCCTCATGTAAAATAATATTTTTAGGTTTTTTTAGATGATCTTCAATACTCTTTTTCATAGAAATTAACAGGTAAAAAGGAAACAAGACCAACACCTTGTGCCTAAAATTATTCAAAAGAATGAAATGGTAGTTGTAAACAATAGATAATATACCTTCAAGTGTAAAATAGTGCATTATGGCCAACACGAGGTTCCTCCATAATGGCTTCAAAGACTTATGAGTGTAGCCACCACTCCCAATTTCTCGGAGTTTCTTCTTCTCATCAAATGGAAAAATTCACAAAGTCCTTCTTGGCAGCACCCCTATCTCTATATAATTTCCTCCAAAAAACCACAAGACCAGTGGCCTCTACTATAAATTCCTCATCAATTTTAAACTCCACACCCTTATAACACAGAGTTCTCCCATTCCAACCTTTCACAAAAAAATTGTAGCATAAAGGTCCGGACCTTGAATTCCCTGCATGTACTGTGTAACCCCACCTAGCTCCAAATGCTCCCACACAATAGGATTATTTTGAAATTCCTCACAAGAGCTCAGTTCAATTCTCTAGCAGAATCCACCCATGTCGGCATGAAACATTGCAAAACCTAATGGCACTAGAGAGTTTAGAAAATGTGAAATAAACCGAACTCTCCACAAAACAACACAAATTACACCCACAATACGTGTGGGCTTGTCATTCAAGGTACTTCACTTCCTACACTGCTAGGCCTTCATAATATAGAACCCGAGGAAATAATAATGTAACTTACAATCTAAAGGCTCATCGTTCATATCCTGGCGACTATGAAACATAATGAAGAACCTTTCCCCAATAACATAAATCTTAAAAACAAGCCAGTTGGTCATCATTGGAGATATATTTAAGATTAAGAGGAAGAGATTCAAATGAACCCCAATCAGCTCTCTCCACCACTCCCACATTGGAAACACCATCAACCAACCTATTAGCTTCACGAAAAATATGTGAGATTTTAATCTTCTCAAAAGAATTTAAAGTAGAGATTGAATCATTGATAAAATGTGCAATAGACCATGAAGGAGGGAATTTTTTCAAGAGACTATTTATAACATTAAGAGAGCCCCCTCCAACCAAAGTTTATAAACCCCTTGATTTTTCACCAAAATGAGGCCATGATAGACTACATCTTCCTCCACAAAATGGTAAGATATGGCTTTTGTTATTAGTTGGCTCATTAGCTTTAATGTAGTGGCCAACTCAAGAAAGCATTTTTTATTTCTAAATTTTGTGTTTTTTCTAGTGTGGGTAAGAGGATTATTAAATATATATCACCTTGTTCTTAAAAGTGGGAAAATGGGTGCAACATGTTATTTATGAGGATTTTATCATTATGGGTCAAAACTACTAGATGGTTGGCTACTTCTCCTCTAGGTGCTTGGTCAATAGAAATAGAAAAATTCCAATAGAAAAAATATGTACATTTTTTTAATCCTTAGTGTGAAGAAAATATAGTCCTTGATATCAAATGAAATATGTACATTTTTTTAATTTAGTAGTGAAGAAAATATAGTCCTTGATATCATTAATTGAATGATGGCTGTATAGGGTTCTGTGGACATAAAATCTTCAAATGGCTTACATCTAACACACACATTAGAATGATTAACATTAAAACAAAGCAAAATTTCAACATCCATAATCTAACATGTTTTAAAATGCTATCAAATAACAAGCATACAAAGAAAAACATGAAGTATATCTATCCCATATTGGATTGGTGCTTCTACGGAAAGAATCCCTTTTCCAATCCTTTGCTAAACTCCATGATATGAGAATGATATGAGAATTCCATGAAGATGGAGTGGACAAAATCAGTTCTCAATTGAAGAGAGTGACTTTGCATAAGATTTGTGGATGATTTGAATCAATGGAGATGATTTCTATTTATAGAATAGAATGATAAAAGAATGCCAAACATGGAGGACGTGGGACTAAAGATAAGCCAATGAGAAGAGGCCACTTGTCAACTTGTGATAGGTTGAGGAATGTGCACGTTTTGGTTAATATGCCAAAGAGGGGAAGATTTCAAATTTTAATTTGAGAGTTAAATGCTAACTTTGACCTTTGCAAGGGATATGTAAGAGACATGTAAGACCTATTAAATGCCTTGTTGGATGTACATTTCAACTTGCTTTTGAATTCAAATTTGAGGGAATATTCCTCAAAGATGCCATGTTGATGGAAAATGTTGATTTTATAAATGAATTAAAATGATTTATTGGTGCAAGTGGGAAAAGCTAGAGGATGTGATGGGTGGTTAGGTTAGTTTAATCAGGATTAGATTAGCTTAGGTGATGATTAGTTGATTTTGACCCATTTGACTTGAATATTTTGATTTATTTAAATCAAGAGGGAGAAATATGACTTTTGAGATTTAATTAAATAAAGTTTTGATTTATTTAATCAAAGAGGGAATGATAGGCTTAAATTAAATAAAGTTAATTTATTCAATTTAAGTGGATAATCCTTAGAGATTGAATTAAATGAACTTGATTTTCCTAATGAATGGATTTGATGAACTTGATTATCTTTATGAGCGGATGAATGTGAACTTGGTTTACTTGATGAATGGACCTAACTAAATGCATGATGCTAATTTTGCATGTCTACATTTTTCCCCTCTTTGAAGCAATATACTTGCTGTGTTGGTTCAAAGAATAAACTTTCTGCGATCAAAACTCAAAAATTTCTAATTTTTTTGGTTGCTCCAGCAGAAAGAAGTACACTAGTACATTGTCCCCTCAAGAGATCGAGCGAAAAGATTCTATTTGAGGGTCAATCTCACGATAAAGAGGTTCAAACTGGATGGTTATGGATGATGATGCAAATGATATTTTTTAAGATGCTTAGAATAACAAATCTATATTATCTTTAACAACTTAAATGATGATATGATGTGAGATGGATGAGATTGATGATGTGATATGCTGTGATTATGCAATGGATGATTTATGAGATGCTTAGAATAACAGATCTATATTATGATAATGAATATGCATGTGAGATGATGTGCAAAATGATGATGGTTTGTGGATGCAAGATGGATGCACTAAAGATCATGATTAACTATTCATGACATGATGTTAGTGCAGAAAAGAAGAAATCAGGAATGAGATGATGAAAAGAGGATCCAACAAATCCATGATTTGACAATACTTTATTAGAGATGATGATGATGATAGATGATGATGACTTTCTTATCAAGGATTGGGATTTTAAAAGGGATACTTACCTTATGTTTGATAATACACATAGATAGGATGCATCAACGTATAAAGAATCGGGATAGGGTTGTACCTAGTGCGATGGACTTTGACTCGAAAAACAAATAGGAGTATTCTTGTTCACACTTGACATACGAAAACCTTGCTAGGATGTACCTAACAAAGCAAGTATTCACCAAGTTATATTATAAGAACATCCAACAAGCATAGTAGACAAAAGGATAATGATCGTTGCCCCATTCTTATCTCTCTAAATCCTTCGTTTGGATATCATCGAGAGGTCCTTGGAATGAGTGCAATAAGATAAATCAAAAGAAAAGATAAATCACACAAATAAGTTGATGTTCTTCATATCTCTAGCCAAAGGGATTTGTTTTGATAGGATAACAATTCAAGGTGATATCCAAAATGATGCCCATTGTCAGAATGATATATCCTAGGACATGCATTGTATAGGATCATGATGGGTTGATAAGTTGATTGATAGGCTATTGATATAAAGTTGATTGACATGTTTGAAAATGATCAAGAGTTTGATTTTGTTTTAATTGCTCATTGTTTCAATTTTGATTTTACGATTGAAGATTGATTTTGTTGATTATTGTGCTTGTTTCTCTTTGTTTGTCCAAAGGATGAAGGTGATGATCAATTTATTATGGATGATTGATTATTTCAAGTGAAAGCGAGATGAGACGGATGGATTTTTTCAAATATTTGGATGTTTTTGACATTTTTGGAATGTTTTGATGTTGTTTTTGGTGTTTTTGAGATTTTTACAAATGTTTTGATTTTTGAATTTTGCGATGTTTTGGGGTTTTCTAATATTTTATGAATGTTTTTGGATTTTGATATTTTTTGAATGTTTTTTAGATTTTAATGTTTTTTGAATTTTTTTGGATTTTGATGTCTCGGGGGCTGATCAAAGATTAGCCTTTCCTACGTTTAAGCTCAGAGACAACGTAGTTCAGACTCCACTTTTTTTTATGTTTTCTGACTTTTATGAATTTTTTTGGATTTTTCGATGTTTTGGATGTTTTTGGATTTTTTGATGTTTTGGATGTTTTTGTAGTTTTTGATGTTTTGGATGTTTTTGGATTTTTTGATGTTTTGGATGTTTTTGTATTTTTTGATGTTTTGGATGTTTTTGGATTTTTCGCACAGTTTTCATGATTTGGATATGGACATGTGTGATGATATCAATGCTCTATTTGGGATTTTGTTGAAGACCAAGTTGAGGTTGATTGATCAAATTGATGGATTGATGATAATGATAACATTGTTGAGGATACACAACAATGCAAGGATTTGATTGATCAAGATTGATAACAATAACATTGTTGAGGATGCACAACAATGCAAGGATTGATTGATCAGGATTGATGACGATAACATTGTTGAGAATGCACAACAATGCAAGGATTGATTGATCAGGATTGATGATGATAACATTGTTGAGGATGCACAACAATGCAAGGATTGATTGATTAAGATTGATGATGATAACATTGTTGAGAATGCATAACAATGCATGGATAGTGTTAAGCAACACAAGGATATTCTGAGATGATGATTTTTTGATTGGATTTGATTGATCATGATTGTTGAAGCTTGGTTTGGAACAAAAGATTTTTGGATGATTTGATGTGACATTTGAAGTGTGACTTAGATGCAACTGATAATGATTGTTTGGATCGATGTTCGATAAAATATGAAACTGATAAGGAACATCTTCTTGTCAAAATATGCCATGGGCTAGTGATTTGGATTTTGGATCACAAATGCTTGACCAATTTGATTTCACATTTTCCCATGTTCAGATTGCCACATAAGTTGGAACATATAGATGAAGATTTATTCCCAAAGAAAGATGTAAATATTTTCCCCCAGTGTCTAGCAATGTATGGAATGCGATGGGTGGATGCTTGGATAAGAGTATAGATTAATGGATATGGCAAGCATGCAAAGGGTGCCAAGGATTATCTTGTGATAATATAAGGTGTTTATATAATGAATGCTCATTTGGATAATGCTTCATGGCTCAGATAACACTGGGTTGGATAGGATCAATGAAAATGACCCATGTCAAGATGTTTACCATAAGCAAGTGTAAAGTGTGCACCAAAATTTGTCAAGATCTTGGACTATGTATACAGATGGATGAAAAATGGATTGGATAAATGGTTTGTGGATGAATGGATTTATGATGGCTGAGATGGATGGAATGTTGGATTTATTACGGATGGGATTAGATGCTTTCATCTGAACTGGTGCACGTAGATGCTCGATTCTACACATGATGCCTATTTACTAGGTTTTCATCATGGTCTTGTCCAAAGCACCACCATAGTGGTTTTCACTAGAGGATGTTTTTTTCATTACTGTTTTCAATCCATTTTCTTTTTTTTTGGACTTTCATATTTTTTATTTTTTTTTTGTAATTTTCTAAAAGATTCATGTTGACCCACATTGTGGTGTTGATGTGGGCACTTCTATCATAATGTGCCATCGATATCCTTCCTGAAGAAGTTGTTTAGCTAAGATACATGCACTTGAATGCAAATTTTGAGATTCTTGATCTGCTTTATTGATGTTAGGGTTAACTTTGTCTCTATGCGCACATCATGATAGAGTGCCTTTTGAATCCTTATAATGAAGGGTCATTGCAAATACATGGTTAATGTGAGAATTGGATATCATGTGTGGAGGCATGGATGGAGTGTGTTTAGGGATAAGAGATGGATTGGTTGATATTTTGGAACCTTTGTCTCTCCAAACTTGGGAAGATGAGCAATGATGGGTGGATATGGAAGTGTGCGTGGAATTAGGACCAACTGCTTGATACACTTTGTACGTCACTTGAAAAGCCTGCTTTTTCTTTTGTGGACATTTTTAATGGATACTTTTCCCTTTTTTATTTTTCCCCATAGTTTCTTTGACTGATGGAATTTGATAGGGATGATCTTTTTTTGTATCCATGTGTATTTGATTTGTCCATTGTGCTCCTCAGCTTCTCTTGCTTTTATAACGTTCATTGTGCTTTGATTCAAATCTTTCTTTCAAATTTGGTCCCAATTCATGGATGGGGTGATGGGTGGATGAAGATTCATGAAGTGGCTAGTTGTAGTATTGACATCATTTTCATCATAAGGATTCCTCGTGCTTCCTATGTTGATGTTTTCTTGAGACGAAGTTTCCCCTAGTATTGTGGAAGTATTACCTTCATGTTTTGATTCTACCTATTTTGAGGGTTCCTGTTTAGAATGCATTCTCTGATAAATGAAAATTGTAGATGATGTTATTTCAATTTGCTACTCTGCTAACTCTGAAATATCTTGTTCTGTCTGACTTGCTTCCTTGAGTGGATAATGTTGGATATCTGCATACCTAATGTCCTCAGTCTGAATTTGGGATATATTTGATCCTAATGTTGACAACACAATAACCTGCTCTTTTTTTGTAATAATGTTAGGAGTAAAAGAATCATGTTCTAAATGAAGATCATCTATGTGTCCATCCATAGAAATCATCTCATGGGTAGATAGAGGAGTATGTTTTATGTGGATATGATCATCTTTTTCAACATCTTGTATATATAGGAGAGTGTCCATTAGATCATTGTAGTATCTTGAAGATATGAATTCTTGATCTTGATTAATTTTGGAATTGCTTTTGACATGATTTGGATCAAGTTCTTGACATGGGTCAATTTCAAAGGATAGATTGCTTATAAAGGGTTCTTGGATGTTGTTATTAGACATGGTAAGTGGTTCAATATCTTCAAGTGTTGAGTTCAGGATTCCTTCAGTATCTGTAACCATGAGGTCAAAGGATGTCAACATGTCTTGGAAAGGACCATTGCTAGACTTTGGTGGAAGATTTTGATCTTGCTTTGGAATAAATTCTTGAGATATGTCCTCTAACTCATAACACAATGTAGAGACATTTTCAATAAGATCATTGGTCGATGGATTGTAAATTATGTCGATAGGATAAAATATCTCTAACACTCCTTGAAATAGATCACTAAAGAGTGGTTCTTGATGTATGTTGAGTTGATCATTAGATGGGGTGAAAACATCTTCAAGATGCCCCTTAATTGAGAGATCTTGAACATTTTTTTCAACAATTGCAGTGGAGATAATGTGAATGTTTGGAATTTCTTGAATTGGATCATTGCTGGGTATTGTTGGTGGATTTTGATCATGATTGAAAAGTAACTCTTGATGTATGTTGATTTGATCTTTGAATGAGATAGAAACATCTTCAATGTGCTCTTTGATAGATAGATCTTCATCATTGCTCTCAGCAATTGTGGTGGGGAGATTGTCAATGCTAGCACCAGTGGTTGAATGTTCATTGTTATGCCCAATAGATATCATTTTTTGTGTTTGTGCTTGTGTTTGTTGGGTAGCTTGAGAATCTTGGGCAGCTTGAGAGGCTTGTTGCACTTGTTGAGCTCGTGTTGCTTGTTGCATGGCTAGATATTGTTGGATGGCCTTTTGGTAGGCCTGGTGAGCTTTTAGCACAATGTTATATTGTCTTGCTACATTTTGTGTGTTGGATGTAGTGATGAGTCATTGAGATACATTTGGAGTGATTGTGAGGGTTCAAGATATGATGGGTGTGATAGAGGTGGTTGGAGTGATCGAGGTGATAGGAATGGTCGGAATGACCAAGATGATAGATCCTTGGGAGACAACATTTTGATTTGTTAAAATTGATGTTGTCATTTGATTAGATACCATCTGTTGGTGCGATGTCAATGGTATATTCAAAGAATTTGATGTGATGGCTTAATTGATGTTAGGTGGATTGACTTGGTTGAATTGATTGGTGCTAGGTAAAGTGGGAATCCCTAAACCAAGGAATGATGTTGATATGGGTAATGGTGGTGGAGATGTATCTTGTCGCAATGACTCAACTATTTTGGTAAGTGTAGAAATTTGATCTCACCAAATTTGATCTTAATTTCGATCTTGACTTCCTCAATATAGTTGATTTGGTTTTTGTTCAAGTAGATTTGGGATGCATACTTGTGGTTTTTGAATGGGATCATGGACAAATTGATTTTGGAAAATGTTCTAATTTGGGATGATGTTTAGATTTGGCATGATAGGTTGAAATTAAACATTGTTGTTGTTGGGAACCACATTGTCGTGTTTTAGGTAACTTTGATTTTGCATGGTGTTACCTAGACTTGGATTGATACATAGAGTCGTTAACATCTTGTTTGGACTTTGAACAAAAAATTTATGATTTGCAAACATATTTATCCCAAAGTTTGTTGGATTCATGTTTGGTAAATTTATACTTGGTACATTCACATTTGGCATGTAGGGATTTGATGAGATGGCATTGTTCGTTTGAAGGCTCATGCATTGGTGTTCAGTTGATGGATTTTTATGTTTGAATTTAGATCTACCATCAGAAAATGTGTTCCAATATTTGATTTGGGCATACTCACACTTGTTGTACCATTGACATTTGTAGAAGGTAATGATCCCATGTATGGATTGTATAAGTGTGAGTTTTGATAATCAATCAACATTGTAAGGCTTTGAAAGTTCAATTGATTTGGATTACTCGTGATGTATGGATCAAGTTTATATTCCATGTTCCTCTTGCATTTTTAACTTGTTACAAAAGTGACCTCTAAGGTTCTTAGGACCAATGACAAGATGAAGGTTGAAAAGGGGAAATGATATGAGTGTTGAACATTTAGGGACTTTGGATCAATGCTAGACTTAGGGCTTGATTTTGATTGATTTGATTGGATAATGAAGTTGTAAACCCTAAGATGTTGGATGTGATCTTAGGATGATCTTGTTCAAAGGATTGCTTATTTAATTAAATGTATGAGAAAGGATGCATTCCCATACACCTAATTAAACAAGGTGATTTTCGGTTTTGATGATTTACCCAAGTCTAGAATGATGTTTCTAAAGCCCTAAAGTTGTTTGATGGGATGGGTTTTGATAGATTTTTTGATGAATGAAGTTTTTTGATTTGATCCTAAATGAACCTAGGAAGGACTTGTTTCCAAGACCAAGATAGTGAAGAACATTCCTTTCTCTAAAAGTAATTCAAAATCAAAAGATCAATGTTTGCATGAAAACCATATGACCAAAAGATGCCAAGCACATATGTGGGGTCTAATTGATTTAATCTTTTCTTAATGGATTCTTTTTACCACAAACACACTCTTGATTAGGTTTTCAACTGAATGTTCAATGTCCTAATTCTCTTTCATCCCGCAAAGTGCATTATGTGGAAATCAAGGAAATCAGGGCAAAGGTTACCTAAAGTTGACTTTAGTAGAAGAAAATTGAGATGAAATCCAAATGCTTAGAAGCCTCTAAGGATATGAATCCCAAGGGAAAGTAATAACATGTGAATTTTTTCAAGGATATTTGCCTCTCCTAAAGGGTTTGAGATTTGATGCTCATATTGAATGTTGGTTTTCCAATGTTTTTGATCAAAGCACTATGTTTTCAAACTAACTCACAAGCAATATAACATCCTAGCTCAATTGGTACATTTTTCTTGGTGGGCTTGCGTCATGCCCTTCATAGTAGAAGAGATGATTTTACATGCAATCAAGGAAAAAATATAAAGGTATGTTAAGAATGAAGTCTTAACCTCTATATTTTAACCAAGATCGGACATGGAAAGTAACTTCTTGGAATCTAAGTTCCAACGCACCACTTTCATAAACTCGTTGAATGGATCAGTTGGTCACTAAAAATAAAGGTTTTAGTTTGTACTTTCCATTCATGGAGATTGACCCATACAAAGAAAGTCCCCTTTCGGATCCATCTCATCGGAATCAACTGCATGATATTGGCATTTCTTCCAATACCCACATTTATATCCTGGTTGGAAAGACTCTTTGCTTTAGAGTGTTATCAGTTGAGTCATTCCCTTGGGTGAGTAATTTTTCCCCAAGGCAGGCCCTCTAAGATAGACAAAAGCGAGTAAACATATTCATAGTTCGATCAACCTTCGCTTAGAAACAAAGGGAGAACACATGCAATAGATTTACTCACACTCGCACAATGTTTTGTTCAATTTTTAAACCCAAACTAAAGTATGGATGCAATCTTTTATGCACCTTAATGTCATCAAAAATACTTTTGATTCTAAAGATCGCCGTGAAGTGTGAGAGAAGTGCATACACCTTTTTAGATGAGATTATTTTGCATAAAAGATTACTGAACATAAAAGACACATGTTCGTTTTAAATCCCACAAAACAATGATTTGATTCATTTTATGCACCAACAGAAAGATGAAGATTTGATTGTTCAATTTTAGCCCCAAAAAACAATGTCCAATATGTTTCTAATGTTCAATTTTAGAGAAACTTTGAAAAAGTTCAAAACAACAATTGATTTTTACCCCAAAAAATGAAGTGAGTAGTCCTAAAATAGAAAATAAAAGTGGGAAATGGATGCTCTAAGAATTTAAAAATGCTTTTTCAATTTCAAATTCAAGACTCAAGGCCCACTCTTTGAACTTAAATTTGCCTGTTATGTTCTTGGATCTTTCGCCTTGCTACTCCATCATCTTCACAAAATCTGCAAATCAGTTATCAACATGTTCAAATTTGTAAATCATAAATTGACATGTTTAAGAAGCATTTAAGGAAACTGATTACTCCAAGAAAAAAAATGTTGAAAATTAATAGCTTGCTAATTTTTCCTAAAGAAGACAACAATATTATTCTGTCATTCGCCAACCTTTATGATTTCACCCTTCTTAGTAATTTTTGTTATCTTTTGCAAAATATTTAAATTGTCAACACATCAATAATGAGATTGATAGAGAAACTTAATATCAATGAGAAGTCTCCTTAATATTAACTAATAAATAACAATGCATAGGCTATGTAGAAAAATAATTCACTAAGCTGGAAAAAAATGCATTAATTCCATAGCTAACCTTCTTTCTTACAGAACTCACACTCAACACCCACTTGACTGACTAAACACTTACTTGCTATTCAAGGACATTAAAGCTCTTTTATCCTCTCAAGTTTACTCTCAACACACCAATTTTCAGCATATGACAGTCCTTTTTTGATGCCATAAAACTATGATTTTTAATGCTCAATAACAAGTCTTCAACATGTTGCCTTTAATTATTTGCCATCAATCTACTATATTTATGTGCGCCTTTCAAACTCAAATCTAGGAGACTACCTATGTTGACAACTTCAATTGTCTTATATCAGTTTGTACAGTGAATATGAGTTGTTTCCTATGCGTGGCTTAAACCTACACATAGCACAATGAAAATCAAACCCCAGATCTATTTGCACAAACATAACAACATGCTAGAGGGGTACGTAGAGGTTTGAAGGATGGGAAGGCTTTTATTATGATTGGATGGCATTGATGTTCCATAAGGGTAGGGCTACACTATATGGTGGACGAGACTTTACTATTTAGTTGATTGATTTGAATGATATGTCAGCAAAATAATTTTTCCTCTATTCCTATGCGCAGAAGAGATGATGGTAAATCTGCAAATATCTACAATAAATGAAAATATCTGCAAGAGAGATATGCACTCATATAGCAACAGTAGCAAGTCTCCTCAACTTGATATTTGATCCAAGTCCACTTGGAAATCAAGAATATATTTCTCCATATGTGAGCAACAACGATGGAGATCATGAGCGGGAAGTGGTTGTCTTCTTGCAGCAGCAGTGGCAGGTCTGATCAATGAATTTGTCAACTATTGCAGTTATAATCGCCCTAGTAAATATGTATGCATTGCATTGTATAAATCATGTAAGAATTGTTTGACATAATCCCTCATGGATACACCATCTCATACACACTATGATTGTCGTGGGTGCACAAAAAACATTGTGTGTGTAGCACTAGAATCAGCTGCGCTAGTAGACATGTATGGAAAATAAACAGAACACCTCACAGAAACATGGTCTCATGGTTTGTAATGATTGCAAGGAAATCATACAAAAGTTTGGACAAATTAAGAGACACATAGTTGACATAGCACTGGAAAAGGATTTGACATCCAAGTTATGATAGGCATGGTGATTGATTGGCTCGAGGTTGCTCAAAACGACAAAGTATGTTGTTTTCTATCACATCTATTTAAGTCTCCACTATTTCTAGATCTAGTAACTTGGAAACTTGGGGAAACATAACTCAATAGCCCACATTTCTAGTATCACAGTAGAGAATACTAAGCTGATAGGAGCACAAATCGCAACATGGTAGGATTGTATGGATCTGTACAAAATGTCTAAAAGACGCATCAACTACAACAGCCTGGGACCTCAATATGTGTGAATGAACTTCTGGATGTTTGTTTGCACCACCTGAAAAAATCTACATAGCCCTCATTAAAGTTGGAAGGAAAATAGCATTGCTTGGGACTGACCTACAACAATAACTTGGGACAAATAACAGTCTCGGGGGTTTTCTAGTTCTACCATTTTTGTATCTCTATACTCATCATCTAGTTTCTTTGGTCATCTTTTTTCAGCAACCCCTAATTATTTTCCAAGGGGTGTGAATGTGGGAAGGCCTAGTTGGATGTGTTGAGCACTGATTCCAATGCCTCCTTTGTTCTTTTACTTAATAGATTATGCTACCTCTCTTTATTTGAGCACTACAATAATAGGATTGTGCTCCAGATTTATCATTGCAACTGCAGTATCTACAACTCCTAAACTATTTGGGACAAATAGTTTTGGAGTGAATCACAATATTTTGGTGGCCAATATTCCATTAGGATCTCTACTATTTGGTTACATGGCTGAACTGATTTATGATTGCAATGCTCAAGAAAATGATTTAGAAGATAAACTAGGTATCTTGCATGGGAGTAAAATGTTATAAGTTCACATTTATGATATGGGGTTGTATCTGCATTGTATCTTTGATATTAAACTGCACCCTCTTTATAATATCACAGAGGCTATACAAAAATTGATATGGTAGAGAAAAAGCAAAAAGACACTACGTTTGACAAATATTTGCAAAGAGAACGATCTAAAGAGATTATTAACAAGGACGTTGGATCCCTCCAAATAGGTTGAAAGAATGATGCAAAAGCACAAATTTCTTCAACATCAGCGATGTATTCAAAGGAATTAAAAGATCTAGCGGAATAGAAATGAGTTGGAAATGGTACCAAAGACAACTACACCATTAACACAAGGCGGAGGATCTGCAGGCCACATAATAGAATATTGTCTAGGAATGCCACAAAGCAGATCTTATACAAGATGATTAAAATCTAGAATAAAACTCAGAATAAAGAAATGCATGCGTATAATCAAGGACTCTCATTTAATTGGTAGTAAAACAGAGAAGGTTAAGGGAAAAGACAAGAGTCCCAAGGAAAAGAAACGATTATTGATGCATGAGGTTAAGGGAGATATTTGAAATAACAGAAAAAAAAAAAAAAAAAAAGTCAAAATAACATTTGATGGAACCAATATTAGACAAGGGATGTCATGCCGGATATTGACAACTGCTCCAAATGCTATCTCTTCCCTCCTAGCACCATTATTTGGATGCTAAAATCTTTAAATGGCTTATAATCTAACACACACATTAGCATGGTTAGTTGTTAAAACAAAGCAAAATTTCAACATCCATATGAGATAATCTAACATGTTTTAAAATGCTATCAAATAACAAGATAAATAAAAGCATACAAAGAAAAACATGAAGTATATCTATCCCATATTGGATTGGTGCTTCTACGGAAAGAATCCCTTTCCCAATCCTTTGCTAAACTCCATGATATGAGAATTCCATGAAGATGGAGTGGACAGAATCAGTTCTCAATTGAAGAGAGTGACTTTGCATAAGATTTGTGGATGATTTGAATCAATGGAGATGATTTCTATTTATAGAATAGAATGATAAAAGAATGCCAAACATGGAGGACGTGGGACTAAAGATAAGCCAATGAGAAGAGGCCACTTGTCAACTTGTGATAGGTTGAGGAATGTGCACGTTTTGGTTAATATGCCAAAGAGGGGAAGATTTCAAATTTAATTTGAGAGTTAAATGCTAACTTTGACCTTTGCAAGGGATATGTAAGAGACATGTAAGACCTATTAAATGCCTTGTTGGATGTACATTTCAACTTGCTTTTGAATTCAAATTTGAGGTAATATTCCTCAAAGATGCCATGTTGATGGAAAATGTTGATTTTATAAATGAATTAAAATGATTTATTGGTGCAAGTGGGAAAAGCTAGAGGATGTGATGGGTGGTTAGGTTAGTTTAATCAGGATTAGATTAGCTTAGGTGATGATTAGTTGATGTTGACCCATTTGACTTGAATATTTTGATTTATTTAAATCAAGAGGGAGAAATATGACTTTTGAGATTTAATTAAATAAAGTTTTGATTTATTTAATCAAAGAGGGAATGATAGGTTTAAATTAAATAAAGTTAATTTATTCAATCTAAGTGGATAATCCTTAGAGATTGAATTAAATGAACCTGATTTTCCTAATGAATGGATTTGATGAACTTGATTAACATTATGAGCAGATAAATGCAAACTTGGTTTACTTGATTAATGGACCTAACTAAATGCATGATGCTAATTTTGCATGTCTACAAGTTCAAAGCCTATCATTGGGGATAAAATTTTGGTCAAGATAGATTATTCTAAGGAGCCTTGGAAAAATACTTATTACCTTTTTGGTGAGTTCCTTATCTTGTACATTATGCCTTCTCATAAGGAACATGGGGTCCTAGATAAGGATAAGATTCATTTCAATCATCCAAAGATTTATTCTTTAGAAGGAAAGGTCTAAAAAAGGACGTTTAGTCAAAAAATATATTGTTAATAAGTTTATATGGATGGAAACTAAGGGTAACCAACCAAGAAGAAAAATTTCTATAAGAATATTTTAGTTCTTCAATTCTCCTTGTAACGGTTTGGATTAAAACTACCATGATTTCATTATCTTTTTTGTTCTATGGGTTGTACACTTCTTTTTTTGTGCTCAACTTATTTGGTTAGTTGTTTATCTACTAAGATTTAATAGTATTTGGACTACCTTTTCCTTGTTTCTTATCTTTTCTTTTCAGCTAGAACTCGTTGACCTATCTTTCTTATTTGTATAAAAGGGTAAGGGCCAATTCAAAAACCCTACTTTTTACCCATATAAAGTAAACTTATCTTTTCAAATACTTACAAGATGTAGTAACAAATTTATAAATTATTCTCATTTATTTATACTAAAAAATCATAAAAAAATCATTGTCTAGGAACAAACACATTCAATTGATTCTAGAAGCATGTAACAAAGAACTCTAAAATTTTCAAATATTCTGAAGATGTTTTGGGGGCAAGAGGTCAATGGACTCTCCTAGAGGGGGGTACATGCAGATCCCCACATAAGAATTATTTTTATGAATTGAGAGGTTGTCAATTTGGGAGAAAGGGGTGTTGTTTTGGTTCAAAATTCTATGTCTTTTTGTGCCCAATGTTTGCATCAATCGGTCATCAAATGGTATTGAGATCTTTTCCTTTAGGAGGAGGAAAATATTCCTATTTAGAGGAAGAGGGCCTATCTTTCTTTGTTGAAAATTTGATAAGTGAGATATCTATAATCCTTGATAATAGATATTTTCCTCTAGTAATTAGATCAGAGGAAGCTCGTGAAGTTTTAATGCTCAATGATCAACTGGATGAAGCAATAGTTAGAATGGATAACAACCTTATGGGTAATTTTATGACCTTTAGACCTAATATTAATCAAGTTCATAAATGGTATGAAGGTATTTTGAAGTTGAGAGGTAGTATTTTTATTTTTTCTATGGAAAATGGTTTGTTTTTATTTTGGTTTATTAATAAAGAATATCTTATCAATGTTCTAATGAGGGGTCCTTGGACCCTAGAAAATATTTTTTAACACCATAAATGGAAACCTAGGTTTGATCCCTCTATGGATCTTGGAATGGTGGCCCCTACTTGGGTTTGGCTACTGAGGTTTCATTTGGAATTTTTTGTAATAATATTTTCTAAGGCATAGCTAAATTATTTAGTCATTTTCTTGTCATGGACAAAGTAACTCAACAAGAATATAGAAATTTTTTTGCTAGAATTTGTGTCAATATTCTAAATACAGTCCTCCCTACTCAAATAACTTTGAAATCTAGATTTGGAAATTGGGTTTATGAAAATGTTAGGGTTTATTATCATATTTACAATCAATAATGGAATCTAAGGGATACATGTAAACTCAATGATAGTTAAAAAATAAGAATGCAATTGAAGACTGGTCTACACCAAAATTATTAATTAAATATTTTCACATGGTTAGTCATGAGGAAAAATTGGAGGAAAAGGCCTTAGATCCAATTTCTGAAGTTAATCTAGGGGGTACTAAGGTTAATAAAACATTGAGGAAAAAGTTATTCAAGCAAAAGGTGTTAATTTAGTTAAAAAATAAAAATGCAATTGAAGACTGGTCTACACCAAAAATATTAATTAAATATTTGCACATGGTTAGTCATGAGGAAAAATTGGAGGAAAAGGCCTTAGATCTAATTTTTGAAGTTAATCTAGGGGGTACTAAGGTTAATAAAACATTGAGGAAAAATTTATTCAATCAAAAGGTGTTAATCACAAGAATTAAGGAGGGAATAATTATTAAAAAATGGATCAATTAAGGGAAGAAAATAAAAAGGATCAAATTGTTACAAGGGAAAAAAATTGAGAAAATTTGAACCCTTCAAAAGAGGAATGGGATCATCATCCATTTGTAACAATTTCATCATCTATTTTTAACACCATGCAAGGTTGAAAAAATGGAAAAGTGCTAGAAAAGCAATGATCAATTTTCAAGAATCTGCAATGGTCAACTTTCAAGACAAAATCATGGAGGGAAATAGTTTCAGTGCTGGAAAAGTGAAAGTCACATTTTAGGAGGGAACGGATCTCTATGCAAAAAGAGTGATAGTCAATCTTCAAGAAGGAATGGGTTCCAATGTTGGAAAAGCGACGGTAAATTATCAGGAGGGAATAGGAAATCATGTAGCAATGGTAACTACGTAGAAAATTCAAGAACTTTGTCCTCTCTAGGGCCTCAACACTTTCAAGGATATGTTGGCTAGATTCTGAAACATGGACCCACGGGGAATGTTACTTGGCAACATGCAAGGCACAAACCTATTGGAGTAAAGCATAGATTTTCAAAACCTAATTGGGTTATGTTATGACCTTGTTGACATCTAGATCAAAGTAAGCAACTAATTTTTGATATTTGTGAAGAAGATAGGGCACCAGAAGACTACAAGTAGAATCTTACAGCTAAAAGAAAGTATGAAAAAGACCCAAAGTTTTTGAACAAGCTACATGAAGATAGCGAGGTTGACCTCAAATCTCTTAGGGATTTAAAGTTGAAAGGGAGAGGTGAGCCCCATGGTCTGAGTGAAGGAGGGTTCCATCTAAATCACACAAAAATTTGTCCAGTTCAAGATTCTCAAGTGTCGTCCCAATGGTTTGCACAACCCCAGAATTTATCTAGCAGGTGCTACTCTGAGTTGGCCCCGAGAAATCAACAAAGGAAATTACAAGATAATTCTAGAAAAGAATATTTATAGAATTATTGGCATTAGGGGTTTCAAAAGGATGTACTAGACAATAATACGAATAAGGAGATTCAAAAGGAAAAATGAAAGGGACTATTTGAGAATAAGCAGGACAAAAGACCATTGCAGGCTTGCTGCCTAAGCAAGGAAAAAAATCAAAAATAAGGGTTCTAGGAGAAATGTTCCAATAAGGAAATCTCAAAATCAAATTTAGAGATGGAAAAAGCCTACCCATTTAGCGTAGAAGGAGCATATCAACTTGGAAGAACAAGGGGAGATGGCGAAAGGGATTCCAAGCAAATTGAAAGGGCATATTATAGATTGCATTTCCAAAGCATCTATTGCATCCTCAGGTCAAGGATCTTAGAGACAAAGCATTGATTTGTAATTTTGTAAATTTGACCCCTAATTTAGGTAAATTAAAGGAATTATTGGACAAGGAATGGGAAGGGTCCAAGTAGTTTTTATGTAGAAAAATCTATGGGGATTTTTGTTGTAATTTTTTGCAATAAAGAAAGGCACAATGTTGTGTTTAAATTTAAATCCTAGATCTTTGAGGGCTCAAGCCTATGCATGCAGCCATGGGTTCCAAATTTTAAGCCCTAATATTTTTCTCTAATATTTGTTCCTTACTGGATTCAAATGCATGCTTTACCATTGGAATATAGGGTATTGAATTTAATCAAAATTATCGCTAATAAAGTAGGAATCTTCCACAAACATGACCATATATTTTTTCAAAACCCTTTAATGTTAGTTAGGGCTTGTGTATTACTTGATATCTCAAAAGATTTTCCCCAAAAAATCCACCTGACATCAAAATTTGGGAATGGATTCAAAATATCATTTTGGAAACCCTGGAGAATGCTTGTGCATAATGTCATATGTTAGGGCACAAGCCTGTAAATTGTTACACGAGCCTTGATCATGATGATTCAAACTATGGGTAATATGCTAATGTTGCTACTAGAGATCTTGCCTCATCACTAAATGATAAATTAATATCAGAAATTGTGAATCATGTTAGCAAGGGGATTTGGTGTGAGAAGAAGATAGAGAACAATCTAGAGATAGGAGGGCAATCTAAGTTGAAAAAGACTATTTTGATCTCTCTACAAACCACCAAGATGAAGGATTTTTTGATGCGAATATACATAGATTATTGTCTTAACCTATACTCGCCTTCTCTTCCCCAAGTTTTAGCACAACACATGGACTTTATTGTGTGAAAATTGAAATTTGAAGATTGTTCAAATCCTAATGACATGACAACAAATAGATGTAGGGGTGTTTTTCCTACTCTCCTATCTCAAGACTCATCTACATTGATTCAAGTTGCTCAGCCTGATAAAATAGATGAGCTAGAATTGCTAGTAGAATAATTCTTAATTTCAATAGGTTCGTAAATGTATGATGAAATAGTAGAGGATTCGGTAGCTAACAAGGATTGGGGGAAGGTGTAGTGGCTCAAGAGGATAGTACAATGGGGGTAACAAAGCTTAAGGTGGAATGGGGGAAAAAAGGGATAACATATGAATATTATGGGTCAGATCAGTGTACTCATGAAGCTTTAGATCACCATCTAAAGCAAGTAGAGTCTTTCTTGGGGTGAAGCCACAATAGTGGTTTACAATTTGATGGAGGAAGGAAAATTGAGAAAAAATGACCCCATGGAAAAAAATTGGTTTTAGGGGTTCAAATGAACCTACAAGTTCGACCGAATCCAAAAGGTTCGAGCAAACCCATTAATTATTGGGCCCACATTTCCTACCCAAAATAACAAAAGGAAATGCATATTAAGCATGGTTCACTCAAACCAAGGTTCGAGCAAACCCCCCTTATTTCTCATTCTTCCCCTGAAACACAAAAAAACATAATTTTTTATGCTTTGAAGCTCAGGTTGAGGACAAAAAATGTAGGAGTCTTCACAAACCCAACTACAATCAGGTAGTCCTCAGAACGAGCTATCCAATGAATATAATTTTAATATGTTTTGGTTTTATTATGTATTTATTTTTTTAGTTATATTAACATAGATTTTTCATCAAAAATGAAAGTCTTTGTTCTGCACATGTGAAAAAATAGTAGATTATTAAAAAAAATTGAAAACTATGAGTGTGCCACATATTGAAGTCATTGATCAAACAAAAAAAATGAATTTTGATATATACAAAAAATGTTACACGTTATATGCTTGCGCTATGTCTAAATTGTAATTGGTTTTACTTTGAAACTTCATTAAAGAAAAAATATTCAATTAAAAACTATCTAACCAAGTGGAAGCACTAGATATCGGAGTTAAAAATCTAAATTCAAAATAATTATAATTTTATCCTTCATGGAAAAAAATTTATGCATTATAAAGTGCGTGTCACTTTTTAAAAATGTTACTTTCTAAAGAAAAAAAATAGTTTTTGTGGAAGATGGAAAAAGAAGTGCAATATAATTCCAAAAAAAATTGAAAAGAATATTTTTATAATCTAGAGACAAAATGTGATGAGACTCTAGTTTGCATCATCTTCAAATTCCTCACGGTTTAGCCGCTATAGTTTCCCGAATGTGAATATTTAGTTAAGAATAATAATTTTAGTGTCCAGTTTGGCCAAAAATTGTAAACCACTATTGTGGGATCACCCCTTGGTAGATCAGGAAGAAGTAGAATATGATTATTCAAAGACATTGTCCATATCTCATACTCCTCAAGCAATTCTGAAGAAGTCACCAGGGAAGCGGGGAAGGAAATCCAATTTGGATAAATTGAAAAAGGAGATTGAAGCAAGGGTTCAAAAAAGTATTTATGACTCTATTCCAAGAAAATGCCCGAGGAGAACTTGTTGCATTCCTCAAGTGCAATGGAGGTCATCTCATGGAATGTTAGGGGCATAAATTCCCCTACCAAGAGCTCGTATCAAGCATCAAATTGATGATTGTGGAGGAGATATTATTTTACTTCAAGAGTCTAAACTCTCAATACAATCTTATGAAACCTCCCTACAAAAATGGACAAGGTGGAAATCGACCCACTCTCCAACCCAGGGGGCCTTTGGTGGGCTTATTTCTTCATGGAACCCTAAAGCAGTAAATGTTATTTCAACAAGGAATGAGTCTAATTGGTAGTTAATTGAGGTTTATAAATTTAGCCTAAAATATTGGTTGTTTAATATTTATGGTCCTAATTCAACATTTGACAAGAAAGAGTTGTGGGATGAAATAACTTGTGTTTTAAATAGCCAAGGTGATGCTAAAGTTGTTTTGGGAGGAGATTTTAATGCTATTGTTTCACTACAGGAAAAAGATAGAGGTATTAGTCTTCCATTGAGAGTGATTGAATATTTTAATTCTTTCATTCTCACCAATGAATTGAAAGGAATTATGTCATTCAAGGGGAAGCACACCTAGACGAACTATAGAAAAGTTTTCTTACAAATTGTTGAAAGATTAGACATGATTTTGGTATCTCCAAACCAATTTTTATGGTAGCATGGTTTGGAATCTGAAATCCTACCTCTTGTTGGCTCTATTCATTATGTGATCTCTTTTCATATATCAAATGTCTCCCTTCCTAAAGGAAAATCATCCTTGAAACTTGAAAGCATGTGGTTCAGGCACCCATAGTTCTTGTTCCTATTGCATCAATGGTGGATAAATGCTCTGTTTGAACAAGGTTCAAAAATGTATCAGCTTTATCAAAAATTAAAACACATGTCAAACAACAAATAGAAGTATGGAATGAACAGGTTTTCAAAAAAAAAAATTCAGCTAAAAGAGGACATCTTCAAAGATTGATCGGTGATCCACGAGCAGATTATTCAAAATGGATAAGATGATAATTTTTTTGAGATGAAAAAACAATTGCAGAGGGATTGGGAAGCGTTATGTGCTAGGGAAGAAATATATTGGTGCCAGAAATCTCAAGAACTATGGCTTAAATAAGGTGACAGAAATACAAAGTATTTTCATGTTTCTACACAGATAAAAAGATATACTTCAACAATATTTTCAATTCAAGAAATGGCTTCAGGCATCTGGCTAACATCAGGAGAAGATATTAAGAGAGAAGCTGAGAGATTCTTTTCTGAACTATTAACATCACCGCAAGGAAAAGATTATCAATGTAGGAAAGATGAAGTTGAGATTCTATAGGTTATTCCCTCTCTAGTTTGAGATGAGGGTAATGATGCCTTACTCAAACCTTTTACCTGGGATGAAGTTAAAGGTTGTTTTTTTCATTGACTCTAGATAAGGCACTTGGTCCGAATGGATTTACAACAATATTTTTTCAAAAAGGCTGGGATTTTTTGTGCTATGATCTATTGTGGGCTCTAAAAGAATCAAGATGAATGGGTTCCATGCTCAAGAAGTTCAATGTGGAAAACATTAAAATCATTCCAAAAGTAAAAAACCCTAAAACCTTTGTAGATTTCAAGCATATATCACTATGCAACACTATTTATAAGATCTTTACCAAGGCCATATACCTCAAGTTGCAGCCTCTTATTTCAAAGATTATCTCTCAGGAGTAGGGACGCTTTATCCTAGGTCATAAAACGTCTGAAGGAGCACTAATTGTGCATGAGACCCCTCACTCAATTTATTCTAATTTTTTACCTTCTTTCATTGTTAAACTGGACATGATGAAGGCTAACGATCGAGTAGATTGGGATTTCCTTAACACATTTCTTGAGAAATTTAGTTTCAAAGGAAAATGGCATAGATTGATTAGATCTTGTTTGTCAGGAGAAAATTTTGTAATCATCCTCAATGGTTCACCTATGGGATTCTTTATAGCATCACAAGGATTGAGACAAGGGGATCCATTGTCCCTCTTCCTATTCATTATAATGGGTAAGGTGCTTACAAGATTAATTACTTATAAGTAGATCATGGGACTTTGGAGAGGCATTACTATTTCAAACACAAAAATTTCAATAACTCATTCTCTATTTGAAAATGATACCATCTATTTTGGTAGATCAATTATAGATGAAGCCATTCAAATCAAACAAGTGCTTGACAAGTACTGCTCAACATTATGTTAGAAAGTTAATGCCTCCAAGTCCAAATTTGATGTTTTCAATACAAAAGAGGCTATAAAAATAAGATAATTAAAATATTGGGGTTTAGACAAGCAGAGTCGCCATGTGTGTACTTGGGTATTCCTTTTTTCAAAGGTCCAAATAAAGCTTCTTATTGGGTTAAAGTAATAGAAAGATTAAAGGAAAGGATTATAATGTAAAAGGCATGATGGTTATCATTATTAGGTAGAATTCTTTTAATAAAATCAATATTATCTGCAATCCCTAACTATTTTTTGGCAGTTCTCAAGGCACCAAAGTCAATTATCCTTTAAATTGAGAGCATTATCAGAAATTTCCTATGGAAGGGTAATATGAATGATTGAAAAAAGGTTCCTCTAATATCCTTGGATAGTATGGTACTACAAAAATCTCAAGGAGGATTAGGTATAGCTCAATTAGGGACAAGGAATTTGGGGCCAATTTAGTTTTGAAAATGTACACAAAGCCTGAAATGAAGTGGTGCAAGCTAATGCAAGCTAAGTATCTTGACACTACAAAACCCTCGAGGATTCTTACTCTAAATTTCAAACTAGCCTTCAAGCCTAGCCATGTAGAATTTCTTGACGTCATGTAGGTTGATTATTACTTCATTCATTATGTGAGAAATCTATGATGGGCAAAGCATGAGGTGTTGGGAGGACTCATGGAATGGTAAGCCCCCTTTGAAAAACATTCAAGAATTGTAGCAGGTAAGGCTCATATTTTTAAGAGAATGGGGTGAAAATTTTCTAGATTATGTGCATTCAACAAAAGGCCTAATGGGTAAAGTAATCTAGAAAAAGAATTTTGATTTATCCCTTTTTTCCAATCAATTTGTGTTGCTTTAAGATTTTCTAAAAAGTAGAATTGTGTTCATCTCAGGGAAGCCTGATAAGATTATGTGGGCTCCTTTGAAAGACGTCTCCTACTCTATGAAACAAGGATATAAAACTCTAATCCAATGTAGGGATTAGTTGGTCTCACAGAGGGCTTATTAATTTTGTTGGAATAACAAGATTCTCCCAAAATCTAGGAGTTTTGCATGGTTAGCTTTACGAAAGATAATTTTAACAAGTGATTGCTTAACTAAATTGAGAATTTTTTATCCTTTCAAGTTTCCTTTATGTGAGGAAGAGCTAGACAATGTAGACCATTCATTTCTTCAATGCAGCTTTGTGTAGGATTGCTAGTTGTTCGTAAAGAGCAAGTTGAACTTACACAACCCTTTGCCAAATTCTATTTGGGACATCTTCCAATGCTACCCATTAATTTATAAAATCTATTTTTTTCTTCTATATGGAAATTCATTCCACCACTAGTAATATGGAATATATGGTGGGAACGTAATTTACGCGTTTTCATAAGTTGGGATGACTCTATTTTGAAGAGTTGGAAGAACATAATTTTTTTGTTTGCAAGAAGTTTACATCAAAATAGTAGAGTGAAGGTGAATAAAAAAGAAATCAAATGGAAACCCCCATGTTCTATTTTTTTCAAGCTTAACTTTGATGGTGCTTCAAGAGGAAATCTAAGCATCTCAGGGGTAGGAATTTATATCCAAGACTCTTTTGGTTTATTAATAGTGGCTAGTTCATTTTCACTTCCAATGGGACCAAATAATGTGGTTGAGAGTTAGGCAGTCTTGGCAGGATTGGAAATTTCCCTCAAATTGGGTATTGCACAAGTTCATATCAAGGGGGATTCCTTAATTATAATTAATTCCTACAAGGAGAGAATGGTGCATAGTTGGTGTTTGAAATATATTTTACACAAAATTTGGTTTTTGTTGGACAAATTTCAAACTTTTATCATCTCACATACTTATAGAGAGGGGAATGACATGGCAGAAAAATTGGTGAATATGGGTTGTGATGGGAAATAAATTGTTGTGTATAATAGCATAGAATTGCAAGCATACCCTAAAGTTGTTGCAATAGTTGTTATGGAAGCCATGACTTCGGCCACGCGTGAAAGATGAAAATGGCAACAAAAAATTTTATGTTTGATGGGTGGCATCAGTTGTAGCGATGTTTTCTCACCCTTCATGACAATCTCCTCATATATCTTGAAAATATAAAAAGAAAAGACAAGCAATAGCTGGAAAGGTTACAAGAAATTTTTTTGATGAAATTATGGAGCAACAGTTTCTAGAGCACCAAGTTCCGGAGCAACAGATTCATAAAACACAATTCAAATTTTGCTAGAGATATTTCAATGGCATCAAAGTAGTAATCCCTTAAAGAGTGGCAAAAGAAATGGATCTATAAGATATAGGCCTATAATTTTGATTTTGAGTACGTTAAGGGTAAGAAGAATGCAGCTTTTGGGGCCAAAGTTTTGGAGCACCAAGTTCTGGAGCAACAAATTCAAAAAATTTAGATCCAATTTGGCTCTAGCAAGAAGGGTATAGGGTCATATCCCAGACATGATCCTAATAGCATAGGAAGATCCAAGGGAGAATCCAATCCAAGGGTCATGCAAGTGTGCTTAGTTCGCTTTCTTCATGCCAAAATATATCTTAGTTTAAGGCTGAAAAGTAAAGATTTCTTGTGGATTTCTAAATATTTTGTATAATCAGCCCACTTCTAGTAGCAAACTTGGGGCTAGCAGATAGCTCATCATTGCAAAGGTGTTTTTTGGGATCATATAAACTATTACCTATTGATTTTTTTTTAATTATTATTAATATAACTACAGGCCCCCCACGTTTTGCTTAAATAAAAAAAGAGTGATGGGAAAATTAGGTCTTGGAAAAAGGGGAAGCGGAAAAAGTTTTTTGGGAAGTACAAGAAGTAAATGAGTCTTCAACTAAGGAAATTATTGGAAAAAGTATGGAAGAATCATTGAAATATGTTGATGGACCCAATCTGCAAAATGATTAGGTTCTTACTATTACCTCTAGACAGGTATTGAAAAGTCCTTATTTATTTAGTACTCTTTGGAGCTAATTCAATCCCTTCCCCATTTGGCATTCCTATGGAAGGTATTATTAAACAAGAATGGACTCCATTGTAAATAGAAGAATTAAAAACTAGATATAGGAGGTGATATAAAACAAGGAAGACCTTACCAAAGAGAAAAAAGAGCTAGAGAAACTAGGTAGAGAGGTAGCCATAAGGAAACAAAAGACCTTGGATAACATTTTAGGGGATAGGAAACAAGATAAATGAGTTGTAATAAGCCTGAGGGTATCCTCAGGGTCATCTGAAGATTTGTAGTTGACTAGAGATTGGATTTTTAAATTTGTTTCTTTTGTCCCTAAAGAAGATTCTTTCTTGGAATAATAGGGGACTTAATAGTGGACCTATAAAAAACATCTTATCAAAAGTTATATTTTGTAAAATAACAGTGTATTCTTTTTCTCCAAGAAATAGAAATTTTTGAACCAAGTTTTTCTCAAATTGTTAAGAATATGTTGCCTTCTTTTGTTTTTTGTGTTATCCCTGTTGAAGGAGGTTCAAGGGGAATTTCCACCTTATGGAATCCTAAAATAATTCTTAGGATAAAGGAGAGTCTTTGAAAAAATGGTATGTTGATCTCCTTTCAATATCTCAATGCTTGGCTATGAGGAATCTTCTTAATATTCATGCTCCTTACTCAAAAAATGCTAGGAAATAGTTATGGGATTATCTCTCAAACATGATAAATAAGAATTAAAATAATAGTTGGATGTTTTTGGGTGACTTAAATGCCCCTATGTTCCCATCAAAAAAAACATGGGGGTTGGAGGATTATTCTGATAGCTAGTTGAGTTTACAAAATTCCTCTCTTTTGCTCATCTAATTGGCTTTGACCACCAAGGACCCTCTTTTAATTGGCCAGATATTAAGAAAGATAATAACCTCATTCAAGTTAGACTTGATATATTCCTCATTTAAAATGGTCAGAATATCTTACCTAGGCTTTCTCTTCATGCTCTATGAAGGACTAGTTCTAATCATAATGATATTGTTTTGAGTTGGGAAGAAATAGTTAGAAAAGGTCCCTTCCCCTTTAGATAAGAAATTGTGTGGGCTTCTCACCTAGAATTTAGGGATTTGGTTGATATATGGTGGAAAACTTGTTACCAAGGAACTTTTTAAAATTTGAATTTTGGAAAAGATAAAGTGAAAGAATGGAATAGATTATCTTTTGGAAGCATTTCCTTAAAATAGAGAATATTTTAAAGGACTTAAAAGAGATACAAGACAATATGGAAAAGGGGTAAGTTAACTCAAATTTTTTTAGTAGAGAGGAGTTAAGAGATGACAAAAAAAATTATGAGAAATGAGAAACATTTTTGGAAAAGAAAATATATAATTCAATGGCTTATGGAAGGTGATAGAAATACCAAAATTTTCCATTGATCTACTGATGAGCCCAAAATGTGCTCATAGTTTGGATATTATGATGAACTCTTTTTATGCCTTTACTTTTGTTATTCGTGGTTGTTTAAAACTCTTTTGAAACCTTTTATGGGGATATCCTGTAGCAAAACACTTTCATGTTCCTACAGCTTATTGTGTTGTTTTGACTACATTTATTACCCTGTTGACTCCCTAAATGACTGGTATATCACATATAGTTTTTGAATGATGAAATAAATTTAAATATGTGATTAATGAATGGATATTGTCTATGTACCATGCGCCTTTTCTTTCGCATCTGTTACCTTGTGTTTCGTAGGGTTGTTGAAGAAAGTTTGATCGTGTCAAGCGCAGCCGATCTTGGCCTTGCAGTAAAGTCCATTTCCTGCATGACTTCGAGGAAGCTCTGGCGAAGACTCTTTGAATGAAACCGTTGGGAAGTATTTTTAATGACAGTTAATCTGGAAAGAGTGGAGCACTAGATTCTCTCTAGATCAGGTTGAACAGATAAATTTATTTAGGAAGTTTGTTCCTTGATTTTGGGATACACTTTACTTCCATGTCTTTCTTTGATAGGGTTAGTTAGTTAGTTGCTCTCCTGATTTTAAATAAAGTACTCCTCTTGCGCGAGTGAGGGAGGAGATGATAGTTAGAAGTAAGATAGAAGCATAGTGATAGAGAGATAATAGATATCATGTAATAATGAAAAGAAAAATTTGTATGATAAGAAACAGAGTTTGTTGTTAGTTTCCATATCAACAAAGCAATGTATACCATTCTGTTTTCATGAATAAAGTTTGATGAAGTTCTGAGTTCAGCACTTACGTAACCAGTAGATGCTTGCTAAGGGGGGCCACTTAGTAAGTATTTGTAGTTAGTTACTTAGCTATTATTTTTTGTTGATCATCAGTTAGCTTTCATCTTTGAAGTTTCCATACAAACTCAGTCTTGTATTGCTCCTATAGCATCGAGAATCCATCCCTGTGCCTGTTCCTGCAGCATAAGGCCAGTTCATAGTTTGTGTTTTAGTCATAGTTGTTATGGTTTCTGTTTTAGTCAAATTATGGTTGAGTTATAGAGCTTTGCATTACCTTTCTATAGCATAAATAGAATTTCTTCCAAGTATTTATTTCTATTAAGTCGTGACCGAAACTAGTTCTTAGTGCATATACTATGTTGCACCATTTAAAGTATACACTCCCTGGTTTGACAAGTAAATGAACGTCCATAAAAAGATATTAGTCACCTGTTGGAATGTCCAATTCCCAGGAAAGGTTTTACTGTGATTTTCATATCCTTTTGTGGGCACAACCAATTTTGGCGCCCCACGGTAGACGTCATCATCTTTCTTCACACATACACACAATTATCAAAGGTATGCCATATCTTTTGATATCGCATATTTGATTTATTTTATTCTATTCATTTACTGCTATGCCTATACCGGTCATTATTACCTAATCTCCACCAATTTTTTAGTACATGTGAGGAAACATGTCAAACTCTAAGTAGGGGGCGGGGTAATCCACCTTTTAAAACCTATCTTTTCGCCGCTGCCACAACTACACAAATAACCTTTCTTTATTATTTTTTTGGTACTTTCCAAATATGATCGCATGTCTTTTTCATTTGCATGTTTTCTTATAAATTACAATCAAAAATGCTTGTTCAAAAAGTTCATTCTTGGAAAAGGGAGAAAAGTGATGGCACAACAAAAAGAAAAAACTAGAACAGAAAGGGAAACAAAGAGGAAAACTTTTGAATTTTCAGCAGGGAGTTGAGTTCAACTAAGGGGAAACTGTGAACATGGGTGGTCAGCTGGTGTGACATGAGCCTATAGCTCATGAATTATTATTGCAAAATCCTCAAATAGTCTAGGAATTTAGCCTCTGTGGATGGTTAAACTACTTCTTAAGTTTAAATGCTTTTGATGAGGAGGCTGCTGGAGAATTTTTGAGAACCCTTTCTGAAGGGGAAGCTACTGTATGGGGTCTAATAGTTGTTGCAACTGAAGACAGAATTGCTAAAGTAACCAGGCTTCCAGCCATTGGAGAAAATTTTTCTTCAGATGCTGCCGCTGCAAGGGCTGAATTTTCAATACCCACTGATGGACCTTTGTAAGTCTCCAAGCAGGGATGCAAGCGGGTATCGTTGCCTCCTCCTTATTTAGAATACGCTGCTTACATAATCAGGTATTTAACCTGTGAAGGCCGTTTCTCCTACCTGCATTCTTATCATTTCAAATTATTAAGTCATATGAGGCATGGGTTAGTTGTAAATGTTCTAAATTTCCTGTTAAAATTTTTGGAACAAAGTGCCCATGGAACCCAATAAGGGAAAGATAATTCTATTGCTCACCATGGCCTTATCAAATTATTGATTGAACATTATTTGAGAGATGTCTCACCTCTTTTCTGGCAACAATTCATTGCCCAAAAGAGCTTGCAAATTCCACAACCCCCTAGGGTACTTACCCCACGGTCTTAAAAAAAAAAAAAAAAATTGTGTCTACCAGTAAAAGAACAAGGCAAGGGTCATCTACTCCTATAGCACCTGGTCTTGCAGCTCCCCTACCAGAATCCTCTGTTACGATACAAACTAGGTCTACCACTAGGAGAGAGAAGGGAAAAACAAAGGCAGAAGGGTCCCCAGAATCTGACCCTTGTTCTCAAAAAAGGCAATGCCCTTCTCTTGCAGCATCCTCCCCTATATTCGTCTCTCCTACAGCAACACCTATTGCTATTACCAATTCAGAGAGAAGGGAAAAACAAAGGTAGAAGGGTCCCCAGAATCTGACCCTTGTTCTCAAAAAAGGCAATACCCTTCTCTTGCAGCATCCTCCCCTATAGTCATCTCTCCTACAGCAACACCTATTGCTATTACCAATTCACCATCATCCTCTGGCAAGGCAAAACCCTCTAAGTAGACCAGAAAGAGGAAAGCTACCAGAACACCTCTTGTAGCCGCACTAGTGCCAAGAAGAGTTTCCACAAGGAAACAATGTAAGACCTCCCCTATTTCACCTCAACCAGAGGTTATTGTAATTTCAGAAGAGTCTTTCAAGTCTAAATTTGATGTTTCTTAGAATGTGTCTGAGAATGCTACATAGAGTTCATTCGTTCTTGAAGAGGAACAAGTTGAGACAAAGGAAATGGGGCATAATGAAAAAGGGTTACCAAGTCTTGATGACTTGGCTACTGCTACTATGCAGTTTTCAGAGGAAGCACAGTCTTCTCCATTGCAATAACAAGAATTCATCCTGCAACAAGAGCAGGAATTGACTGAACAATTGGATGTGCCTAGTGAAGCTACATTTCCCCATGCAACTTGTAAAGCCATTGTTGTTTATAAGAAGATGTTTTTGATTGAGTTTTTGGAATATGTCAAAGATAACTGGGAACTAGTTACATTGCAAACCCTAACTTTCCGGCATATAGCCCAAATTGATATGCAACAAAGCCTATGGGAGGTAGAAAGGAAGAAATTGAAAAAGAATATTGAAAGTCAGAAATAGGAAATTTCTGAGTTAAAAGCAAAAACGGATGAAATGTTAAAAGTAATTGGTTAGATTATGCAATGTAGACCACCACCCAGAGTTTATGCTCTATGCCTTAAGGAACAATTCTTATGGTTCCAACTAATGAGAATTTCCAGAAATCAAGATCATATACTTCACACTACTAAAGAATTTTATGACGCATATCAGGCAGCCCCTAATTGGTTAAGAAATTCTCTATGTGAATTTTATGGCTTTTTAATTCCATTTGAAACAGAATGGAATCCTCTTCTGTATATTGGTGATATCCATTTGAGATCATTTATGTCATGGGCAGTAAATGAAGCAAATTATGGCAGGCAATGGGAAATATATGAGGAAGCCAAAAGGAATGAGCCTGTCCCATTACGCTCTCAAAATTCAAATCCCCATGCAATGTTGAAAACCTGGTTTACTCTAACATATGGCATTAGTAATACTACAGCCAGAGAGAAGATATTTGATCTCAGGAAACAGGTATATGATGAATTTTAGGCACAGTCATATTCATTTTGGAGACTGTCATACACCAGAAGTGAGAAAAGGTGGGAAAGATTAACTATTGGGCTAAGAAGATCCGAACCCCACAGTCCCCTAAATTTCATAGTAGCTCTTAAATGATCAAGCAGATATATACAGTTGGGACTTCAAAAGAGATTTGAACTATGGTTGCCACTAACATTCAGACCTCCTGTGCTAATGTGGCCCCTTTATCCTCACCAGGCTACAAATCTTAATAATGATTTAGAAGACCGTAGGTATGAAAGGTGCTAGGCTTTCAGAGGATTTTATTACAGGTTTGGAACTCCATTTCAGAGTCATGCTGCAACCATTGATTTCAGAGAAACCACCAGGAAAGTTAATGCTGGAGGACCAACATTGGGCTAAGTAGGGGGCAAAATGATGAGCCCAAAATGTGCTCATAGTTTGGATATTATGATGAACTCTTTTTATGCCTTTACTTTTGTTATTCGTGGTTGTTTAAAACTCTTTTGAAACCTTTTATGGGGATATTCTGTAGCAAAACACTTTCATGCTCCTGCAGCTTATTGTGTTGTTTTGACTACATTTATTACCCTATTGACTCCCTAAATGACTGGTATATCGCATATAGTTTTTGAATGATTAAATAAATTTAAATATGTGATTAATGAATGGATATTATGTATGTATCATGCACCTTTTCTTTCGCATCTGTTACCTTGTGTTTTGCAGGGTTGTTGAAGAAAGTTTGATCGAGTCAAGCGCAGCCAATCTCGGCCTTGCAGTAAAGTCCATTTCCTATATGACTTCGAGGAAGCTCTGGCGAAGACTCTTTGACCGAAACTATTGGGAAGGATTTTTAATGACAGTTAATCTGGAAAGAGTGGAGCGCTAGATTCTCTCTGGATTGGGTTGAACAAATAAATTTATTTATGAAGTTTGTTCCTTGATTCTGGGACACACTTTACTTCCACGTCTTTCTTTGATAGGGTTAGTTAGTTAGTTGCTCTCCTGATTTCAAATAAAGTACTCCTCCTGGGTGAGTGAGGGAGGAGATGATAGTTAGAAGTAAGATAGAAGCATAGTGATAGAGAGATAACAGATATCATGTAATAATAAAAAGCAAAATTTGTATGACAAGAAACAGAGTTTGTTGTTAGTTTCCATATCAACAAAGCAATGTATACCATTTTTTTTCATGAATAAAGTTTCATGAAGTTCTGAGTTCAACACTTGCGTAACCAGTAGATGCTTGCTAAGGGGGGCCACTTAGTAAGTATCTGTAGTTAGTTAGTTAGTTAGTTAGCTATTATTTTTTGTTGATCATCAGTTAGATTTCATCTTTGAAGTTTCCATACAAACTCAGTCTTGTATTGCTCCTGCAGCATCAGGAATCCATCCCAGTGCATGTTCCTACAGCATAAGGCTAGTTCATAGTTTGTGTTTTAGTCGTAGCTGTTATGGTTTCTGTTTTAGTCAAATCATGGTTGAGTTAATAGAACTTTGCATTACCTTTCTGTAGCGTAAATAGAATTCCTTCCAAGTATTTATTTTTGTTAAGTTGTGACCGAAACTATTTCTTAGTGCATATACTGTGCCGCACTATTTAAAGTATATGTTCCCTGGTTTGACAAGTAAATGAACATCCATAAAAAGATATTAGTCACCTGCTGGAATGTCCAATTCCTAGGAAAGGTTTTACTATGATTTTCATATCCTTTTGTGGGTGCGACCATCTACTATGAAGATCAAGAGAAGAAATTCTATTAGAAGTCTTACTCTTCCTAATGTTTAAATATTATCTAAGTAAGAGGAAATGAGAAGTGAAGCTATCTCTTTTTTTAAAGATTTACTTGTTGATGCCAATTTCATGAATTTGATTGTTTTCAAGATCTCCTCCATCTTATTCCTCAAGTGATTAATGATTAGGATATTATGGACTTTAAAAATATTTTCTCATTAGAGGAAGTTAAGTTTGTTTTTATTTTGGTTCCTATAAAGCTTTAGGGATAAATGGGTTTCTCCCATATTTTTTTTACGAATTATAAGAAACTATATCTTATGATCTCCTTCTAGTTACTAGAGACTTTTTCAAAACTGGTAAGCTATTTGGTTAGTTGAATTCTACTTTTATATTTTTAGTCCCTAAAAAAGAAGATATTATGAGCATGATGGATTATAGGCCTATTATCTTGTTTAAATGTGTTTATAAGATCTTCTTGAAGCTAAATGATAATAGGCTTAAACCTATTTTGTGTAGACTCATTTTTGTTAATTAGAAATGATTTGTTTCTAGGGAAAAAAAAATTGGATATTGTTAAATACAACCCATGAATATATTCATTCCATGAAAAATAATAGAAAGCTCGATATGGTCTTAAAGCTTTATATCTCAAAGGCCTATGATATATTTTATTTTCATTTCTTGCTATCTTTTCTTTAGAAATTTGGATTTAAAGGTAAATTTATAATACCGAAAAAAGTTGTTGTGACTTCCACTAAGTGTTTTGTTATGGTGAATGTTTTTCCTATGGGTTATTTTTAATATGGAAGAGGTCTTATATAGGTAGACCCCTTATTTCCTTATTTTTTATCATTATGGTAGAAGCCTTTTGAAGGAATTTCCAAAAACTATGGATTTTGAAACCCTATTTGGTGTTAAAGTTTCTTCAGGACTCCTTGTTCCTTTCTTCTCACCAACAATCATTGATGATACAATCCTATTTGGGGTTGCTTCTATTATGGAAGCTATATATTGGAATTCTATATTGGATAGTTATGCTAAGGTTCTAGGCCAACACATCAATTATAATAAGAGCATGCTTCACTTTTTTGAATATTGACCCCATCTAAAAAATAGAATCACAAAAATTTTGGGTTGTGAATACACCATTCTTCCTACTACTTATTTAGAGCTCCCTTTCTCCACAAAGAAGCTTTCAAAAATTAATTGGAATGGCATAGTTGAAAGGATCTAAAATAAATTGGCTAGCTCGAAAGAGAGGCTCTTAAGTCAAGCATGTAAATATCAACTGTTAAAGCCATACTTATTAAATATTCTTTTTTAATACTTGTCTCTCTTCAATATCCCTAATTTTATGGCAGATAAGATTTAGAAAATATAAAAGAAATTAATTCAACTAGAATGGAAAAAAAAGAATAGCTCTTATAAATTGGGAGAAATTTGTAGAGTAAAGAAGCAAGGTGGTCATGGCATAAGGAAGCTAAAACTAGTTAATAAATATTTGGTGACCAAAATTTTCTAGAACCTTATTGAGAGTTAAAAATAATGGTTCATTATATAGGGATAAATATTTAGAAAATAGAGAATGCAATAGTTTTTTATCCTCTTCTATTTTACCTCAACACTTAGTGATTTGGAATAATATTCTCAAAACAAAAAATATTAGCAAGGAATGAATATTTTAGAGGTTGAGGGATGGTAATTTAGTTAACTTCTAGAACGAGGCTAGAAGGAATGTCTTTTGATGTCCTCAATTCAAATCCATTCTCAAGTAAAAGACTTGCTTATTAGAGTTAGTGGAGATAATGGCCATGGTTAAATTGATTGGGATGCGGAGAAACCTGTAGTGTCTTTAATCATTACCCATGATAATTTCACACTATGTTTTTCTCCCCCTTGTTATTGGACCTAATTGAACACCTAATTTCCTAAATTGTGAATTTCATGACCCATTTAAATAATTACAAATAAATTTAATTTAGAAAACCAATGCATTTATTTAATATTTTTCCCTAGACACCTTAAATTCCATAAAATAGGTTTCAGAAACTGGTGCCTAGGGAAATTAATCCCCCTATTTTTCCTCCAAATTTAAATATATTGGTATCAATATTTTACTATTTGAATTTGAAATATCCAAAGTCAATTGTTGAGATTTAATTTTTGATAAATTAGAATAATTGTATATAAATACCTAGTTATTGCATCATTTGAAATCATCTAAGGAAATTATTAGAGAACTTATGATCAAACAAATATCAAGCAAGTCAAGAGAAATATTTTAATGATTTATTGCAGCAATTCAAGATCCAAGCATTATCTCAAAGTGTATGTGAGTTTTTTCATTTCTATGTTATCATATTATTTATGAGATCTAACCCTTGTAGGTATTTGAGCTAATCAAGCAAGAAAGATCCAAGACTTGAGAAGATTTGTATGACTTCAGAACTTCAAGCAAGCCATTGGAGGGTGGTGAGTTTCATTCCATTGTTGATTCATCATTCCTTTTTATTGTTTAGGCATATCCCTCAAAATGATAGGTTTTCTATCATTGGCATTGCCATTGTGGAAGTGGAAACACTAATATGGGGTTTGACTAAGGCAAGTCCCTAAATAGAATAACCCATCCTTTCTCTTTGAATGTCTAGGTTTAAGGTCTAAAGAATATTGAAGGAAGTTTGAAGATCAATTATTTATTTTTTCAATCAAACCCTACATCTTAACAACTTGAGATGAAAACTCAATTGTGGAGTTATCTGATGGTTAAATCTAACAATATGACAAGTGGGGAAAAAAGCTTTGATCTAACTCCTAAGGATTGAAAAAATACATATGAAATTGGTCAACAAGGACATTGGCTCCATGGGTGACTTAGTCCTCCAAAATTAGACTCATATTTGAACTGTAGGTGCATAGTGTCCTAATCTATCCATTTTTGTAGTATGAATTTTTTTGTGATTTTTTGTGTTTATTGTATTTGCATCAGAAAAATAATTTGCATCATTAGGCTAGTTAAATCATTAAATTTCATCATTAGATTCATTTCATATTTTTTCAATGTAAATTTGACTCACCTTTTAGGTTTCAAGTTAATCATATACCTTGTCCAAATTCATCAAACCCATGCTAACTCAAATCTTAAATAAAATGTTTAGGAAAAGCACCATTGAAATCCTAGGTGAAATCCTAGGGTTTCATTTTTTCTCTATTTCAAAACCTAAATGGAAAAGTTTTGGCAGGGAACTAATGGGAGGAAGGATCTTGAGAGGTGGTACACAATAGGTGCTCCAAGAAGGGATACAAAAATTGTTAAGTCAAATTGGTGATTGCACATTTTTATCTTGACAAAGACAAGACAAGTGTATATGGTCCCCAAACTCTTCAAGGTTGTTTTTTGTTAGTTTTTCTCACTCCATTATTTCTTTTTATAGTAATAATTCATTTTCTTATTGTAATCAAGCATCAAGAAGCAAAATGATTCCTAAATTGAACTGATTTTTGTTGATGGCTATACATAATTAAATTATATCACTATTGAGAATTTGATTAAGAGAGGGTTTTAGTTTATGAAGAGGTGCATTTTACATTTCAAGGCTGAAGAATCTATGGAACATCTATTCTTTCATTATGATTTTCCTATTCAGGTTTGGATGGAGGTGATTTCTAACTTTAAGGTCTACTAGACATTTCTTCAAGGCCTAAAAGAGTTTATTATTAGCTAGTATAAAGGTTCTCCCTTCTATAATCCTAAGATAGTGGAGATGTAGAAATAGACTCCCATATTTTTTTTCTTAGGGGTTATGGAAAGAAAGGAATAACATGATATTTTGAGACTAATCAAGAAACAATAGTGAACTCTTTAATATTATTAAAAAAATTGCAAGAAAATATCAATTTGTAGAGATTTAGTTTTTCAAAATGTATAGCCTCTTATATAGAGTTAAGGGTTAAGAAAAATTAGGGCATATAGTAGGACCATAACTAATATGAATTATGAAAAAATCCTCATAAGGAAAAGCATAAATTACAAAGCCCCAAAAATAGGATTGGTTAAGCTTAATTCTGATGGATATCCCAAGGGAAATCTAGGAATTGTCATAGTTGGGGGAGTTATACAAGACAAAAAAGGAATATTGTTGAAGGTTGTGATAAAAATTTAGGAAAGAGGTCAAATAAAAAATTTGAGACTTTTGTTGTTTTGCAAGGAGTGGAAAAACTATAGAGGTTGGGGTATCAAAATGTTGTGATTGAAGGTGACTCAAAATTTATCATTGATATTATTATTAATAATCATACCCCTTCATAGAAAATTTGTAGCATAATTGAAGAGTGGAGGATTTTAAATTAGTTCATTTTAGTAAGCCAAAATTTGTTCATACTTATAAGGAAGGTAATAATTTTACTAATGCTATTGCAAATTTGGGTCTGAATTATATCTACTACCACTAGGGTGATCCCATAATAGTGGTTTACAATTTTTGGCCAAACTGGACACTGAAATTATTATTTTTAACTAAATCTTCACATTCGGGCACCTATAGCGGCTAAACTATGAGGAATTTGAAGATGGTGCAAACTAGAGTCTCATCAAATTTTGTCTGTAGATTCTAAAATATTTTTTTCAAAATTTTTGGAATCAAATTTCACTTCTTTTTCCAGCTCCCACAAAAATAGATTTTTTTCAAAAAACAACATTTTTAAAAAGTGACGCACACCGTATAACGCATAACTTTTTTTCCATGAAGGATAAAATTCTAATTCTTTCAAATTTAGATTTCTAACTTTGATATCTAGTGCTTCCACTAGGTTAGATAGTTTTTTATTGAATATTTTTTCCTTAATCAAGTTTCAAAGTCAAACAAATTACAATTCAGACATAGCATGACTGTATAACGCGTACCTTTTTTGTATATGTCAAAATTTAATTTAATTTTTTGTTGGATCAAGGACTTCAATATCTGGTGCACTCATATTTTTCAATTTTTTTTTTGATAATCTTCTATTTTTCCACATGTGAAGAACATAGAAATTCTTTTTCAATGAAAAACCTATGTTTAATAAAACTTAAAAAAAAATACATAACAAAACCAAAACATATTAAAATTATATTCATTGGATAGCTTGTTCTGAGGAATACCATAATCATTTGAAATAAATTTTAAATGAATTCATTTAATCCCCCAAAATCCAGCATTTTGATAGGTGTCATTTAAAACTAGCAAGGTTCTATCCAAGGGGGTTTGATCTAAGGTGATTTGATCAAACCCTCTTCAATTGGAATCCTTAAAATGGAACTTTTTAAGGCTTAAATCATTATATTTTCTAAAAATATGTGATTTCAGCTAAAATTCGTTCCTCTCAGGAATTGTAAACCACTATTATGACAGCACCCACTACTAGACCTTTACTAATCTCCTAATTAATATTTAGGATATTTTTCTAATGAATGAAGAAATTAAAATGAACTCCATTAGCTTATTAGTGCCTTTCTTTATGGATGACATGGAATTTTATTTAGGTGATAATAATAATGTGTTGGTTGAGGTGGTCGTTAGGGAGTTTATTATGACTTGGAAAACGTAAAATTTAATCTTAATTTAAATTTTATGCAAACAAAGTGGAAAATATTAAATTTTGATTTCAATGATTTTGATGATGTTAGTAATCATCACATTTTCCAAAAAAATGAAGGGAAGATTATGATGAATTGTCATTCATCCATGCAATATTTATTTCTTTTAAAATTTGAGAGAGGTCATGTTATTAGGAATACTATTAAAGGAAAGATATCAAAATATGGTTTGGATGTGGGGGATGCTCCTAATAATAATGTAAAAAGTACTAATTATTAATTTAAATATGTTTTTGATAAAGGAAAAAATGGGTTTTACAAGGACCCGAAACCACAAAGTTTACAACATAATATAGGGAAGGACAAAAAAGTCCTCCAAATTAAATAGGCTGCAAAAAAATAAAAACACTGAAAAAACAATAGCCAACCAAAAAAACCTAGAAAGGACCACCAAAGAGCCAGCCTAGGCACAAATCAAAAAACCAGCAGCAACTAATCCAAAGTCTTTAGAACTTTCTCAATCTCGGCCTCCAGATCCTACATATCCTAGACTCCCTTCTTGAAAGTTTGAATCATCAGTGGCATGGGGGGTGCCTTCCTTTTCATATTATCCTTGGTTCTCTTTGAAATCCCTATGTCCTCTTCCTAGTTTTTATCTTTAACCTCTTCTAAATCAACAACCAAGGACCCCTGTTGAGCTTTATCCATTTTTCAGTCATTGTGTTGATAATGATAGCATTATTTCTTTCCATTATATTATTTTGTTCAGTAATTATCTTCACAACATTTTTATTTTTTCAAGGTCAATTTCTATCCTTCTGTCCTTACCCGCATTGTCTTGGATCTCCTCACTAGCAGTGTTCTCATTACGCTCTTCATCCTTCTTGCATAACATGGAGACCTTAGCTTCCACTTCTTCCAATTTACTCTGGAGGGCCCAGTTTATGATTTTCAAGTCATTAATTTCATGAAAGACCCATTTTGACATTCTGAAGTGGCCCATAGCATTATACCTAGCTATGCCCAAAAAATCAATAGTAGGTTCCCTATCAAGATTAAGGCAATTTTTAGCAAGGTCAGAGGCTCTAGGGGACCCAGTTCTATCATCTATGTCTATTGACGAGACAAAAGAGGAAGAATTGTTATTTATGTCGCGTTCCTCAGAATCAAGAGAATCTTTAGAGTAAGAAACAAGGTTTTTAATAGGGAAATTCTTTCTGGTGCCTTTGGCTTTGGGGGTAGAACTTCCAAGCTCAGAATTAGGGTAGACTTTAACAGGCTAGGGATTACAAACTTGGATTTTCTTACCAATCTAGACAATGGGAGGGTCTAGGACTGTCCTTACCAAACTCAAATTAGGTTTATTCCCCAAACAGCTAGGTTTTGTGTCATCATCCTCAGAAGCCGAAGAGGCATCCAGGTTAGCAAGGGCCTGCATTTTTTGGAAATGTTCAAAAATTAATCTTATCAAACCAGTATGTAATATAGGATATCTTTTAGGGTTTTTCTTATAATCTTTCAAATTGTTTCTTAAGGAACAGAGTAAGTAGTAGGGGAGAGAAACCCTAACCTTATAGCGAAAATGATTGAGCAAGGAAAAATGATAACTGTAGAACCTAGTGAACTATCCATCTAGGGTGATATACTCCATAATGATATGAAGATATTTTCTCCAAAGAGCTTTAATGGAGTCGACCTTGAAGTAACTATTGGAAACTTTCACAAGTTTCAATTTTTCCTTGTCTTTCTTTAGAAATCTAACCACTACTTCATCAGAGAATTTCTTGTTCAAGAAAAATTTATGTCCTTCATTGGGCATACCAGTCACTTCAGCGATGAGATTTTCATCAAGCTTAACTTTCCTACCAAAAAGGGTTATTTCACCATTGTTCCAATTCTTCTCAAAAAGATTTCTAGCTTCTTGATCAGACCCATGGAGTTTCTCCAGAAAAGGGAGTAAACCCCCACTTTTAACTTTATTCCACACTTTAGTGTTTCTTTTGTGCATCTCAAAAAATTTCAGCTCAACTCTTTTTCTTTCTCCTCCCATTTTAGCAAGCACGGTAATGCAGATAGAGATGAAATCTTGGTGCAAAATGGTCCTGCCAAGCCTGTGAGCCCACAAAGCATGTCATGCAAACTTACAAGACAAGCTAATTAGCTCAGCCCCATGCAATATAATGATAGTGATGTACTTACATCGTTCTATCATCATGATTGAGGTGACACACATCCTTCCCATGTGATGCATCATAGTTCAATAAGGATCATACATTAACACCTAAATCACTGATGTTCAACCATGTGTGTTGTCCTTTACTTTTAACCCCTTCATTCACAAAAAATCATGCCACAGCATTGGCTTCTCTATAGACATGTGATATCTTTATATTATCAAACTTAGCTAAGGTCGAAATAGTATCATAAATAGAATACTTTATGGTCCACGAGTGGGGGGACCTACCTAGAAGACATTCAATAATATTTTTTGAATCCCCTTCAAGCCAAAGGTTTTTAAAATTCAGACTATGAGCCAAATTTATTACATGAAAAGCTTTGATAGCCTCATCCAAATGATTGGCTTGTGAGCCAAGGGGGGTAGCAATCGTACCTAGAAAATTACCAAAAGAATCCCTTATAACTCTGTCACATCCTGCCGCACCAGGATTTCCTTTAGTCGCCCCCATCAAAGTTGGATTTGATCCAACCATTAGGTAGAAAATTCCAGCAAACACCCTCCCTGTCCTTCTTAGCATGTTTAGGAGCATAGGAAATATCATAACTAATTTTCCATTCCTTAGCAATCATTAGATCATAGGAAGAACAAGCCACTTTCTCGAGATTACAATCCTTTTGGGGGATTGCATTGAAGTTTTCTTTCATTAATCTGATTATTTTTTCAAACACTATGACCTCCGAAGATTCCTTATCCTTGTAAATTCTATTGTTTCATTCTTTCCAATGACCCCAAGCAACATGAGGGAAGGAAAAATCCCACAGCTTCCATAGTGTTGGGTTGTGAGTTGGGGCTTTCCATTGGATGAAAAATTATTCAATTAACAAGGGGAACACCCAAGAGAATTGCTAGTAACAGAGAATTTTTTCCCAAATCGAGGCAACAAACAGACAATGAAGAAACAAATGACAAACTGACTCTACCTCCATCTTGCAGAGATAACATCAATTGGGTATTTGAAAGCCTCGCTTGCAGCTTGATTATCAACTGTGAGCACTTTGTTTTGAAGAAGGATCTAGAAGAAGATGTTAACTTTAGGTAAAAGGTGTTTGATCCAGGCATTCAACCAAAAAGGGGGTGGAACCTAGGAAAAAGAAAACATGGAAAAAGCTGATGAAACTAAGTAGTTACCCAAGGGTTCATCTTTCCAAACAAGACAATCTTCTATCTGATCATGGCAGATTCTGACAGCTAGCAAGGAAGATTGAACAGGAGCAAGAACCTGACTAACAAGACACAAATCCACCCATTTTCCATTCTTCCAATTATCTTTAACATATGAACCAAAAATAGCTTTACAAATCTCAGCCCACCTGCGAAAAGGTTCAATTTTGGCAAGGGGCTCCTTGAACAACCATCTATCATCCCAGAATCTTGTTTGGTTTCCACTCCTAACTTGCCAACCCACTCCTATTTCAACCACTTTTCTACCAGCAATCAAGTTATTCCAACAAGTTGAACCTCTAAGTAGAAGATGGAATTCCATCATGATTGTAAGAGATTTGTTATTCTCCATATATTTGCTTATCTGAATTTTAGTCCATTCCCCTGAGGACGAAAAAAGTCTCCAAATTTGTTTAGCAAGAAGAGTCTTGTTAACCATTCTAATTTTTCTAAGACCTAAACCACCGACCTTTTTAGGTATGCACACCAAATCCCACCCTATTAAAGGTAACCTTTTTCTTTCTTCAACACCTGACCAAAGAAATATTTTTTGAATCTTTTCAATAGCATCCAGCAACTTGGCAGGGATTTTAAAAAGGCTTAAGGCATAAATCGAAAGATTTTGAAGAGTAGCTTTGAGGAGTTGTAATTTACTAGCTTGACTTAGAATAGCTCATTTCCGTCTAGAAAGCTTCTTGCTAAACCTCTCAACCAATGAAATCCAAAAGGACTCTAGGGGTTTAAGGCTTAAAGGTAAACCTAGATAGGTGGCAGGTAAAGACTCCACCCTGCAACCTAGGATTCTAGCAATCTTATTTTGTTTGTGTTCAGGAGTATTAAAGAAGAATAGAGAGATTTTTTGTTTGTTAATCAGTTGGCCAGATGCCCTTGCATATGCATCCAATAGCTTTTACAAAGTCTTTCCCTTTGAAACAGTAAATCTACCCAAGAGCATGGTATCATCAATGAACTGTTGATGAGAACAGATTAAATTGTTAGAAGATGGTTTAAGACCAATGAGGGATTTTTGATCTATCATCCTTTTCAAATTTATTTCAAGACTTTCAGCAATAATAGTAAATAAAATGGGAGAAATAAGATCTCCCTATCTTAGTCCTCTAGAGCTTTGAAAGAAAATCGAGGGAGATCCATTAACCATGACAAAGATTGAAGTATTAGACACAAGTTGCTCCACAAACTGAAGAACCCTATTACTGAACCCAAATTCCTTTAAAATTTTAAACAAGAATTTCCAGTCAACTCTATCATATGCTTTTGATATATCAAGCTTTAAGAGGAAGCCTGCAGTCTTTGACTCCACCAGGGAATGGATATTCTCTTGCACTGTGACTATTGAATCAAGAATTTTTTTGTCAAGGACAAATCCATTCTGTTGAGGTGAAATCAGATTAGGCAATAATATTAGAAATCTAGAATTCATAACCTTCAAGATGATTTTGTAGATAGAGTTACAGAGGCTAATGGGTCTAAAAGCATCAAAGTCCACCATTCCATGCTTGTTGGGAATAAGGACCAAAAAAGTAGCATTTAACTCTTTTAGGAGACTTTTGGACCCAAAAATTTCTTTAACAGCATTCACCACATCCTCTCTAACAATCTCCCAAAACCATTGAAAGAATAACATAGGAAACCCATTAGGACCCAGATCTTTACTCCCTTCAAAGGAAAAGGCATCCTTCCTAAATTCCTCACTAGAGGGAATAGCAGTCAGCTTAGAATTATCTTCCAGATTAATCACATTAGGTATAGCCTCTATCAAATGATCCTGATCATTTTGGTTAATTTCCTCATTCTCATAAAGAATATTTTTGAAGAAAATAACAAGTTGCCTTCTAATATCCTCCTCCTCAAACCAGTTGCCATTAGCTTCAATAAGAGAGATTTTGTTAACCACCCTATGTTTTGAGGCCGATAAGTGAAAGTACCTAGTATTTTTGTCACCAGCAGATAACCATAAAGCTCTAGATCTTTGTCTCTAGAACTCCTCTTCTTTAGAAATGATGTTGTGCATCTTAATAAGGAGCTCGTTCTCTTTTTCCTTAATATCATTCAAGTATCCTTCCTTCTGGATTTTATTTTGGATTTGCCATTTTTTTTAAATTGAATTTAACTTCCCTAAGTTTTTTGGAAACTCTAAACATAGTTGTCCCAGAGATATTAATGTTCCACTATTTCCTAATTTCCTCTTTAAAAAGAGGATGGGAAAGCCACATTTTTTCTAATCTAAAGGGGATGTTTTTCTTTATCTTTAAAGGATGCGCAACAAAACTTATGGGAAAGTGGTTAGATCCAATCCTTGAAAGGGCTTTGAGAGAACACTAATAGTTTAAGAACACTGGTAGAAATTAAAGTTCTATCTAATCTAACCTGGATCAGATCCATACCATTTCTATGATTCAACTAGGTATAGGAAGCACCAAGTGCAAATCTAGATCAATCAACGCCTGATTATTGATAAAGTTCTGAAGATCCTCCTTGCTTTTTGCATTGATCTAGGATCCTCAAATTTTTTCTTCATTCAGTAAGGGAGTATTAAAGTCTCCCATGACAACCCAAGAGTTGTTGTTGAAAATCCTTCGAAAAGTGGCTAGATCCAATCAGAAATATTTTTTGGTACCTTTTCCATTGGGAGCATAGATATTTGATTGAATCCAACTAAAATTGTCCCTAATGTGGATGAATCTAGTAGCAATGTGGTTTGAGCCTTCCAAAATTGGATCCCCTTTGATAATGTGACTATTCCAGAAAGTGGCAATACCTCCTAAAGCACCATTTGAGTTATTTCCATGTATACTACAGTACTGAAACAATTTTATCTTTTCCACTTTTTCCTTTGACATTTTAGTTTCCTGAATAAGGAGAATATCTGGCTTATGATCTCTAAAAAAATTGTACAGAACATCCTGCTTATGGGGATTATTAAGTCCCCTTATATTCCATGACATGATCTTCATGATTTTCCAAGGGAGTGGAGAAACTCTAGGATGGTTTTTGAAAGCCATCTGCAATATCTTGAAAAACTATTATGCTCTCTTGTCCATTTAGTAGATCTTTTTCCACGAGAGTTCTTTATTGCTCCATAGTCTGCCTTGGCTCTTGACCTAGTAGAGATACCACTTGGAGTATTCATTTGTTTATGTTTTTTCTTCTTTTTCTTGGATAAAACCTCCTCTCTATCAATATCTTCTTGAATTTCCATCTCTTTACTAGATTCCCACTCCTTAGATAGAAGTCTTTGCTCCCAGGGTAATGTGTCCATGAGGCCATTCAAATGATAGGTTGAGTAATCACTAGAAAGTTCATAGCTTGGCCCTGATTATCATAAGAGTCCTTTACCAATTCTAGGGAATTAGGAACCGTTAAGGGATCTACACTTGAAGGAATATAACCTTCAGAGGAAGGGAGCAGAAGAGGAATATCAAGTTCCAAGGACAGACCCTGGATAGGTATGTCCTCCAAGCATGGATTTCCATCAATATTCTCAGCTGGGCTCATCTCTAGAAATAAAGGACCTACATCCTAACTCTAATTTTCTTCACCAACCGCTTGCCCCACACTTGCTCCTTTTTCCTTAGTTATCAAGGTTTCCTCAAATTCCTTACATTGGGGTTCCTGAGGAACCACACACTTAGTCCCCATTTCATAACCAACTTCTTTTAAGAAACCATGAACATTAGACTCTTTATTCTCTAAGCATTCCCCTTTTGATTTCTTTCTCCATACAGATTTAGAAGTTCTAGGTGGCTTCTCCTTTTCTTTGATGGCATTTAAAGGACATTTCTTAGCCCAATGCCCAGATTTTCTACATTTGAAGCGAGCAAAAGGGATAGTTTCAAACTCAATAGCCTACGACCAGGAGCCCTGCTTTGAAAGAATCTCAACTGATGAAGGAAGGTCAGCATTCTGAGAGACCCCCACACATATTCTTGCAAATACCAACATCTTTCTAGCAGTTGTCATAGAGTCAATAGAAAGAAGCTCTCCAAAAGAGTTCACAATTCCATAAAAGACATCTTCATTCCAATACTCCAAGGGGAGACCCAAGAGTCTAACCCACAATGGGACATTCTCAAAGATAGAATCTGATAACTCCATATTTAAAGACCATTTCTTAAGAGCCAGGGAGGATTTCCCTATTATCCATGGACCGCCACTTCTTGCAGGCAAGGTATCCTCCTTGTAGGTGAATTCAAAAGCAAAAAATCCCTTTGGGAGCACTGCCACTAAAACTTTTCCATAAGTTCTCCATTTTTTTTACAAACTCCCTAACCACTTCAATATGTAATGAAAGCTTAGGTGCGGAACAAACTCTCCTAATGCCAAAACCTCAGGGAAGAATGCAGATATGACTTTGAATTTTTCAATTACAGTTTATTAAGATACACTTGAAAAGAATAATAGAAAAAAGAAATCAACATACACAATTGGACACTAGATTTACATGGGAAAACCCTTACAAGAGAAAAACCCACCACACCAAGAAAATCCTCTTTGTATTACAGTAAAGAAAATTACATACAAAGTTCAAACTTAACTTTTTTATGTCAATTTACAGTAGTAACATTCACTTATCAATCTTGTATAGAACATTAATCTCACAATGCTCTCAAACGCATACAATGAACCCACTCAGATGATTCCGTGTTCAATCGAACAACTCTACGCCATTAAAAATTGATCATCATCATCATCTATTATAGAGAATAACCCCTTCTCTCATGGCATGTTTGTATTCCACACAATAATAGTCACAACTATTCAACTACCAATGGTTCTTCTTCCGCTTCGCTCATTGGTTCAAAATAGACCACTTCAGACAGTCGTTCAGTCAAAACGTTCAAACTAAATCGCATGTCGGTGAGACACTAGACCATGTCTCTCTGATGCCACAATGACTGACTATCCTTATTGGAAAGAGCCACCACCATCGGCAAGAGTCATATCGAATGCAAAACCATGGCCAAACTCACTCCATCGGCAAGACTTCTCATCAATGTCCATTGCAGAATTATTAGCAAGACCATCACTATCACTAAGACTTCACACTGATGTCCATCTCGTGCAGATCTATCGGCAAGAGTTTTTCTATCATTGAGAGTTCACAGCGAACAAAAATCCATCAGCGAGATATCCTCTATCTGCAAGAGTTCACACCGATCATAGAATAGTCAGTGAAAGAAACACTATTGCCAAGAGGTCATACCGAATGCACCAGGTTGTTAGCAAGAGAAACACTGTCACCAAGAGTTCACACCGAATGTATACCTGTCAGCAAGACCACATCCATGGGAAAGAGTTCTCACCAATCATAGACCTGTCAACAAGACCAACACTATTGGCAAGAGATCATACCAAAAGTATACCCGTCGGTGAGAGGAGAACCATCCATGAGACTGGCGCTTTCGGAAAGAGTATGAGAGTCTCCCTGATGTCCAATGTGAATAGAACTTTTGCCATGACTAACACTATCAGAATCTATCTGATAGCCTCCCTGATATCTTCTGTCACCAAGAGTCTCCTCGGTGACCACTAAGAACCAACCTGTCAGCAAGAAAGAACCAAAGTCTCAGTGACTTTGATCTTTTGAACACAATTGCTAGTCGGTAAGACATTCTAAGGGTCTCACCGATTTTGCTCTTTCAGGATTTTCATGTCAATAAGCTTGAGGCACATTTTCCAATAATCTCCCACTTGACGAAGATCTTACTGACACCTCCAGAGCACAACAAAACTACTAAAATTCATGGGCACTAAGGCCCATCGAACTGGCACACCACCTGAACTTGTCTATGCCCACTGGTTTCGTCAATGCATTTGCAACATTTTCTAGAGTATCCACTTTTTCTAAAGAGACCTTTCAATCCTCCACCATATCTCGTACAAAATGATACTACATATCAATATGTTTTGTCCTGGCATGGAAAGTAGTATTTTTTGCCAAACAAATAGCACTCTGACTGTCATAGTAAATTACAATTTTCCCTGCATCAAACCCAATGCTAGAACACAAATGTTTTAACCAGATTGCTTCTTTACAGGCATGTGTTGCTGCCATGTATTCTACCTTCGTAGTGGACAAAGTGACTACAGTCAGTTACTTACTTATCTAACTAACTGCACCACCATTCATCATGAAAATATATGCACTGGTGGATATTTTGTTGTCAATGTCCCCTGCCCGATCAAAATCTACATAGCCTCGAATGCTAAGAGTCCTTTGTGATTCAACCAAATTCTCATGGTAACACAAAGCATATTCTGAAGTGCCCTTCAGATATCTAAACACTCTTTTCACAGCATCCCAATGTGTCCTTCCAATATTTTCCATAAAACGACTAAGTACTCCCACTGCTTGGGTAATGTCTTGCCTTGTACAAACCATTGCATACATTAAACTACCAACTACACTAGCATAAGGCACTCTGGTCATGTCCTCCATCTCAGTAGGATATTTTGGACAGTCTTCAATAGATGGCTTTGTTCCCTATAAAACTGGAACAACTAGCTACTTGCACTTAATCATACAAAATCTCTCCAAAATAGTATCCATATACTTACTATGACTGAGCCAAAGTTTTCTACTCTTCCTGTCCCTGGTTATTTCCATTCCCAGAATATACCTAGCTGCACCAAGACTTTTCATTTCAAACTTTGCAGACAACTAAGATTTTAGATAATAAATCATTAACTTACTATTTCCTATGAATAGCATATCATCAACATAGAGAGAAATAATAAGAATACAATCATTTTCAGCTTTGTAATACACACAATGTTTAGATTTCGATCTTACAAATCCCAATGACAAAAAACAAATGTCAAACTTATGGTACCACATTCTAAGAGATTGTTTTAATCCATACAAATATTTTTTCAACTTTCAAACTAGTTTTTCTTTACCTTTTTCCACAAAATGCTCAAGCTGGGACATGTAAATTTCTTCTTCAAGGTCACTATGAAGAAATTTTGTCTTCACATCCATCTGTTCAATCTCTAAGTCATATGCTGCTGCTAGTGACAAAAGAAATCTGATAGATGTCAGCTTAGCTACAAGAGAAAATATTTCTCCGTAATCAATTCCCTCTACCTAGGAATATCCCTTCACAACTAACCTCGCCTTATACTTTTCCACACTGCCATCCAGACCTATTTTCTTTTTAAATACCCATTTGCAGCCAATAGCTTTTCTGCCTTCAAGTAAGGGCACCAAACTCCAAGTGTCATTATTTTCTAATGATGCCATTTCTTCATTCATGGCTTCCAACTAGAAGTTTGAATCAGACATTCTAAATGCCTCTTTCACAGTCCTAGGCTCATCAGTGCTAGAAATTAAAGCATAGGCACAAGTAGAATCTAACAAAGAAAACCCATACCTATCAGGTTTCTTTCTTTCATTTGTTGACCTCCTCACAGGCTGAGGCTGAGGTTGATCTTCTTCTTCAGAACTCTCAGAACTACTTGAGCTCTCCTCAGTTTCAGTTACATTTTGAATTTTCAATTCTTCTTTATTTGGTGTTGGAGGAATTTCAACTACATCCTTTTTATTTTCTAATTTTGTCTCTGACTGCAGATCCAAAGTGGAAGGTTTCATCTCACAAAAAATAGCACTTTTGTTGTACAAAACCTTCTCTATATCAGGATTCCAAAGCTTGTACCCTTTTATGCCAGCATTAAAACCAATAAAAATACATTTAACAGCCTTATTTTCCAATTTAGACCCTTTTTCATTCGGCACATATGCATATGCCTCACAGCCAAAGACACGAATGTGTCTCAAAGAGGGTTTCTTTCCAGACCATGCTTCCAAAGGTGTTTTCTCAACAAGAGTGGAATTTGGAGAATGGTTTATTAAATAACATGTTACAACTACCTCAGCCCAAAACTTCTCCTCTAATCTAGCACTTCTTAGCATACTTCATGCTCTTTCCATCACTATCCTGTTGAACCTTTCAGCAACTCCATTTTGTTGTGGATTGTAGGGTGTAGTTTTATGTCTTTTAATCCCATGATCTTTAAAGTACCTTTCGAACTCATTAGAACAAAACTCACTACCATTTTTAGTCCTTAAACATTTTATTTTTCTTCCAGTCTAATTTTCCACAAGGTTTTTAAATTCCTTAAAATGACTAAACACTTCTAATTTACTTTTCAAAAAATAAACAAATTCCCTTCTTGAATAATCATCAATGAATGATACATAATATCTTGATTTAGACAAAGAAGGAACATTTACTAGACCAAAAACATTAGAATGTATATAATCAAGTAAACCAAAAGATTTGTGAGGACTGGAGTAAAATCAAACATAGTGTTATTTACCATTTATACAATGTTCACAAAATTCAAATTCAAGGTTACAGTCATCAAGCCCCTCAACCAGGTTTTTATTTTTCAAGGTTTTTAAACCTTTTTCTCCAATGTGGCCTAGCCTATGATGCCATAGCATAGTCTTTTCTGCTAGAAGTTTAACTTCCATAGATTTTGCACTATCAGAAACTTTTTCCTCCTTTTCTCCATGAGTAACCTTCTGTGACTTTACAGAGACACTATTGCATTGCACAGCATGTGCATCCATCTTATACAAGGTACCAGTACAAGCACCCCTAGCTTGCACCATTGAGCCTCTAGTCATCTTGCAGCCATTTCTAGAGAATGAGACCTACACTCCAATATCGTTCAGCTTACTAATATAAAGTAAATTTTGAGCCAAACTTGGTATATGCATTACATCATTTATTCCCTTCACTCTTCCATTGAGGAATTGAATTCTGAATCTTCCACGACCAACTATTTCCAAAGATGAATCACTTTCCAAATACACCCTTCCACCATCATATTTTTTATACCTAGTGAACCAATCTCTATGAGATGTCATGTGGAAATATGCTCCATAATCAATTAGCCAGACATCATCTAATGTCTATGTAGCCAAGGTTGCAATGAAAGCATCTGCATCAATCTAAGAAGAATCATTTTCGAAAGAATACTTCTTCTTCTTTTTCTCCTCTTTGCAATCCTTTTGGACATGACCAGGTTTCCCACAATTCCAGCACTTTACCTTGGACTTCTTACTAGGGGACTTTGATCTCCCCTCTGATTTGGATTTGGACTTCTTTTCCTTCTTCTTTCCTTTTTCTTTCGATCTTCCTCAAATAGCAAGAGCCTCCTTTTCCATCTCAAAAGATTTTCTTCTCATCTCTTCTAATAACAAAGAAGAAACAATATCTTCCATCTTAAAAGAGGAAGTAGTACTCCCAATAGCCATTACCAAGTGATCCTAAGAATATGGCAAAGAACACAACAATAGCATATAGTGATCTTCTTCATCAATATTTACACCCAGAGATGCTAATTGAGCAATCAACATGTTGAAAGCATTTAAATGATCAGCAACATATGCTCCTTCCTGCATTTTCAAAGAGTACAACTTCTTCCTCAAGAATAACTTATTCACCAAGGACTTTCCCTAATAAATAGCTCCCAGTCTTTTCCACAAAGAGGATGTTGTCTTTTCTTCATGAACATTTAGAAGAACAAAGTCTGCTAAATAGAGCGTTATCAGTCTCTTTTATTTTTGATCCACAAGGTCCCAATCCTCTTGCTTCATGCCTATAAGCTTCGTTCCATACATAGCAAGCCAAAGATCATGATCAACCAACAAATCCTCCATTTTGAGTTTCCACAACTCAAAATTACTGCCATTGAATTTCTCAATTTCAATCTTTCTTGACGTGCTTTCCATCTTAATCTGTAATTCAAATTACTAGACTTCTACAAGACTCCCACTGAATAGAATTCATGCAAAAAAACTCAATGTACCCACAAGGATAACACAACTAACCATGCTCTGATACCACTTGTAAGGAAAGCTTAGGTGCAAAACAAACTCTCTTAATGCCAAAACCTCAGGGAAGAATGTGGATATGACTTTGAATTTTTCAATTATAGTTCATTAAGATACACTTGAAAAGAATAACAGAACAAAGAAATGAACATACACAATTAGACACTAGATTTACGTAGCAAAACCCTTACGGGAGAAAAGCCTACCACACTAAGAAAAGCTTCTTTGTGATAGCTTCTTTGAAAAACTTAACTTTATGATGTCAATTTATAGCAACAAAATTCACTGATCAATCTTGTACAAAAAATTAATCTCACAATGCTCTCAGACGCATACAATGAACCCACTTAGATCAATCTATGTTCAATCGAACAACTCTATGCCATCAAAAACTGATCATCATCATCCTTAACAGAGAATAACCCCTTCTCTCACATCCTGTTCATTTTCCACACAAGAATAGTCACAACTATTCAACTTCCAATGGTTCTCCTTCTGCTTTGCTCATTGGTTCAAAACAGACCATGTCAAACAGTCGTTCGGTCAAAACATTTAAAATAAATCACATGTCGGTGAGACACTAGACCGTGTCTCCCTGATGCCACAATGCCCGACTGTCCTTATCAGCAAGAGTCATGACCATCAGCAAGAGTCATATCGAATGAAAAACCATTGGCAAGACTCACTCCATTGGCAAGACTTCTCACTAATTTCCATTGCAGAACCATCGGCAAGACCATCACTATTGCTAAGACTTCACACTGATGTCCATCTCATGTAGATGTAGTGGTAAGAGTTTCGCTATTGCTAAACAGAAATCCATCAATGAGATATCCTCTATCAAAAAGAGTTCACACCAATCACAGAACAATCGACGGAAGAAGCATTATCGCCAAGAGGTCATACCAAATGCACCAACCTGTCGGCAAGAGAAACACTATCGGCAAGAGCTCACACCGAATGTATACCTATCAATGAGACCACATCCATCAGAAAGAGTTCTCACTGATCACGGACCCGTTGGCAAGACCAACATTGTCAGCGAGAGATCATACCGAAAGTATACCCACCTGTGAGAGGAGAACCATCGGTGAGACTGGCGCTTTTAGAAAGAGTGAGAGTCTCCCCAATGTCCAATGTGAACAGAACTTTCACCATGACTAACACTATTGGAATTTGTCTGACAGTCTCCCTGATATCTTATGTCACCAAGAGTTTCCTTGATGACCACTATGAACCAACCCATTGGCAAGACAGAACCAAAGTCTCAACGACTTTGATCTTTTGAACACAGCTACTAGTTGGTAAGACATTTTGAGGGTCTCACTGATTTTTCTCTTTCAGGAGTTTCATCTTAGTAAGCTTGAGGCACATTTTCCAACACAATATTTGGTCTAGGCCCCATAAATTTACCCACCAAGGTTCATTCCATTAAAGCAATGTTATGATCAATTAACAAATCAGGCACAGAGATTGCAAACTTACCTTTCTTAGGGATAGAGATATTTTTCACTGGAGTGAATGTTGACTTTCTGTTTGGTTTAACCCTAAATAGAGAAGCCCAAGGTTTAAAATTTCCTCCATTTTCATCAACGGTCCCCACCACGCCTTTAGATTTTTCACTTTTTTGACCTTCAGGAAAACCCACAGATTTAGCAGTTCGAATATCCTTTCCTCTCGGTTCCACCAAAAAAAAAAATCTAGAATCCACCTCTTTCAGATCATCCTCACCTTTCTTTTTACTTGAAATAATCGTCAATCCCACCTATGATTTCTCATAACCTGCTCCGACTCCATCTCCAACGCCTGATTTTTCAAAATCCTTCTTTTCCTGCTCGTGCCCGCACTCATGCCCATGCTCATGCTCCGCCATCCTTATTGATTAATTTAATTTAAATATGTTATTATAATATAAATGATAATTAAAAAATATTTCAATTACAAAGATAAAATGTGGTAGGATTTCAGAAGATAATATCCATTGGGGCTTTTCTACTTTTAACATATTGAATTAGAGCTTGGTTGGTTCTATTGAAGTTATGAGGAGAGATTCAAGTGGGTGCAGTGAGATATTTGATAGAAAAGGTAAAATGGGTGGTCTACATCTACAAACTAATCCAATCTCATGTGAAACCCTTAGGAAAAGTTATGAACTTTAGAAACTATTTGAAAAGGGGGGTTATACTCTTTTTTTTGAAATGTAGAGATACAATGACAAGCTAACCTCAGAGTTTATCAATTATTGGTTGAAAGGAGAAGTAAAAATTGGTTGAGTTCTCTTTAAATTCATAGATGAGTATATTTTGAAGGTTGTAGCCTCAACCTATGATGGGTTATGTTGATACCAAAAATTGGCAAGGTAACAGCCCTTTGTGGGAAACTCTATTTATGGGGGACCTATTGCGCTAAATTGAGTGACTGCCAGGTTTTTAAAGAAGTCAACTTCTTCTGTAATTGGGGTTTGGAAAGGGAAAAGGAAGCAAATATAAAAATAAAGGATCTAACTAAGGTGATGCGCCAAAATTTAGATAAAAGGAAAGATAAATCTATCTTTTGGATACGATCTAAGGGCCTGTTCAGCAATTTTCTGTCCTAGAATGATAGAAATTAAAGATTGAAGCATGAACAATACATTCAATGACATAAAATAATTTTCGCACTTATTCACTAAAAAGAGGAGTCAAAAGACACATGATCTAAACTAGCAAACTTGCATTAAAATTATAAAATTTTTGCAAATCAACCATTCAAACAATAATGGCATAGTATAAAGTTAATCAAATAGCTTTAATAAAAATAGAAAGGCCAAACAATGGAACACTCTATGAGTCTTTTTGCAATAATATAATAAGAACAAAAATTCTTGGTGTCTCTAAAATTCTATATTTTCTGCAATTCTCAAACTCTTGGAACTCATGGAACTTTTTTATTCCAACCCCTCTTCAGAAGTGAAGAGCAGTACATATAGTGAGCATTCCCACCACTTGGCGAGTAGTAACTGAAAAGATCTAGTATCTTGAGAAATGATGTAGCAGCAATGATTCCCCTTGGCCATTGTAATCAAAAAAGGTTTGGGCCATAACATGTGGTCACTCGCCTTCTAGGTGCATCCCCTGCAAATGATGGCAATGGTCCCGACATAGTCCCATGTAAACAAGTGTTGCCACCCAGTATAGGTAGTTAGAACACATAGCATCATGTCGTAGCCCATAGTTTGCTTCATCCTATGCTTTGAATAAGTACTTTCCGAAGAGACGCGTGGCAGTATTTCGCAAGGCCTGTAGTTGATTCCTCCTTCTCATCATTGAAGGCTTGTGCTAGGAAGACATGTGGAAGTATTTTTTTTCATTGGCATCAACTATGGGGTCCACCAAAGGATATGTGGATGAAGGCTATGTGGCACATGGTTAGGGCCCGAGTCAAAAGTGATGGGAAGCAAACTTTAAGTGTGTGCAGTGACGACAAGTGGAAACTTAGCAGGAGCTAGTAGAAGAGAAAAGGAAAGAGTCTCTTCAGAGAGTGCCTAACGGACACATGGTGGAGGCCGATGGTCATTTATCAAAAAGGGCCAATGATGTTTACTTGAGGCATGGGCTGGTACTTAGCAAAAAACAAAACCCAAAGGGAGCTTGATGTATTTTATATTCACATCTTTTGGTGACTACCAGGGGCATTTCACTTGATGAATGAGGAACATAAAATTTTATTTGGCTCATAGACCAAAGTGTCATCCATAGAACAACATATTCAGAGATTAGAAAGTGTGAACTATAAAGGAATCCATTCAGCCTTAGATGGTCTCGATATATCACGTAGATTCTCCTATGCTCTGCTCAGATCGAGCATTTCTTTATAAGGTAGCACCTTAGGCAAACCGGCCCATACTTTGCATTGGAAAAGTAGCCACACAACCAAATGAATGCCACCTTCAATGTCTTCTATAGTAGGAGGTTGGCTAAAACTCTGGAAAGCGGTTGGGTCTTGTTCCTTTTATTCAATTTTTTTCATAATTTTCTTAGCTGTGGTGACTGACTCATCTTCAAGAAATTGGGATGGCATGCCCATCTCAGTTAGCTAGGAGAAATTTTCTCGAATGCTATCCATAGTTTGGTTCAAGGTAGTTGTGTAGGAATTAGTACATATGATGGTCGAGTGGCAGGGGATGAATTTGTTTATCGTCTTGGCAGCAACGTTTTGATCCTTGATCCCTTCCTTTGCTAAATTTTCATTAGAGACCATGTATAGCTTATTTAGAATTTTTTTTTCTTTAGGGACCCTTTCTATGATGAACTGTGGAAACTGCTCAATGGCTTTGTAGACCTCCCAGCTCAAGCTTGTTGCCTCTGACATATATCAGATCATTGGCTGTAATATTAGGAAGAAGGCCTTAACCTTTTCCCAGTATGAAATATATAGTTGTTGTGCTACTGGGATGAGGTCTGATTCAGCAACAGAGATATGGGGAGCATTCCTTAGAAGGGAAATCTATCCATCCCTCGAGGGGACATCCTCTGTCAATTTTTCAATTCTATTGTTTGTGGATGCAATTCTTCCCTCAATGTTGCTTAGCTCTTTGGACCAATTTTCCTCATCCCGGCTATGATTTTCCAACTCTATGTCAAAATAATACTTCATCTCTTGAAGCTCCTTTTCCAATTGGGCCTTTTAGGCCTCAAAATATGCCTCTTTCTCTTATATCTTTTGCTCATTTTGAGCGCATTGAAATGTTATCTCTTCATCTTTTTGTTGCATATTTTGCTCCGCCAGGGCCAATTGGCTCTGATATTCTTGGTTCTTTGTCTGTAGCTCGTTGATAGGGTGGGATCAATGGATTGGGACTTCATGAGTTCCTCTTATAGTTTATTCTGCTCCAACTTTGTTTCCTACACTTTCTTTGATAATCGCACAACTTCTGCTTCAAGCGATTTTTCCCTCGTCTCTAGGAAACTAACTCTTTCCTTCACAAGCTTTAGCTATTCCTCCCTTTTCTTTAACTGGTGTTTGGTTCGAAGGAATTTTTTCATCACTACCTATTTTGTTTCCTCCATGAGCTCTACCTTGTTCTACAATTTGGCTTCCCTCAGATCAAGTCCCATGGCATATATGTTGTAATCATCTGGCAACATCTCCCCTTACAGTTTGACCACGTTTAGATACATGGTTGCAAAATTCAACATTTCTTGTGCCTCATTGTACACAATATATACCTTTGGCTCCACTTCCCTTTTTTCATCTTTCACTTTTTGATTGTGGATCCTGAGGGTTCGTGCTTCATTTTTGGCTTCTCCTTGGGCTATGAATTGGCCTGGTGATTGAACTAGCTCGCTTGTAATAGGTGCACCGGGAGGTAGGGAAAAAGGGAACATGAGTGTAGCAGGCCCTTTCATTTTCTTCTATGGGAGATTGATAGTCTTCGGGGAGAAATAAGGAAAATTCCAAAGTTTGGTTTGCAAACTGGTGGAAGGGCTCATTGGTAGTTGTGGTGATGGGGTAGTCATTGTAGATTCCATTTGTTGGGCATAGTGGGTCAAACTTGAGACAACAGTAGCAATAGGGGTATCAATGGTGGTCGGGCTTGCAAAAAGAGAGGCAAGGAGAGATTGGGCAGTGATGGCTAGTGTCAAGGTTCGTGGAGGCATTAAGATAAATGGCCCTGTCTGGGTGAATTTAGAGAAACCCTTCGCTACCATTGTAGTAGAGGCAAAGAAGGTAAGGTCGACACTTGCAGTGAGGGGCACTGTAGAGATAGAAAAGGATACTAAATATTGAGAAGTAAGAAAAGAAGAAGCAAACATTACCTACTAACTGGATGATGGCAGTTCTTTGCTTGTTGTTGGCTCCTCACTTACTTTGAACTCCTAGCTCTCTACGAGCACTTGGCTTGTGGTGGGTCCTTGTGAACCTTCTGCCATGACAACTTCTGTGCGATGTCGTTTAGTAGGTAGGAAGTCCCCATCTTTATAGTTTTTGATTGTTGTTGTTGAGACACTTATTTTTTTAAGGCCCAAGTGATTTTCAGTGAGGCTCTTGATTTATTCAGTTGCACATTTGAAGCGACATAGGTAGGCTACCCTGTCGACTTTCTCCTTTGCTGAGTGGAGGACGTTAATGTCTCAGCTTCATCTTTTTCCAACTCTTCCTCTTCCTCATCGGAGTCATCCCCCACTAGCGCTTGATTCAGAATTAGGATGTTAAACATCCCACTACTTATTAAACTTCTCATCATCCTTCACACTACCATAAGGGGCATCAAGCTATTTTATCTCTTGGTGATACACCCAGAAGGTTCTGATTCTTTCCACATTCCACTCTTGTTCTTTTCTTAACATATTGAATATGGTGGCTCCCTTTTTGTGATTCTCATCATAATCTACCACAACAAAGTAGAACTTATTCCATGGTGGTCTGTTGTCATCTATAGGAATGTGGATCAAGTCAACCAATAATTCATATTCATCCTCCAGTGGGTTGTGCCTCTTTTCCTAGTAAGGTTGAGAACTATGAGTTAATTTGATATGCTCGTATGGTAGATCATTGAAATGATTGTAACACCATTTGTCAAAGATCATTCCCAACCCTAGATGATCCAACTTATCTTGCAATAGTGAGCACACCTTCTTCTTTTTCACGGCCACTATTTTTAAGCTTATCAGATAGATGAATGATCCCTTCCTCTTGGATTTTCCTCTATAGAAGGTAGCATCAATAATACATTCCTATCAGAACATTTCAATGGCAAGCACTCAATTTGTAATGCATTTTAGAAGGCAGAATGGTTCCTTGGTGAAGCCTCACATCTAGATGAATGTGAAGTCCACTTTGAAAAACTAGTCACGTCTAGGAATGAAGTTTTGCATATACCTTGTATGCATCTTAGTGAGCCGGTTAAGACTAGATCCTCTCCTTGCAAGTCTTGCAAAATCGAAGTCAATAATTAATCTAAAAATGCATAATAATCGAAAATGGAAGAGAGGAGAGGAGTCCAGATAGAAACAAACTTCCTTCTGTTCCTTTCTTCAAAATAAGACAACTTCACATACTTATCAAAGAAATCATATTTCTGATGCAAAAATATATGGGTAGGAAAGGAAGGAAACCTAAACTTCCATTCAGCTTGGTAATTCTTTATTTTCTCTATCATCTTCTCGATGAGGTATTCTACAAAATCATACCAAGAGAGTTTCCTGCAAAACTGGAATCCCGGGCCCAACTAAAATGTGTGCACTTCCTTATCGGTGTCCAAACCACAAACAAATGCCAACATTGAAAAGGTCTCTTGCAAGTCTACATCGAAAGCACCGTGTTGCATCAGGATCTTTGGTGGCTTTTGGTGGTTACCTTAATCATTTTTATTTCTTTCTTATAAAATTCCAAAGCCTTTTCCCTTCCTTTCCATATATTTTCCCCCTTTGTAGGGGTAAATGTCTCTATTTTTCCTTTCTACAGGTATGATCAGGGATGCAGAGTACATATTCCAGATAGCTCTCAAGTTGATATTCACACTCAAAGTCTAGCCCTCAATAATGTTGGTGCTTGGGTTGAAACATTTGATGGCCACATCGACTAATTCTAGGAAATAGTGCACAAATGGTACCATATATTGTGGGAGCCTTTTGAGCGATATCTTCTTTGCCATTGACAGTGACTATTTGGATACCTTCATTCTTTTGCAAGTTGCTTCCCTCAAATACTTAGGGTTCTTTGTAAGATTGGGATCATGAATATTATCCCAGTCCTTCTGGATTAGGGCCTGATTTTTATAGCTTTTGGGCTTCTTCAGTTCCTATGTGTTCGCCCACTTTGGCTTGTCTGGAATACTAGGCGTGGCATAAGAAATTTCATCGAAGACGTTGATGGCTTGTGTTGCTCACATAGCTTTAAATAAGCTTCGTCTTTCCTCCCCTATGCCTCTTTTTGTGAACTTTCTACCATCTTTTCTTTGCAAGAAGCTTCTTCTTAGCTTGAACTTCTCTACAATTTTACCTCAGCTCTGGTTGTGTGTGCACTAGAAATTTCTTTCGCTCAGAGTGGCATATTTGGAAAAGATTTTTAAGTGCTTAAAAATTTCGCATGAAATAATTAGCTATTTTTTCTCAAGGTGGTAGACAAGAGTTACCTTTTTGCATTAAATTTGACATGTACTGCCAACCTTTTGGGTTGTGTGAAATGAATCACTTGCCATTTTGAAATTAAAATAATTCATAATTACGATTAGCAACCGTGTTGTACAATGTGATTTCCTTGGAACTTGAGACAACAATTTTCTAGCAACTTAAGCATTCGTATGTGTTGGAAATTAATATCCCAAAAGGAATGATTAATCCAAAGATACGATCAGTGTTTGAAAAAATATGGGCTCAGCCTTGGAGTTCGCAAAACACTTGAGAACAACACCTCAAAATTTGGTTGTGCTTAACACTGCTAATTACTACAACCAGCTTAGGCTAATTAATTATCCCTTATTAGTTTTGCATGTAGCAAGACATACTCAACAAACGCAACTTGGTGAGAAATTTGAGCAAGCTCTGGCATAGCTTTCAAGTAGGCACTTGATTAGCATCACATTTATGGTAAGTAAATTGCTACACATTTCCTCACTTTTTCTATAAATAGGCACCTAGGCAGTAGCAAAATCACACTTAGCGATTTGAGCATAGTTGGTAATAGGTAATTCACTTAACAACTTAGTATTAGCAGTTGCGTAGTATTTTCATAGGCTAGACTTAGTCAGTTTGCAGAGATAGTTCTAAGTTAGTTGCAGAGTGCTTGCCAGCATGAATACCCCAATTAGGCTAGTTTTTCATAAGTCTCAGATGCCATTTTAAGGCGAGATTTCAACTAGGTTCCTGAAAATGATGACAAAGAATAAGCACTCACTGGCTATCATAGCCATGAAATGGTTTTTGGGACATGATTGCCTTGAATACAAGGATAAATACTGAGTTAACATTGATGTGTGCTTGCACTTTGTTGCCTCTATGCTTGATGTTGAAATTCCCAAGCCATTGATGTTGCATCTAGTTAAAGAAATTTTTCCAAAGAAGTACTTGAACGGCCTCAGAGAGGTAGTGGCGAACGCTACATCTAGTGGAGGCATTCCAACTGCAAGCGACCTTAGAAGGTTCATTGAAGAGGATGTGGTCGTATCGTGGTTGTCGTTCCTAAGTTTCTTTCACCCTAGTCATAGAATGAGCACCGCCAAAGGGTTACTCATGCCTATCACTTCCTCTTCTGCATATACAATGTAGTGCCATTCTACGATATTGACTAGTAAATGGATTTTAGGAACCTAGTGTTCCCTTTTCCATTGGCCATTGCACCCATGAATGATGTTGTTGTTGTTGATGATTCCCCTATTGACAAAGACATTATGGATGCTACTATTGATGTGTCCATTGTTTTTGCTCATGTCGTGGATTGAAGACCTCCCCATTTTTTTCTTTTTGCTTTAAAAACTCATATCAATCATTCTATTTTTTGTATATATGTCTAAACAAAGCTTTACTATAGGACATATGAAAACGAAGAAAAATATAGCTATATACTTTAGAAGCGTGGCCCTTGAGCCATTTTAGAAATGTAAATACTAAAGCATATATATATATATAATGAAAATATAGCTTTATATAATCATCTTATTTTATTTGCTTATGGATTCTATAATGTGGGTTATTTGTTTTCCTTTTCTACATATATGTGTTCAATTCAATTCTACAAGTGGATGTTCGATTCTTTATGTCCTTTGAGCTGTGAATTTATCTTCCCTACTCTCTGCAATAATGGGTTATCTTTTTTCCTCCACCATGAACCATAGAATAAAAAGAAAGAGTGAACAATAAAAACAAAAGGGAAAGAAAGGAAAAAGCACTATAAACATATTTACATCGGTAGGATATGTAAGCTGAATTAAATAATTTAAGGTGAATTTCGTTGATTGAAATTCTGAGTGCTTCTTTTTCCATGGTTTCTAACTCAAATGCATTATGTTCCTTGCCTTAAATTATTTTGAACGGTCCTTCCCAAAGGCTATCAAACTTCTTATGCTGACCCGACTTCACAACCCCTTCATTAAACTTCAACACTAAGTCTTCGCACTTTACACCTTGGTTGGACGCTTTCTTGTCAAACCACCGTTTAACCACCTATTGGCGATTAGTCATGGCTATTAGGGATTTTTCATTTTTCTCCTGCACTTCTAGCAATTTAACTAGCCACACCTCCATTGCGCCATTTTTTTCCACCCTGAGAGATTTTAGCAATTGCAGTGCTGGAATCTCCATTGAGATAGGCAATAGCGCCTCTTTTCCATATACTAGCTCATACGGTGAAGTCTTGAGGACTCTCTTGGGAGTTATGCATTCTTCCTAGAGCACTGATCATCTAAGGTTTTTATGCCATTCCCTTTGATGCTCTGACCCAATCCTTTTGAGGAGTCAAACCAGATTCTAGTTCATCGACTTGGCTAAGTCGTTCCCTTATGGGTAGTAGTTTGATGATGTTTTAAAGAATATTCCATGTGTAAGTGTGAATTGGCATACCTTAGAGCCTAGGAAATCTTTGGCGTTGTCATAGATGATGGTTTTGGGAGGGTCAAATCTCGTCACAATCTATTTGAGAAATTCTACAATCTCTACCTATGTTACATTCTTCAAGCACATAACTTCAGACCACCTTGTGAAGTAGTTTGGTGCTATCAAGATCCACTTGTGTCTTGTGCTAGAGGTTAGGTTGATCATTCTGATGAAGTTCAAGCCCCATTGCATGAATGGCTCATCAACCACTATCAAATTGAGAAGCATTATGGAATTCCTTCTTCTTCCTACGAAGAACTAGCATTCCTTGCAAGCTTTTACCAAGGAGTACCAGTCATTGAATAGCGTTGGCCAGAAGTACCCTGTGCACATGATTTTGATGGCAGTGGTCTTTGTGGAGAAATGGCTGCCCATGGTGCTATTGTGGTAAGTTTCGAGGATCCTTTTTTCTTGCTCCATGGTAACACACTGCAATAGAACATTGTTGAAGTTCCTTTGGAAGTGGATCCCTTCGATGAGTGCATATCCATTGTTCTATAGGTGGTAGAATCTTCACTTCTAAGTAGGAAGGCTTAGCAGATATTTTCATGTGTGCATAAACCTTACTCTATCCACTAGTCAACAACCTTCAAACTCTAATTCATTCATTAGGACTAGCTCTAGTTGCCCTTCTTCGATGGCCATTTCTTCATCATGTGCAAGATATTCGCACAGTCCTCTTCCCCAAACAATCTTTGTAGGCTTGACCTCAATGTCATATTTGAGGATCTTGGTGATCCAAATGGCTCTTTTCTTGGTAATTTCTCCTTCCATGATGTACTCGCGTAAAGGTATGTGCAGGATCATGGTGGGCCAAAAAGTGGCAATATGATGGGTATGTGTAGGGTATGTGGCTAACAATTTTTTTTAATCCAAAATTGATAAAACGAAAAGGGTTTTTAAAGGAGATTCTCAGCTTTCCACCAATATAAATTATTCTATAATTTGAATTTAATAAATAATTATTATTCATTTTCTATTTGACTTACGACTAAAGTTCTGATTGATAGGTTGATTGAAAAACACCTATAGCTTTCAAATGGTATCACTTTTTTTGAATCCAAAACATGCATCACGTTTTATGCTTCGCATTTACTATAGGATTAAAAAAATAAAAATTGAATTTCATGAAGTTTTGACCAAGTTAAGGTGGTTAGACATACGAGTTTTTATATTTTTTAAAATTTGTAATAAAAAATTCATAATTAATTATTTACTTGGAAAAAAATTACAAAAGAATATGCATCACATTTGGACATGAGTCATCTACTTATATCTAAAATATTATAAAAAAATATTATCATTTTATTGTGGTTAGGGTGGTCAGACAGACACCTACTTCTTATTTTTCCCCTAAAATTTAAGTATTACTACATTGAAATTTCAAATTTTCACCAAATAGATTTTTTCTTTTTAAATAAACCTAGTATTTTAGAAACTAAATTCAATTTTCTATAGATTCTATTCTTACATATTTTTGAAATAATATAGATAACTTATTCAAATTTTTATGTCAAGTTGCCTAACTCTAATTTTTTGAATTTTTTGCCACTTAAGGACCTATTTTTTCCATGATGATCCTACACATACCCGTACACTAAAATGTGAAACATAAACAATCACCTTATTGCAAGATATTAGGTGGAAAAACTTCTTGAGTCCCTTTACTATTGCAAATGCTTGTCTCTCTACAAAGTTGTAGTTTGTCTCATATTCCTTCGGGGTCCGGGAGTGAAATGCTATCGGGTGTTCTCCCTTGCCCTCATCATATTTATGAGTTAAGATAGTAGCAATGCTTGACTTGCTACTAAATACATACATTATGAAGTCCTTTTATAATTCTAAGTTGCCCAGCACCAGAGCGAAGGAAATAGCATCCTTGATTTTCTCAAAGGCTTCTCTGGCTTCTTTTGTCCATTTAAATGTTTGATCCTTTTTCAGCATCAAGGTGATTGGCCTAATTATTCCTGCAAAGTCAGAAATAAATTTGCTAACAAAATTTACCTTTCCTAAGAAGGACTGGACACCTTTCTTATTGACCGAAAGGGGAAGCTCTTTGATTGCCTTCACCCGCTTGAGATCAATTGAAATTCCTTCTTTGGACACTACATGTCCCAATAGCTTGTCTTGCGGTACTCTAAAAACACATTTTTTGGGTTCAAGGAGATACTGAACTCTTGGAATTTCTTAAACACCATCTCAAGGTGATCAAAATGATCATCCTTGGACTTGGAGAACATCATTAAATCATCTAAATAGATTAGGATAATCTTGTTGATCAGTTCGCTAAAAGCGATATCCATTTCCCACTCGAAGGTGGCTCCTGCATTTGAGAGGTTGAATGACATCTTAGCATATGAGAACATTCCCCACTTGGTAGTAAACATTTTTTTATGTCATTCCTCCTCTTTGACTCAAAGTTGATTGTAACCGGAGAAGCCATCTAATAGGGAAAATATCTATGATCCTGCCACTGTCTGCAGGATTGACTCCATTGAAGGTAGTGGGTAATGATCCTTTAGGGATGCTCTGTTTAGGTCCCAAAAGTCCACACATAGATAGATATATCCATTCTTCTTTTAGATCAGGACTAGATTGGATACCCACGTGCTATGCTTGATTGAGAATACAATTCACGACTAGATTAGCTTTGTTGATTCTTGCACCCTTAGCACTTTAATCTTGGGATTCACTAGCCTCTACTTTTGGTAGACTAGTTTTGTGCCTTCCGCCAACTCTATTGTATGATGGATGATATCAGGATCATATCCCCTAAGGTCATCATATGACCAAGCCACCACTTCATATTTTTCACAAAAGTCGATGAGCCTTTCTTTATCATGATGTGGGACATCTTTCCTGACTTTGAGCTTTCTCCCATCTCTAACCTGAAGACCCACATAGTCACTTTTGTCAACTACAAACATCCTCTTGTTGTTTCTTGCATCGTCACAATCGAAAAAAAATTCAAGAGTGACCAATCCCTTTGGAAGCTTGTTGGATTTCAGCTGAATGATTTGTCCTTCATAAGCTTTGGCAATCTTCAATTGGAGCTAGTCAACAAATTCTCCCAACTGCTAGATGAATGAGGCAATGTGTTCATCACTATCAAACACTTGCCAACTTTGGTCATTGTCTGGAATGGATGGTCAGACTATCACTCATACAGAGTGTTTTTTGCGAATGAGGTCAGAGGTAGGGTCAAACTAGGATCCAATTGCTGCCATGTGATTTGCATCTGTATTGTACCCTTTGGGCACCATTTGAATGTTGAAGGCTTCAAAGCCCTCAATCAGGTCCCAAATTCAATGTCTATAGGATCTCATGTGAACATTCTTGTCTAAAAAAATTCCCCGAACTTGATTGACTACTAGTTTAGAATCTTCGAACACCATTAGATGTCTGATGCCCATTAACTCTGTAAGGCTTAAAAGTTGCACCAGTCCTTCGTATTTAGCTTCATTGTTCGAGCAAGCGAACTAAAAGAGGAAAGACCTCAGTGTCTTTTCATTGTCTAGGAATATTAAACATATCCTGACTCTTGTGCCTATCTTGCACCTTACTTCGTCGAAGTGAAGCATCCATAGCTCTAAGGCTTGACCACTCTCAAGTTCTTTGATGACCTTCAGGAGTACTTGATCTTTATTGTAGATGACATAGGTGCCCAACCTGGTAGCATAGTAGTTACCGAAAGGATCAGTATCTATATGTTCGCTCAAGAGAACATCTTCTTGATTGGTCTGATATTTGGTCACTTTTTCATCTTCCAGTAGCTCAATGCAATACATTTCTTGCTTGGTGATAGAAGTATGAGCGGCCTCAAAGTTGATCATGGCTTCGTCAACCACATGTTCTGAATGTAGAGCTTCAAATTCTATCTTCATTTTTGCACCGCGCTTGCTCCTAAGGATCATGTGCGACCAACCAGGGATAGGTATCTACCTACCTTCGAAGTGAATTCTTAGGATAGACAAAGGTTGGACATGGGGGAACATCTATGATCAAAGTATCTTGTGGCACTGTGACACTAGGGTAGGTGAATAGAGTTAAGGGAAGGTCCTTGATGAGATTGACACTTTTGACTTTGTTTCCATCAAGCTCCATCTCTCCTCTTTTTAAAGGTTCATAGTTGAGCCCTAAAGCCTCAACTATTTATTTTGGCATAACTGTGGTGTTAGCCCCAGATTCAATCATGTAATTGTGTAATAATTCCTTCCCTATAATGAGAGTTAAGAAGAAGGGTTCAGGCTTCAACTTATCTCTTACCTTAGCAAGGGCTTTCACTATACTATTTGTGAGAACTTTGGTAGGAGATGATTGATCAACGGCCTTTCCTTTGAGCGATTTCTCCTTTGGTTCAATGATTGGATCCTCCCAGAGAGCCTTCTGTAGTATTGTCTTTTGTTCCAGAATGGCTAAGATATCCCACAGAGACACATTAGTGGATGATTTTTTCAATTGATCCACCACATTGAATGGTGGTGGATTTGGAGGCTTCTACTCCTTAGCTCTAGTTATAACAATTTCCTTTTGCAACGGACATTGCGGCACCACTACAGAGGTACTAGGTGTCTGGTCAAAAGCACTTTTAGGCTATAGACTGACTAGTTGCAGAATGACCGGTTCGCCTGTGAATCTCCTCTTTGAGTGAGTGTTGTAATCAGACTCCACTTGCGATGCTTTTGATGGGGATGCATCATTAGAAAACACTGCCTCTTCCTCTTCCATCCATGAGAAGAGTGCATGATCAAGAGCAATGTATACTTCTTGCTCCAGTGACATCCCACGCATTTGTGCAATAAGCACCACATTTTCCATTTGTGAAGAGGTATATGAATAACCTCCTTGGTCAATGTCGTGCTTTGGTTGTGCTACTCTACCACTTTTTGTTGTAGGTTGTCAAATAGGAAATTTCAGGGCATATGTGAATCACCACAAGGGAAGTAATAGGGGTTGGTTTCATCAATTAATTTTTTTCCCTGCAATTAGCTCTCTACTTGAGCTTAGGTTAGCACTTTGTAGTGAAGGCACTAGTGCTATTTGATTTGTTGTTTGTGCCTACGAATTCATGCAAGGGCCTCCTTGGAACAGGTTTTGTTGGTAAGGAGACCTTCCACCTTAATAATTTTGGTAAGTTGGTTTTGGAGGTGCTACCTCGTTTGGCTTGATGACATTTATTTTACTGACAATAGTATGCAACATTTCTTTAAACTCTCTCATCTCTTCCTTTGAAGAGTTGGATGTAGAAGCAATGTTCTGTGGTGCATTCAGATATGTGTACATAGATTGAGGAGGCGCTAGCGTACTGGTAGAAGGAATCTCCTGAGCAAGAACTAATATTTCTAGAAATATAGGAATGATGGGTTGGGGTGGCAACTTCCCAATGTCTATCAAATTTTTCTTCACCTTGACAGCAACGTTGTAGGCACCCAGTAGTGTGGTCTTTCCCAAAGACTATATCATCATGGAGATTTCAAGATTGATAGATTTCAAGTAGAACATGAATGCAAGATTGGGCAGCGGGTGGATATCAACTTGGATTCTTTGCCAGCTTGTATGGAACCGGGCATTGAAGTCAACCATTGCTTTGTGCAGGGCCCACTTTAGGACTGACAGCTCATAATATAGTGAGGACTAGTCTCTGTCATTCAAAAATATTTGATAGAAAGGATCTCCGAGCTCATCCCAGGTACTAATAGTGTTTTCTTGCAGCATCTAGTACCAATCTAGTGCCTTGCCTCAGAAAGAGGTAGCGAGCAACCTTAGTGATATTTTTTTTTTTGTAATGTTGTCTACCAGACATACGTTTGCAACATATTACAGATGTTTAGATGGTGTTCTTGAGCTATCTCCAGTGAATTTAGGTATAGCTTTTAGGGCAGAGACCAGGATAGCAACACAAACGATAGGCACTACTGGTGCAACAAGAGGACTCCTAGCATCCCATGCCACGTAATTTTTGTTAGCAGCGGGCAACATGGCTACTAGAAGGGGTGGAGGAAGCGGAACATTCACTAATTGGGTCGCAGGTTGTACTGTCCCTAATGGCGACACTAATAAACCAAGGTTATTTATTGTTTGGGATCTAGTTACAAGTTGATGGCTCATACACCCTTCTTAAAATCAGGTTCATTTAAGCTCAATCCCACCGGGTGTGCTTGGAAAAAGAAAATACTATTGATACCAAAAATTGGCAAGGTAACAACCCTTTGTGGGAAACTCAGTTTATGGGGAACCTATTGCGCTAAACTGAGAGACCCCTGGATTTCTAAATAAGTCGACTTCTTCTTTAATTAGATTTTGGAAAGGGAAAAGGAAGCAGATATAAAAATAAAGGATCTAACTAAGGCGATGCACCAGAATTTAGATAAAAGGCATAATAAATCTATCTTTTGGATACGATCTAAGGGCATGTTCAGTGATTTGCTATGTCCTAGAATGATAGAAATTAAATATTGAAGCATGAAAAGTACATTTAATGACATAAAATAATTTTCATACTTATTCACTGAAAAGAGGAATCAAAAGACATGATCTAAACCAGCAAACTTGCATTAAAATTATAGAATTTCTGCAAATGAACCATTCAAACAATAATGGCACAGTATAAAGTTAATCAAATAACTTTAAGAAAAACAAAAAGGTAAAACAATGGCATAGTCTGAGAGTCTTTTTGCAATAATCTAATAACAATAAAAAGGTTTGGTGTCTCTAAAATTCTATATTTTCTAAAATTCTTGAACTCTTGGAACTCATGGAACTTTTTTCTTCCAACCCCTCTTCAAAAGAAAAGAGAAATATATATAGTGAGCATTCCCACCACCTGGCAAGTAGTAACTAAAAAGATCTGGTATCCTGAGCAATGATGTAGTAGCAATGATTCCCCTTGGCCATTGTAACAGAAAAATATTCAGGCCATAACATGTGGTCCTTCCCTTCCAAGTGCATCCCCTATGAATGATGGCAACAGTCCCGGTATAGTCCCATGAAAACAAGTGTCACCACCCAGTATAGGCAGTTAGAACACACAGCATCATATCATAGCCCATAGTTCACTCCATCATTTTCTTTGAAGAAGTACTCACCGAAGAGACGTGTGGTAGTATTTTGCAACCCGTAGTTCATTCCTCCTCGCCGTTGAAGGCTTGCACTAGGAAGACACGTGGAAGTCTGCTTTTTCATTGGCGCCAACTGTGGTGTCCACCAAAGGATATGTGGATGAAGGCTACGTGACACACGGTCGAGGCCTGAGTCAAAATTGAGGGGGAGCAGCCTTTAAGCATGCACAGTGACAACACGTGGAAACATAGAGGGAGTCAATAGAAGAGAAAAGGAAAGAATCCCTTCGAGGAGCACCTAGCGGACATGTGCCAAAGGCCGATGGTCATTTATAAAAAAGGGCCAATGATGTTTACTTGAGGCATGGGCTAGTACTTAGCAAAAAAAAAAACCCGAAGGGAGCTTGATGAATTTTATATTCACAAGTTAAAAGTGGACAAGTGAAGTAAATGTGAATATAAAAGGTTTATAAATGCCTTTATTGAGGATTGAGAGAAGATAAAAAAAAATTAAAAATGATATAGCCAAGAGAAGTTGTCAGCTCCATGGGCCTTGGTAAATCTCAACATCATGAAATATTTTACACTTGAGGGTAGGTTCAAGATAGTCCATGGTTATCACTTCACTATTCTCAACCATATGAGCAAGTGTTTAGAAAATTAATCTACCTTTCTATCTAATATCCTCCTTGGATAAATGTATTATTGAAGCTACCTATCCCCTATTACATCAAGTCCTTATAACGGTTCTCTATAATATTTCCTCTATGACCCCCATGCCAAACACTTCTGAAAAGAGAAATGTTAATATGAAACTTCCTAAAAATAGAAAATCTTCCCCTCACTAGAGGACCAAAAAAATAGAAGCCATAGTATGAGGGGAAAAAGGGTTTGAATACAAAGGTTAAAAGTTCTTTGGACACCAATTATCCCTCTCGTTTGTATGAGCTACTTATTGTGACCCCACATAGAGAAAGAAAGGTTCTTGACCCTGAACAAATGGAAGTTAAAATTGAAATTTTCAATAAGAAAATAAAAACTTGAAAGACCCTAATTTTTTTATATTGGGGAGATGATTGAAATTTATGATACAAAGGGAGAAGAAAAAGATAATGAAGGGATATTATAGATTTTCGCCAATTTATTTGTTGGTAGAAGATCAACTACTTTTGTTGAATCCTCAATTGCTAAAAACACAAATAAATATTAAGAATAAACAAATTATGGTTGATACTAATGAAGAGGATAATGATGGTGAGAAATTTCTTCTAAAAAAGAAGATGGGTTAGGTGAAGACTCTTCCAAGGATGACTCTGGGGAGGAATCTCAAGAGGAATATGAAGCAAAGGAGGAGAATAAAGATAAAAAAGAGAAAGAAAATGTAGAAGAAAATGAGAAAGATGGTGCAAAGGAAACTGAGTTTCTTGAGATAGAAAATATTGCTCCCCGATCTCTAAGGTTTGAGATATCTTTTCCTACTATGGAGTAGGATTTTGTGGGTAAATAAAATATAGATTTTACCAAACTCTAAAATCAAGTGTAGGAGTTATAAAAGAATATTGAATCTAACATTTACCAAGAGAAGATAAAATAGATGAAAACTACCTTCACCAAAATTATAAATATAATAGAAGGTATTATGAAAAAGGAATTCATGGGAATTATTTCAAGAAAGTTCAAAAAAAAGAAATAGGTTAAGCACAAGGATTCTCAAAGTGAGGAGAACATGAATGAAAGTATTTCATTGAATGAGGAGAAGGAACCATGGGAGGAGTCTTTGTATTTCCTAATTGTGGATTAGAACCTTAAATTTTAGTTCTACTTTGGATTTTTCTTGTTTCTTGTTTGTTGTTTTTGTTTTCTTAGGTGTTGTTTTGTTGAGCTTGCATGCCCTTTTACTATCTTTTATATGTTTAATTTGTTAATACTTTGAATTTATTGGATCAAGGCCCTTTTCCTTCTTACTTAATCAAAAACATATTTTAATGTTTTTTGAAGTATGACAGTCATCTTTTAGCTTTAATAATAAAATATTTATAGAAAATTATATACGAAAAGTTATGTATTATGTATGTATGTATGTATGCATGTATGTATCTGTATATGTATCTATACATGTATGTATGTGGGTGAAATATTATAATATATAGAGTTATTTTATATTTATTTATTTGAAAATTATTTTTATATAATTAAGATAAAGGGTAAGGGCCCTCTCTCACTAACTTATATTGTTAAAAATGTACTACATAGAAAACCCAAAATATGTATAAACATTATATTATTGTTATATTTTTTTTATTTATTCTATTTTACTTTTAAATTATTTAAAAACTATTTTATTATATTTGATAATATTTATTTAACAATTATTTTATATTTTTTAAAATATAAATTTGTTATGTTTTAGTTTTTTTTATATAGAATAACAACATGAAGCTCTTTGATATCACTGTATAATGTAATAATGATTATAAAATAAAATAAAATAATTCAATTATATTTCATCAATTTTTTAAGATATTTATAATGATTGAGAAACATGTATTCTATAAATACAAATAACAATAAAAATTTATACACCAAGAAAAATAAAAAACAATTTAATATATTTTAAATTGAAATTGTCTTCCTTTTGAGTGGCCCTTGTCATTAACTCAATTTTCTTCGAAATTTTAGTGGGATAGTATTGGTGCCAATCCAAATGGGATAAACCATCCACATTTACTTTGTTAAAAAAATATTTAATTATTTTGATTTGTTTATTTTCTAAATAAATTGTTTTATTTCAAAATTAATATTATTATTAATTTTGTTATTAACTTTTAATATAAATATTAAATATTTTATAATAAATTTAATTTTATTTAAAATTAGATTCATCCATTTCAAATATATAAATTTAAGATATTATAACTAATATATATATATTATTTTAATAATAATATATATAAAATATGTGGAGAGATATCCTTCTCTTTTTTAATCAAATTTTTATCTCTCGGCATATTTTAAATATATTATTATTAAAATAATATATATATATATATGCTAGTAGGGGTCGCACAACATGTAATATTTTAAATCAATTATTTTTTATATTTATTATATATTTTATTATAAAATTATTATAATAATTAAAATATTCTAATATGATTAGGGTTAGGATTAGGTTTAGGGTTGGGGTTAGTATTAGGGTAAGGGATAAGATTAGGGTTAGGGTTAGGGTTAGGGTTAGGATTAGGGTTAGGATTAGGAAAAGGGTTAGGGTTAGGGTTAGGTTTATTAATTTTGTTTAGGGTTAGGGTTAGGATCAGGGTTAGGATAAGGATTAGGGTTAGGGTTTAATTAGGTTAGGGTTAGGATTAGGATTAGGATTAGGATAAGGGTTAGGGTTAGGATTAGGAAAAGGGTTATGGTTAGGGTTAGGATTAGGGTTATGGTTAGGGTTAGGATAAGGGTTAGGGTTAGGATTAGGAAAAGGGTTATGATTAGGGTTATTAATTTTGTTATTAACTTTTAATATAAATATTAAATATTTTATAATAAATTTTATTTTATTTAAAATTAGATTGATCCATTTCAAATATATAAATTTAAGATATTATAATTAAATATTAAATGTTTTTAGTTTATTAAAATTAGGAAACACTATATTAAAATTAGGAAACAAACTACATTGTATTGTTTTATGTTTATCTCGAATAGTCGGTCTTCAACAACCGTTTTTTTGTGGTATTGGGATTGTGAAAGTCGTTGATGTTTGTTATCATCTCTTGGGCATTCAAATTATCTTCTATAAATTCACATGATCAGAGGGGCATTACAAAGAAAAGCATATCGGCTGTGATTTAGAAGCGAAGAAGAAGAGAAGAACGCATATATTTTGCCATGGCTGCTACATCAACATCCACATTGATCTTCATGCACTTTTTGTTAGGAGGATTTGTTGTATGCAACCTCCTTCCCATTCAATGCAATGCCAATGCAGAAGGAGATGCGCTGATAGATGTGAAGAATATGCTGCATGACCCACACAATGTTTTGGCAAGTTGGGATCCATCCCTGGTTAATCCCTGTACATGGTTTCATGTCACTTGTGACATCAACCAGCATGTGACCAGAGTGTAAGTCTATATATCATTCTTATGTCATATAAAAGTTTCTATAAAATTTAAGTTAACACAACACACATAACATTTACTTGTTCTAAGTATGATGTGTATATTATAGGGATTTGGCAATTAGTGGCCTTTCTGGTACTCTCTCACCACGGATCGGTGATCTTCCCAACTTACAATACCTGTAAGTTTATCAGCATGCTCATTTTAAGAATGAATAAGTTTTAGTTCAAGGTGAATTTTCTTTAAACCTTTATGTATGTGTATTATTATTTCAGGCATTTATTCCGTAACTCATTGAGTGGAAGCTTGCCACCAAGTTTGGGGAAATTAAAAAATCTGATAGCCCTTGATCTTTCTGGCAACAAGTTCAGTGGAAAAATACCCAACTCACTTGGCCAACTCTCCAACCTCCGCTTCCTGTAAGTCACCATTCTCCTGGGCTTTCATTGTTAAATCTTAAACCAATTTTCGAAAGTTTTGATCTTTGTTAATGCCAACGTTAACTATCATAAATGTCTGACTTAGATCTGGGTTTAAAGATTCTTTGATATTAGTCTTTTGGTGATCTCATTCTTCTTTCTGTTTGTTATGATCTTTAGACGGAATGTATATGTAAATGTTCTTTTATATTCTGTAAATCATGTTTGATGTTATTTCGTAAATCATGTTTGATGTTATTTCTTAGAGGTAGCAGAAATAATCTTGCAGGTTTTTAAAGTTATATGATGCAGACATAAACTTCAACACCTTACGCTGTCACAAACACACTTATTCGAAATTTACAATTCTACAATTTTCACCGCCATTCACAATTTTATTGACAATTGCATTTGTCAATTATAATCAATGAAATTCATTTCCCAATTTACTGCACACATAAAGTTCTAATTGAACTCAAATTTAAAATAACTCAAGAAATTAATTTCAATTTATTAATTTTCAATTTACATAATTTGCAGACTGCTTGTATGAATTTATTCTTCTACAGACATCCTTCTTTTCCCACACATCTGCTCGATCCCTCTATTTGCACATAACTTCATTCGTCTTTGCTATCCCCCTCGTTCTTATACTTGTCTTTATTCAACTTAAAACCAGCTGCTGCTATGGTGCGACCTGTCCAAGTTTTCAGTCTGAACTTTACTTATTTCATCAAAATTTGCACTAACATGCAGCGCCCTCACCCTTATCTATGTCTGAATCCTATTTAGGCTGCCATTTAAACGGCACAGCCCCTCAATTCTTCTCTTGGCGCGGCCAGTTCAGCTTTTTTTGGCATATGTTCTTTGGTATTAACATATCATTTCCCTTGGTGTGTAACCTGCACTCTGATCTCAGGAAGATTTTTATTTAATTGCAAAGTCAAATTCCTCTAGCCATTATTTGGTGTGGCTCCCTCATGGTCTCCATTACTCCAAGTTACAGCCCTCTTTGTTTTCCAACGCAGCCTCTCTGCTAACTCACACGGCACCCCCAAATCTGCTTCTATATGTTTTTTTATTTAAAAAATTTCACTGCCTTCCCCTGCAGGCAATGTGGTACGGCCCCCTATCTTCCCTGCATTCATTCTGGAAAATTTATATGCATTCAAACACCATTCTTATCTCACCATACAACGCGCCTCTCCACATTCTTCTTACCTCTGGGAAATTAAATATGTATTTTTTAATTGTTTTAAGATTTGCCTTTTCACATTCCTTGGCTGTGTGAGATTTTTATCTCTTTAAGTCTACATTTTCTTATTAAATCCCTTCATTCCTGTGAGAAATAAAATATTTCGTATTTCTTTCTGTAATAAAATTAATAATTTCCAAGATGAAATAGGTAGTAAACTTTAATAACATCATTCAACTTCCGTCGAAGTCGACCACTGCAAGCAGAATTGAATTTAATTCTGAAAATTGACTACAACACCAAAAATACCACATTAAATTGAAATCAAATCAAAATGGATGGAAACCAAGTCAAATTGTTTTTTGGTGGATACAGATTGCTTATTCACTGAGGATGCTCCTGCATCATTATATTAATTCTTTGGTTAAGCGCATTTGTTGAAAATTAGAAACCCATCAGTAACTTGTTTTTATGGCTTGTATTTTTCAGAGATTTTTCAAACAACCAACTCAGTGGCCCTGTTCCAATAGGAGGATTGCTCTCAAGATTCGGATATGAAAGGTAATTTATTTATTCATATTTTGTTTCATTAGTTGGTTCTTTTAAGATCTAATATAATCCATATGACTCGGTTTTGACTTTTGGTTGTTGCATGTTATGTTATGGGCTAAAGTTTTAAAGGCAATCCGGGCCTTTGTGGTGGTGTTGTGCACAAGCCATGTTAAAAAATAGAGTGAAATGGAGAGCATTGCAACTTAAATAAAGCAACAGTATTTACCTTGTAGTTTCTACTTACATACCTTGAGCAATCTGATATGTGCAGTCATGCATGCAATTTTGATGTAATAAAGATGATATTAATAATTATGGAATAAGACAAACATTACCATATGTTGGTACAATATTTTCCTTATAGAATCAAGAATTGCAAATTATTTGTGCTTTTTGTTACATTGTTTTTCTGTTCATTAAGATGTTCTTAATGATTTATTATTGTTAAATTATCCTTCACGTGTGTACTAATATTTAATGTGAACATTACACAATTGTTCTATTGAATTATATATATATATATATATATATATATATATAGTCATGAGCTACATTTCTTTAATAGAATAATTAATTAAATGTTAAATTAATTGGAATCAGTCAAATTTGTGAATTTATGGGGAAGTGTGGATATGAATAGGATACATTCAAAGGCAACGTTCAAAGGCATGAAGATATGTATAAACAGGGATAGGGGAGGGATAGTGGAATGAGTCCAAATTCACACAAGATTGTATTATTTTTCAATTTGTAATTGTACTAAATATCTTCCCAAAATGAGCTCAAAACTAACTAGAAATAGCAATGATCATGAAAATTTTATCATTACAATTTGTACTCACTTTAAGATACATGTGAATCCTAAAATAATCATAAACCTCAATATATGTAACCACTCAATAAAATACACAAAAAATAAAATTTTGACGTCAAAATATTTAAGGTTTACTTTATCTATTCTAATGCAGATAGAAAAGCCAACTCGCCAACTCACCCTTCAGCTCTCACAAACTAACTTGCACACATACACAGGTTCACCATTTACCTAATTTTGTTCAACTCCACCTCTAACCCAAAATCAAATTGACAATTTTTCAATGAAGCAACTCAAATTACACAAAATATAATTCCCCAATATATCTTCTATTGCAATCAATATAATCAAATTACAAAGATAATTCTGAATTGAATCAAAATTGCCTGTAATTGGCTCTTCCTCCGTAATCAATCTTTATCTCCAAGCAACCTACAACTTCTCTTTAATTGGCTCTTCCTCCATATTCAATCTTTATCTCCCAAGCAACCTACAGCTTCTCTCTATTGTCTTTCATATACTTTTTCCTAGCTTTACTCACAAGCGCGCCCCCCTTTGGTTCTCTATTTGCAACTATCTTCTCTATTATGTGCCCTCATGCATAGGTGTGCCTCTCCAAATTCAGCATTCCATTAATTGTCGAGGATGGGGACGGAAACGGGGGATGGCAGGGAACACATTTCTAGGACGTGGGGATTGGGTCTATATTTGGGGGCAGTGGGCAGCAGGGTGCTGAAATACATATAGTACTTGAAAAAATAGGTATAAAAAGATGTATAAATATAAGAATTATACATCTTGGAGACAACTAGGAGTCCCCTAAATGTCTTGAGGACACCCCAACATCCTTGAAGTCCTAGAGACGTCTTGGAGACAATGACACTGGTGGTGGGCTGGTGGGGACATCCCCCAAGTCCCCAAATCTCTGAGATATCCCTGTCTAAAAAATGAAAGGTTTTATGAGGAGGACGTGTCCCCGCGAAACACTGGTTTGAACTCAAATACATTCAAAGATCCTTCATTCAGTGCAGCCCCCTTATTCATATGTCTCTACACTTGATTGGCACAATCTCCGGATTTGAACTCAAATACATTCAAAGATCCTTCATTCGGTGCAGCCCCCTTATTCATATGTCTCTACACTTGATTGGCACAATCTCCTCCGGCACCTTCTCTCCCCTCCATTTTTAATGCAGCATCTTCTTTTTATATAGGGGAGAGGACCCAGTACCTGAGCATGTTTCAATAGTTGTGATAGTAGTTGTTAATATAATGCCCAATATTTTTATCAATATTGGACCAATAGTTGTGACTTTAAAGTTGTTAGTGTTGATGATGACTACCCATAATTAAACAAAATGTATTCCTTTGATCTATAAAACAACCAATCATGTGATTCCACATCAGTGCTCAATAAAACATGTGAATTCACAAGGATTGGTCTCATTTATTTTTTGGCCCTTTTTGGACACCTTGACAAAAAGCATGCTAATGTGGCATCATATTTGATGATGTGGCCCTAAAACCTTAGTTATAAGCAGGGGACTTGCCAAGTAAGCTGCTGTAAAAAATTGGGAGTGATTCAAAATTTCTACGTAGGATAATTAGAAGCGTGAAGTTAGGGTGCACAACTATTGGGTCCTTTCCCCTATATTCACAAGTTTCCCTTCTTTTTTTGTTTGCCTGATCACCTTCCTGCGCGACCTTTCCACTTCAGAATGCTGAGAAAATTATTATTGTTTATTTTTGTCACTCCCTCCTCAGGTTGCCTAAGTTTTTAATTAATTTCTTTCACAATGAATGCACATATTATTTCTTATCTCTCCATTGCAACTTGGAATTGCATTCTTGGTTTATTTTGGATATGGTTGTGTGGGATTTGTCTCTTGACGTTTGATTATCAATTAAATTGATCTCTTTTGTACATAAATAATGGTTAGTAGCATGATCAATTTGTCATTAAAATCATGGGAAATGTTCAGAAAGTAAATGTTATAATCTATGATAAAATAAGATCAAACCTAAATAATATTAAAATGCTTGTAGAATGAAAATCGATATATAATACTTGTCATTTTGTATGTTGTGGAGCGCGGTTGTACTCTTGGGTGGAGATAAATCATTTGTGAATCTGATTCTCAGGTGATAGTGACTTTGTTGAAGAGGCAACAATTAGAAGATGTCAGTTGGCATTTGGCTATAATTATAAAATAGATTCTTAATCTGTGCGCCTCCTTGGAATCTGTTATTTTTTGTCACATTCCTAGAGAATGGAATGGGGTTGTAGATTGTTTGACTAACTAGGCCTTTGATCATTTGCAAAATTGGAATATCGTGGAAAGGGGTCAATTACCCCAGATTTGTCACAAAAGTTGCACCACTTAGTGGAGATAGACAGGAGTTTGTAATGTCTTTGCTTTGTATTGCTCTATTTTGGTTTGAATAAATTTTTACCTCTTTTAGTGTTGACAATCAATGTCAAAATGTCAGTCAAACTTCGTGGAAGACCAAAGATTAATTTGATTCGATGTCTAAGAGAAAAACACCACAACAAAAATGGAACTAAACATGAAATGTTCTTCCAAGAGAAAAACACCACAACAAAAATTGAACTAAAAATGAAATATTCTTTTGGTTGACGCAGGATCGCGCATGTACTGAATGCTCCTACATCATATTCCAAAATTATTTTATTATTGATTATGTATTTGATTGAACACTAAACAATATGATTTCATGATGATATTGAATATTTTTTATTAACCACACAATTGTACGATTCATCCATAAGTGGTAGCATAATAGGCTTTGTTGTTTTGATTTAGAATTAATAAATCTAGTTATGGAAGATATTTGTTGGTTTTTAATTATCACTTCGATTTGGTAGGTACAATCATACCTAAATAAATATGTTTTTCCAAAGAAAGGGTATTTGGTAGGGTGTCAACAATTGACAAGCTTTAAAAATTAGTTATCTTTGATTCTGATGAATTTGGCATTATATCTTGTCTTCAACTTTTATTGTCGATTGTTTTGTTGTTTTGATACTTTGTATTTTTTCTCTTGAACTCTAGGTATAGTCACATAATTGTGGTAATTACTTTGTAGTCATTTTAGTCTCTTACCTTACCATTGAATCAGTCCTAATGCACATAAATGTGTGTTTGTATGACTATGTATATTAGAACATTTGTAATATGGTTACTCTTATTCAAATTCTAGATGATTAAAATATTTTAAATTATATTAAATCTATTTGTATAAAAAAAAATTAATATATAATCAATCAATAATAATTAATATATAACTATCAATATATTATATAACCAATTAATAATATTTATTAAATAACTATATACATATATTATATAATCAAATAATTATATTCAATGTATAGCTATAAACGTGTATATTATATTTAACTAATTAATGATATTTATTATATATCCATAAACATATATATTATATATTATGTAATCAGCTAATAATAAATAACTTTTAACTATAATATATAAATTACATCCATTTATAATTATATTTAAATATTATTAATTTGTATATGTATCTATGTATGTATATTCATATATTCTTAAATAAATTTATATTATAATGATATTGGGTAGAATGGTTTAACTATTTTCTATTACTTCAAACCAAAAGTTCATGGTATATGAATTTATTTTTTAGTTTTCAAGATGAAGTTAAAGGATGAAAGGAAGTTCTCAACAATTTTTTATCAATTTTAATTTTTCTAGATTTATATTTTTAACTCTTCTTTTTATGTATTTGGAGATTGGTCATTATTCAGTAGTTCACTCAAGTTTGTAGGTATTTATTTTACAATGAAATCAATTTTAAGAGGAAGGAATCATGGGACAAAAGGAAGAATCTATTTGGTGTCTAATAGCCATTTTAGTTTTTTTATTAGATAAACACTTTCTACCAAAGCTATGAACTAGAAGAGGGTTTTGAAAGGATAATAAAACCTTGGACATCAAGAAAAGGAAAACAACATGAAACAAATTTTGTTTGAGGTTTTTTGTCCCCTTTGTTTAAGGTGGAAAGAAATTTATGTAGGTTAAGACATTTAGCTTAAATCCCCTCATTTCCATCCAAAAATTTTGGTGAACCCAACTTAGCTTACAATTGCAGATCTTTTGATAGATAATTGTATATATTCTTTAATCTACTTCACATGGTTAAGCCATTCGATTATTGCATATATTATTTATCATTTTTAAATGTTGCATGTTTAGTTGAAAAAATTAAATTAAATCTTGTTCTCTATAATTATTGCAAAACACAAAACCTAAAACACCTTCTATTCTTCTAACATATCATCATCATATCCATCTTGTCATCACTTTCTTCTATCTTTCACTTTGTAAGAACATTTGTGTGTCTTGAAACTTATACTTGAGTTTCACACCCAGTGTTCTCAATCTAATATTCTTGTGAGAAGAAGTTATCGAATTATCTTCCCAAGCTTTGAATAGCTCTGGTGTTGAGCCTAGGCTTGTTAACTCGTTCATCCAAGAAACTTTTACAATGCAATCATCTTTGGATCCTATTCCTATCTTTACAATGATCTTTGAGTCACAACCCTATCATGATTTTCTTGGGTTTGATAACCATGTGGCCTATGTTCCTAAGGCTCGAATTTAGAAACTAAACAAGGAAATGACTGCTCTTCAAGAATTATTGAATACAAAACATTTGGTTGGAGTGGTTTTCCCTCTCATAGATAATATTAGAATATTATTAATCAATGATTCACAAGATGTGTAAGTTCTACATAGCCTGACTCACATAATCGATTCAAGTATTATTTATTTGTCATCATTATTTCAAAAATGACTGAGATTTAGAAAGTAAAAAAGTTAAGAATAAGTATTCATAATACCTAACTAAGTGGAAGGTCAATAAAACACCCTATAAGAAGAAATAAAAATTATATGTAACATTAACATTTTATAATAAAAAATAATTTCCCATCTACTACTTGTTTCCTCAATTGTTTATCTTGAATAGTGGATTTTCAACAACCATTTTTTTTATATTGGGATTGTGAAATCCTTTGATGTTTGTTACCATCTCTTGTGGATTCAAATTATCTTGTAAAAATTCACATGGTTATAGGGGCATTACAAAGAAGATCATATATGCTTTGAATTAGAAGCGAGGAAGAAGAGAATGCAAATATTTTGCCATGGCTACTACACAATATCCACATTGATCCTCATGTACTTTCTGTTAGGAGGGTTTTTTTTATGCAACCTCTCCTTTCCATTCAATGCAATGCCAATTCAGAAGGAGATGCACTGATAGATGTGAAGAATATGCTACATGACCCACAAAATGTTTTGGAGAGCAAGGATCCAACCCTAGCCGATCCCTGTACATGGCTTCATATCACCTGTGACAACAACCAACATGTAACAAGGGTGTAATTCTATATATCATATAAAATTATATATAAGAAGGTTGGCACAACACATATTACATTGACTTTCTCTAAGTATTTTACAGGGATTTGACATTTAGAAGCCTTTCTGGTACTCTCTCACCATGGATCGGTGATCTGCCCAACTGACAATACCTGTAAATTTATTAACATACACATTTTAAGTATGAAAATTTTTTAGTCTAAGGTGGATTTTCTTTAAACATTTATGTGTCTATATTATTAATTCAAGCATTTATTCAACAACTCATTGAGTGGAAGCTTCCCACCAAGTTTGGGGAAATTAAAAAATCTGATTGCCCTTGATCTTTCTGGCAACAAGTTTAGTGGAAAAATACCACCTCACTTGGCCAACTCTCCAACCTCCGCTTCCTATAAGTCGTCATTATCTTGGGCTTTCATTTTTAAATTTTAAATCTATTTTAGAAAGTTTGGATCTTTTTTAATGCTAACATTAACAGTCATAAATGTTTGATTTACATCTGGGTTTAAAGATCCTTTGATTTTAAACTTTTGGCGGTCTCATTCTCCTTTCTGTGTGTTTTGATCTTTAGAGGGAATGTAAATGTAAATATTTTTCCATGTTCTATAAATCATGTTTGAAGATATTTCTTGGAGATGGCAGAAATATTTGGGTAGGTTTCTGTAGACATGCAAAATTAGCATTATGCATAATCATATTCCATTCAACAAATAAGTCAAGTTTATTTATCAATCTCCTAAATTCATCAGCTTAAATCAAATAAATCAAACTTGATCCTATCATCATCCCTTTAATTAAATAAATCAAGACTTTATTTAATTGAAATCCAACTCATATTTCTCTCTTTGATTTGATTTAAATCCCTAAATCAAGTCAAATTGGTCAAATCATCCTAATCATCATTAATTTAATCGAACCATGATTAAATGCTAATCTCACCCACTTGCATTCTCTAGATTTAGCCACTTGCACAAATAAATCAATTTATTGATTTATTAAAACCCTCATTTTCACTCAACATGGCCCTCAAATTTGAAAATCATGACAAGTTGATTTGTCCCTCCAACATTGCATTTATTGCTAATTTTCTTGTCCCCATCTCTAAATTTATTGCCAAATTTGAATTCAAATTTTCCCTCTCATGGGCACATTTCCCTAATCTTGCACATGCATCAACCACTCACCACTTGACAAGTGTCTTCCTCTCATTTGTCCAATCTTAGTCCCACATTGGTCCCTCTTCAACACTTAGCATTTGAAAATCCTTAAATAGAAGCTTTAACTTTGAGAAAATCCTCCACAACTCCACAATCACTCATGTAAAGTCACTCTCTTCAAGAGAACAGATTTTGCTCATCATCACTCCACAATTTGATCCACAATCTTAGCATGTCATCTCCAAGATCATGCAAGGTCACTCTCTTCATTTGAGAAATGATCTTGTCCATCATTATCAATAGCTTATCTAAAGGGGTTGGGAAAGGGCTATTTTCCATATCAAAATAGCACCAATCCCCCCATAAGATCAAGTGTTTGCTTTGTTTAAGAATGAGGAATAGTTATTTTTTATTGTATTTGCTCAAGTATTTCATCTTTTTCCTTGTTTTCTAACAATGAAAATGGATTTTATGGGGAACTCATGTTTTAATCTTGCATTTTGATCTATTAGTGTGATTGTTTGTTTCTTCCATGCAAGTTTGAAATAGGGTTCACAGTTTCTCAAGTTATATTAATTATTTTCTCAATTGCATTTGGTGAAAAATTGAAACCCATTATTAACTTGTTTTTTTATGGCATTAATTTTTAGACATCTTTCAGAAAACCAACTCAGTGGCCTTGTTCCAATAAGAGGATCGCTTTCAATATTTGGATATGATAGGTGATTTATTTATTTATTTTATATTTCATTTGGTTGGTTCCCTTAGAATATGAAATAATCTATATGACTTGGTTTTAACTTTTGCTTATTGTGTGTTATGTTATGGGCTAAAGTTTTAAAGGAAATCCAGGGCTTTTTAGTGGTGATGTGCACAATTCACATGCTAAAAAAAATGGAATGAAATGGAGTGCATTGTTAATAAAGCAATAAGATCTACCTTGTAGTTTCTACTTACATGCCAAAAAATCTAATATGTGCAGTCATGCATGTAATCTTGATGTAATAAGGCAAGCATTTGTATAGGTCGGTACAATTATTTTCCTTATAAAACCAAGATTTTCAAATTATTTGTGTCTAAAAGGTTGATGAAGAATTGAAGAGATCTTAAAGGATCAATTTTACATTGTTGCACAAGTTGTCATCATTGTTGTCAAGCCACAAAAACTAAGTTGTAGAATTTATTTTTGTCACTCTAACAGTAGGACCTATGTCAAATAAAAGCCAAGGTCCAGCATCAAAGGACTATCAAAAAGTTATTTTGGAAGCCCTAACTGAGACCTATTTTCACATGGGTGAACCAATCCCTTAGAAGACCTCTAAAATAGCCTCTAGTGATAGGTACATTCCATCAAACCCTTCTCATATCTGCTTGCAAACTATCATTTCAGTTTTTGTACATTCTAAAATCTATATTTTATTTATTAGTTCATGTTGTTCATTTAGTTTGATCATTTCAAATCATTTTTAGTTTAGTTTTAGATCTCTCCTAATGTCCGAAGGACTGAGATCTAGGTATGATTGACTCACTATTGAGGTTGAAAGTCAATCTTTACACCTTGTGATCCCTTTCCTAATCAAATCCCTAGGGAAAGACATCTTTAGAGATTCCTAAGTTTTAAGCACAATAAAAATTTAGGGATCCCTTTCTCCACATTTCACATGCTATTTCCTTTTCTTGATGTACAAGGTTTTAGTGTGCTCATAGCTCTGGTAAAATGTGTTTATCTAATAAAAACTAACAAGGTTACAAGGCACCCAATAGATTCCTCTTAGAATCAATTTAATTGTAAAATAAATACCTAAAAACTTGAGTGAATTGATGAATAATAACCAATTCCCAAATACATAAAAATAAGAGTAAAACATCTAAATCTACAAAAGAAAAAAATGGTAAAAATTGTTGAGAACTTCCTTTCATCCTTGAAATTCATCTTGAAAACTAAAAATTAAAATTATGTACCATGAAATATTGATTTGAAGTAATAAAAAGAAGTTAAATCATTCTCCCCAAAATCATTATCAATATAAATTTAATTAATAAAGTGTACACACATAAAAAATCTATAAATAATTTACCAATAACATTTAATGTGTAGTTATAAAAATAATAATATTTAACATATAATTATAAATATATGTAATATATATTTATAATCTATCAATAACATTTAATGTGTAGTTATAAAAATAATAATATTTAACATATAATTATAAATATATATAATATATATTTATAGTTATATGTTAAATATTATTAATTTATTATATAATGTATATGTTCATAGATATATAATAAATATTATTAATTAGTTGTATATAATATATATATATATATATGTTTGTAGTTATAAATTGACTATCATTAATTGATTATATAATATGTGTATAGTTATTTAATAAATATTATTAATTAGTTATATAATAAATATTGATAGCTATATATTAAATTTTATTGATTGTTTATATATAGTAAAAATTATTTAATTCAAATAGATTTAATAGAATTTTAAATATTTTAATTAGCTAGAATTTGAATAAGAGTGACAATATTATAAATGTTCTAATATACATAGTCATACATACACACACATGTTTATGTGCATTGGGACTGATTCAATGGTAAGGTAGGAGACTAAAATGACTACAAAATAATTATCACTATTATGGAGAAAAATAAAAAGTATCAAGACAAAAAAATCAACAATAGAAACTAAAGACACAATATAATGCCAACTTCAACATAATCAAAGATAACCAATTTCTAAAGCTTGTCAATTGTTGGTCCACCCTACCAAATTCCCCTTCTTTGGAAAATAATTGTTATGGTATGATTGTACCTATCAAATCAAAGTGATAATTAGAACCAACAAATGTGTTGCATAACAATCAATGTCATAGAATGGGTGCACCGTTGGGTGGAGCTATAGCGGTGTTTTCGGATAGAGGTAAGGATTTTCCAAATTTTGGTAAGGCAGGAATCTCTGCTCTAGGGACTAGCGTTAATGGTAGAGGTCAGGCTAACATTGGGAGGTTGGTTGATGGTTTTCTTTCAGATGGGACATCTTGTAGGTCCTTTCCATTGGGTGTCTCACATGTCATTTCTCCCTCTAGCGGTCTAGGTCCAAATGGTACTTCCTTGGACAAGGTGGGGTCTATTTTTGTGGCTCCTGAGGCAGTTGTCATCCCTAAAGCTGCTAAGCTTGATGCGTCCTTAGTGGATGGTAAGGCATGGTCAAATTTGTTCAGTTCTAAGCTTAAGGAGAAAAGCTCCTCATCTCCAGTGGACTTCTTTGCCAACCTGCCAGCTGGCGATTATTTTGTCTCATTGTTGGATTGTATTATTGATAAGGGTATTCTTTCCATGGAACAATCACTGGTTGGTAAGTTTTTGGGACCTTGTCCTAATATTGAAATGGTTCATATGTTGGTTAGAAATCAATGGCATCTGAAAGGGAAAGTTGAGGTAGCAGCCCTTGCGAAGGGCTTCTTCTCATTTTTTTAACTTGTGATGAAGATCTGTTGAAGGTTTTGGGTGGGGCGCATGGCTTATTGGTAAATCTACTCTGGTGTTGAAGAAATGGAAGGCGGGTTTCTCTCTGAGCTCTTGTTCCTTTGACTCAGCTTCGGTGTGGGTTCATTTTCTTCAGCTTCCTCTTTAGTTCTAGGACGAGTGGGTCTTTAAAGGAATAGCGTCTACTTTTGGACGTTTTCTTTCTATTGATAGTCTTACTACTTCAAGGCATAGGCTTGTTTATGTGTGATTGTGTGTGATTTTGTACCAGGTCACAGATCTTCCTTCGATGATAAAGATAAACTATAAGCTAGGAGTGTGGGAGTAGGCGATTGAGTTTGAATCTATCCTTTATTCCTACTTCCACTATAAGAAGGTGGGGCATTGGGAGAAGAAGTGTCCTCTAAAGCTTGTGGTTCCTCCTTAAAAGAACTTGGTTTCTCAAAAGGAGGCCAAATTTTGGAAGGAGGTTGGGAATCACCATGTTTCTAGGGTTGAGATGAGCTCTGTTGAGCCTTTGGAGGAAGTAATGTTGAGGGGTCAGCCTCTTAGTGTCTCGGTTGTGAAGGTTTCTCCAGGTCTTCCTTTCCCTGTCAAGGAAGCTCCTCCTGTGGAGGGTGAGGTGAAGGCCCCATGTGTTGATGAGTGTGTTGTTAATCTGGTGGAGGAAGTTGGTGTTGATTCGTTGGCTTTGGTGTTTGTTGAGTCTAAGAAGGTGACCCCTTTGAAGATGGTCTTTGAGGAGTTGTTTTTAATTTCCAAGGAGGAGGTTTTAGATCTCTCACTGGTGGATTCAGTTGTGGTCAAAGAGGATTTGTGCTCTATTGAGCCATTGGTGGAATCAGTTTTAGAGAAGTTGGTGCTCACCTCTTCTTTCATTGATTGTTCTACATTTGCTCCTCAGAAATAGGAGCCATGGAATACTATACATTTAGCTTCCAAGTCTCATAATAAGAATCCAAACCCCTCTATGGTAGGGATGGCTACAAGAAACCATTTGAAGTTGGATTGTGGTTTGGAGCCAAGGGGAAGAGGATAGCCTTCTTTGAAAAAAGTGAGGGAGAGGGAAAGAAAATGTGATATTGTTGGTGGATTGTAGATTACTCTGCTTGAGATGGGCCTGAATGGTCCCTCATAGAATCTTTTATGAAGATCCTCTCTTCGAATATAAGAGCATTAAATAATCCTCATAAATAGGAACTTCTTGCAAACATTATGAGAGATCGCCGGCCTAATATCATTTTGATTCAGGAAACTAAGATGAATGCAGAGAAGGTTGATAGAATTAAGAACAGGTTTTTTAAGAACTACGGTTGTCATGTTGTTGATTTTGATGGTGCTTCTAGTGGGGTAGCAACATTTTGCAATCCTAAGGTAGTTGTTGGCTCTGACTTATTTGCTTTTGAAAATCATGTTGCTATGTCATTTTTTTGCTTCAGGGAGAAGTTCTCTAGGGTTTTGTCGAATATCTATGCTCCTAATGCGAAAAGATCTTGTAAGCATTTTTGGGCAAGTTTAAATACTTTTAACTTGGCTCAGTTCTCTTTTCAGAACTAGCAGGTGATGGGGGATTTTAATACCCCGTTGAATGATGTTGATAAGTTTGGGGGATCTCAGGTGGCTAATGATAATCATCTTGATGATCTCATGAATTTCATCAATGATAATATTCTGTTGGATTTGGATTTAGGAGGGGTGTCTTATACTTGGTCCAATAGGCAAACGGGGGATGCTATAATTCAGGTTAAGTTGGATCTAGCTCTTATTTCTCCTGATTGGTTGCACTTTTATGCATGTTCCAATTTCTACTCTTACAAGGCTTGGTTCAGATCATTTCCCTATTTCCTTGAATGTTGAACCCTTTGGCTATAAAAAGGATTTTCCATTCAAGTTTGAGAAGATGTGGACTAACCACCTAGACTTGCGTTCAAAAATTGTTGAGTGGTGGAATATTAATGTTGATGGGTCTGTCATGTATAAGTTGCTAAGAATCTTGCTTCTATTAAGTAGAATCTGATTCAATGGAATAAGGCCTCTTTTGGAAACATTTTTGAGGAAAAATAAGAGCTTAAAGGTAAATTAGATATTATGTGGCAAAGAATGTAGGCTTCTGGAGTTGACTCCTTGCTTCTTCAGGAAGTGCACTTTTGGCTAGTTTGCATAATATTATGGTGAGGGAGGAGGAGTTTTGGAAGTAGAGGTCTAGAGCTATTTGGCTTCAAAGTGGGGATAAAAATACCTAGTTCTTCCAACTCACGACTTTGAAGCATAGATCCTCTAATAGGATTTCTAAAATTATTGTGAATAATTTTTCTCTTGAAGAGGATGATGACATAAGATCTGCAGCTTGGTCTTTCTTTGAGGACCTTCTCTTGGAGGATCGCCCATTGGATCCTGTTTTCCAACAGGGCTTCCTGAATGTTATCCCTAACTTGGTGTCAGAGGAGGAAAATGGGGTCTTCACTAGAATTCCATCAAATGAGGGGATCAGAAAGGTTGTGTTTTCTTTTGAAGGGAATAAATCTCTGGGGCCTGATGGGTTCCCTATGATGGGTTCCCTATGTTATTCTTTCAGTCTTATTAGGAGATAATTTTGAAGGATGTTCTCAATGCCACCAAAGAATTCTTTGGAAGTAGGCAGCTTCATAAGGAATTGAATTACATGTTTATAGTGTTAATCCCTAAGAAGCCTGGGACTGAGCTCTTTGTTGATTTCAGGCCTATTAGTCTTTGTAGTTCCATTTATAATATTTTCTCTAAGGTGCTTGCTTCTAGGTTGCAAAGGGTGTTGTCTAAGATTATCTCTCCTCAGTAGAATGGTTTTGTGTCGGGAAGGAATATTTTGGATTCTATTCTTATGGTGCATGAAAACATCCATTCTCTTAAAGTTAACAAAAATCCTAGTCTTATTTTGAAGCTTGATTTGGTCAAAGCCTACGATCAGGTGAATTTGAGCTTCATGAGTAGCATTCTCAAGGTATTTGGTTTCTTGGACTAGGCTCTACAATTGGTGTAGAAATTAATCTCCTCTCCTTTTGTGGTACTTATCAATTGGTCTCCATCGGCATTTTTTAGAAGTTCTTGTGGTCTTTGGCAAGGGGATCCTATTTCTCTCTTTCTTTTTATCATTATGGTGGAATCTTTGGGCAGGTATCTTCTTCAGGCGGTGTCTAATGGGCCCTTCAAAGGTCTTTATCCTTCCTCGTGCCATCTTTGTTGCTTCCATCAACAATTTTTTGATGACACTGTTATTCTTGTGGAGGCTTCTGTTCTTGTGACTAAATCTATCCATCTTGTTCTTCAACAATATGAGGCGGCTTCAGTTCAGAAGGTGAGTTTGCCTAAGAGTACTACTTTTTTTCTTAATACTCTAGAGCATTGTTAATTGAATATTGCTAGTAAATTACTAAATGTGGTATTGGGGAGCTTCCCTCAACCTATTTGGGGCTTCCTCTTTGTTCTAATAGTCTCCTTGATTCCTTTTGGAATAGTGTCATTGATAAGTTTAATTTGAAGCTTGCTAGTTGGAAGGGTGCCCTACTTAGCCAAGTAGGTAAAATCTAGTTAATAAGGTTGACTTTATAGAATTTGTCGGTTTACGCCTTAAGTTTGTTCCAAATTCCTAGAATATTTTGGGAGAAGATTGAGGGAATTCAGAAAAGATTCTTATTGTCTAGGATCGGGGAGAAGAAAATATTACACTTGTTGTCCTAGGAGGAGGTGTGCAGATCAAAAATCGAAGGTGGTTTGGGCTTGCGTAAGCTGAAAGAATTCAATTCTTCCCTTATGGCTAAACAGTTATGGAACTTTCTTGTGAGTGACAAAGAATGGATGGCGATCTACTCTTGTAAATGTTTGAGGGGAGTAGATAAGTTTAGAGATTTGTTCAAGCAGAATTTTATCCCTCCACAGGGGTCTGTCCTCTGGTACTTTATGCTTCGTGCTCGTTTGACTGTGGCAGCTGGCTTGTTGTGGGCCTTGGGAAATGGTAGAAGGATCTTGTTATGGGATGATTGGTGGATTGGGCATGGTCCCTTGAAGGATGAACCTTGGGCAACCTCTTTCATTGTATTAGGGAATGGGGTGTTTTTGTCACTAATTATATCCTTCAAGGTAGTTGGATCAGACTTGATTTGGTTAATAGGGATCTAAATCCCCTCTTTGTGTTTCTTTCCTTGATTCATATCCCTGTGTCTTTCTCCTAAGGATTTTGTGATTTGGCAGTTGACTCTCAATGGCAAGTTTTTTGTTTCTTTGGCCTTTTCTTTTCAAACTTGGTTGGTTGGTCCCCTTCCTTTCTGGGGTCGTTTGTGGAACGGGAAGCTTCTACCTAAGATTAATATTTTCTTTTGGCTTTTATGTCAAGACAAGATCTTAACTCTAAATAATCTTATGAAAAGAGTAATGTCTTTGCCAAATAGGTGTTTTTTATGTAAAGAAATTTTGTTGAGGATTTTTTTCATCTAGTGACTGGCTACAGTTATACTTGGGATGTTTGGGCTCATATTTTTTCAGTTGTGGGATATTTCTTGGGTGTTTCCTACCTCTTTTGCTCAATTGTGGACTCAGTGGGTGGCTCCTTCCCTTAAGTCGTCTCTCTCGATGTTGTGGTCTCTTATCTTGTTGCATGTGGTGTGGGGAGTTTGGAAGGAACATAACAATCAGGTTTTCCGTCAGCTAGAACTATCACCTTCTAGGCTAGCCTTTAAAATTTGTGATGCTATCAAGGAAAACTTCCTTTTTGAATTCTCGGTGATCCCCTCTTTTAATCTCAAGGTGACTTTTTCTCCTTATGATTTTCTTGTGGGGAAAAGATGGAATCTTAATCTAGTGAAGAAGATAAAAGAATTTAGGGAGGGGGTTTGGTGGATGGCTCCTTCTTCTGGTTGGTTTACAGTTAACTTTGATGGAGCCTCTAAGGGAAATTTGGGTCTTGTTGGCTGTGGGGTAGTGTTACGTGATGAGAATGGTAGTTTTTTCTTTATGGTGGTGCTCCCTTTGGGAACCAAGAAAAACCACTTTACAAAGGAAGTTGTAGCCTATCATGGCCTCGTGTTGGCAAAAAAAATAGGGGTCTCTAAACTTTGGCTTGAAGGGGACTAACTTAATATTATAAATTGTCTTTTGTTGAAGTGTGTGCCTACATGGTCTATTGCTCATCTCATTAATTTTTTGATTTCCATCATTAATTATTTTGATGAGATAATAATCTCGCATGTGTTTAGGGAAGCTAACTTGTTGGCTGATGGGTTAGCTAATTTGGGAGTGGTGGCTAGAAATAATTGGGATGAATTTGAATCCTTACCACTCAACCTTAAAATCATTTCCAATAATGACCAGGTCTCATGTCTTTAAGGTGCTTGAAATGTGGGAATGGATTTTTATTATTACTTTGAGTTGGTTTATGCATGTTAAGTATTGGCCCTGCCCTTCTCATAATTTCCATTTAAATTTTTGTGAAATTATGGCCTGGCTACGTAGGTTGGGCAATACTTGGTATGGCAGGCTCACACGTTTTGTGGGTCTTATTTGCATTGTTTTGTGGTTAGTCTACCTAATTTTGTTTTTGCATAAAATTAAAGTGTTGTTGGTTTCTTGCTTGCTGCATGCCGCCATGGGTGGAGCTCATTGCAGAGTGGATCCAAGCTCTTGTGAGGAGTTCTAGAGTAATGAAACTATGTGGGAGCACCTAGAAAAGGGTGGTGTTACCCAATATATGCTAAAGATCCAAGACCCAAATCCTGAAGCGATGGAGGTTTTTGTTAAAGGGTGGAGTAGTAGGATTTTGTATTATAAAGATATAGAGTTTAATATTGATAAGGATTTTGTGGCAGAGGTTACTAGGCTTTCTTCTTCTGGTAGTAAATTATATAGAGACAGAGGTGCAACTAAGAAATCCTTGGAAAATTTCTTCAAATTTGATGAGAAGAATAAGCTCAAGGAAGTTGGAAGTGGTGGGTATGCCCACAAGTCTCTCAAATGCTTTGGAGGAATCTAGCACTAGCTCTATCATGCATTACTTCACATTGGATGGTAGGTTTTTTGTTATTTATAGCTACCACTTTATGCTTCTAAATCACTTTCGTCACAAGCTGTTGGTTTCATTTCCTTTTTATCTTTTGTTGTCTATGGAAAATAGTATTGAGGATCATCGCAAGGACCCTAAGAAGGTCATTCTCCATGAAATCCTTATGAATCTCATGTTTTTTCATATTAAGTTGAAGTTAATCCTTGTCTCTCCTAAGACCCTGGCCCACAAAAAGGGTGTTAAAAATTTTGGCTATGAGACTAGTGATTTTGTGGCAGAATGGGAAGGGAATTCTAAGGATGAGGACTTAGATTTTGATGAGATGTCGGTTGAGGATGGTGAGTCTGAGGAGGGTTCTAAAGCTTCTGAAGCCTAGTCAAAGGAATATGAAATGGATATTGAGTTGAAGGATGCTATGGTGCAGTTTGGGAAGAAGAGCACAAAGAGGAAGAATAAGTTCCCTAGGAAAGAAAAGTCTTTTGTCAAGGGGAAGGTAGAGATGTCGAAAGGTGTGGAGGATCCTATTTCTACAGTGAAACCTTCTTCAAGCCCTGGTAAGGTGGGTGTTGTGGAGAGCTCCCCTATGTCTAGTGAAAAACCTTCTCGGGGTCCTGATAAAGTGAGCATTGTGGCGAGTTCCCTTCTTGTGGAGAATAGTCTTAGCGTTGGTAAAAACCTTCTTGGGTCCATGCAGCCAATGGAGATTAATGTACAAGGGATTGAGGGTTTCCAGTGTTCCAATGGGATTGACCCTAACCAAGGTCCTCTTGACTCTCATTTTAGCACATAGCAGGTTAAAGGGAGTTTTGTGAAGGTAGAATAGCTAGAAGTCTTGGTGGACTTGGAAAACATGCTAGATAAGCATAGGGTTAAAGTGGAGGTGGTTGAAGTGGAGTAAATTCCCCTGTTGATGATGAAAAGGAGGATAAAGAGGAGTGTTAGGAGGTCCCTATTCAGAATTTTGATTCTAATGCTAAGCCTCATGTTAATTGGGATGAGGTCAATATGGGTATGTTATGTAGGATGGTTGAGGATTGAACACATAACTTTCTTTCTCTGGTTAAATGGTTGTTCTTAGAAGTTAAGGAGCTCAATGTCTAGGTTAAGAATTGGCAGGATGTTTGTGTGGCATTGGTCCATAATAAGCAGAAGGAATGGGAGATTAAAGGTAAGGTTAAAACCATGAATGTAATGCTTGATAAACTGGTTGTGGGTGTTGATCACCTTGGTATTACTCATGAGGAGAGGATTTCCTCTTTGGAAATGGTAGTTCACAAGACTTTGGAGGAAATATTTGTTAATATAGAGGAAAAAATTGGTAAGGTGTTAGATGATTTGAACACTGTGGTGACCATTAGCAATAATTTCTTGAATTCGACTAGTAAGGGACTCTCTATTTGAAATGAGAAAGCCTTGAAATGGACTGGTAAACCCCTAGAGTTGGGTGACATTAACAAAGCAATGGAGGATGTGAATTACTCAAACTTGGTGGAAAAGAATGAGGATCCTAAAACAGGTATGGAAAAGGATGTGGATGTTGGCCCATGTTTGAGGACGAGTCCAACAAGACCAAGAAGCGGGCTGCCATTTCGATTCATGAGCTCAAGGATGTTGTGGAGATGCATGAGGGGGTCAGTGAGGAAAATTTGGCCTTGGTTAATGTTCTGGAAAATATGTTGTAGTTGTGTTGACTCTTATGCTTGATCAGCCTCGTTGCTGATGTTTTGCTTTTGGATTGCTAGCAGGTTTCTTTGTTCATTTTTGTTGTTAGCATTTTGATTTTTTGGGTTGTGGGCTCTCTAGGCTTAGTCTTTCTTGTAGCTTTTCATCTTTTTAAAGGGTTTCAGGGCCCCTTCAAAACCTATTTTTCCTTATCAAAAATAAATATGTTGCATAACTAGATGTATGAATACTAAATAAAAACAACAAATTCTATTATGCCACCACTTATGGATAAATCCCTACAAAAGTGAGGTTAATAACAATATTCAATATCATCATGAAACCGTAATGTTTAATGTTTAACCAATACATAACCAATAATAAAATTATTTTAGAATAAAAAAAGTAGACGCATGATATTTTGATGCCAAAATTTTATTTTATGTGCATTTTTGTGAATTCTTACATATATTGAGATATATGATCATTTTAGAATTCACACATACCTCAAAGTGAGTACAAATTGTAATGTTAAAATTTGCATCTCTATTTCTATTTCAATTTAGTTTTGTGCCCATTTTGGGAGGATATTTAATACAATTAAAATTTGACAAATGATGCAATCTTGTGTGAATTCTGGCTCATTCCATTATCCCTCCCTTATCCTTGTTTATAAATATTCTCATGTGTTTGAACCTATCATATTCATATCCACACTTCCACATACATTTCACAAATTTTACTAACTCCAATTTATTTTGCTACATGTTTTGAGCCAAGAAAAAACACATTTGTATGACGTATTGTTATGTCCTTAGTACTTAAAGACATTCAATTACACTCATTTTATATCCTATCTCATGCTAGATCATTCCCATCATAACAATATTCATGGAACATTTATCAAAATTATAATTTTATTGATGAACTAAAAATAACATTTACTTCATTAGATTATCATCTAGGCCATCTACATGGTTGCTTGTGTAATAATCCTTTGCATGACCATAAAGTCAATCTTTTATAGGTGTTTACCTAGGAACATTTCCCCAAACAATATGCCAACCATGTAAAGGTATTATTAAGTTCTACATTAGTGGATGTGGCAAACTAAAGAGCAAAATCACACAAGTTATATGATCAAATCCACAACCCAAAGAGTAACTATATACTTATGGAATTGATCCAAAAGTGCAAACTCAACTAAGAAAAGATGAATCTAATATAAAATTTAAGACAAAACACAAACAAAGAGAACACATTTCTTATTTCAAATTGAATAAGATTCTAAAACTACTTCTTTCATTTGTAAAACTAAATATCATCATCCATTATATTTAATTTTCTAAGTTAACATTTAATTATTCTATGATCACTATTATAAATAAGATTAATTAAGTTAAATTGATGTATATTTACTAAATAAATCTTAGAAAAAAATTATTTTCCTTGCATGAAAAAATGAATGGCATATTGCATTATCTTTATTTTCTTATTTTATAGTGTTTTATCTCTTTCCTAGGAACACGAAGCTCTGTCCTAACAGTAATGTTTCACTAATAGACTTTCTTACTATATTCTTGACCTTTTAATTGTATGATAGAACAATCAATCTTTGTCATAAACATAGATACCAATAACATTTTTATTGTGTTCATGAATATTTAGACTGGAAACAACACATATACATATAATTCATTAAAACAGCTATACAATGTTCACGTTATGTCCCCACACTTGAAAGATAATTTAACAATAATAATAAACCATGAAAAACACATTAGAGAACAAAAAAACAATGTAAAAATTTCAAGTGTTAGTGATTGTAGGTATATGTTCAATTCCTCCAGGTGGAGGGGAAGTATCACTCAAGAGAGGGTCTTGGTTAGGTAACCAATAACATAACCTATCTGAGCTTACACACACCACAGTAGAATAATTGAGTCGGGATATTATGTGGGAAGTTGGTAAGTCATTCTTTGTTAGTATGTCTTCTTTAGTAAGAGTCTAGTTTACTATTGAGTGCATGCATGAATGATTTTTTTCTTTTTGAGCTTGAGAGTTATTTCCTTGTTACTATGTTTGTGTTGATATGTGAAACATACGAGGTATGTGTATGCATACACACATGTATGACGATGATAGACTATATGCACAAAGGAACACGTACATGAGAATACATAGGTAGACATAACTATATGCACTCATGCATGAGCAAGCTTATGTGCATGGAACTATCGAATGGAACCCACAACATGCATATTTATACTTATAGATATATCACTTGTAGTCTCTTATCAATACCATAGTAATTATGCATGATTTGGTGTAAGAATCGAATGTGTGTGTGTATATATATAATGTATATAGATATATCCATATGTATATATGTATCCATATACGTGTATGGTGGAAAATGGACATTCCCATATGAATGTATCGATACATGTATACATACGCATACATGTACATAGAGGCATATATATATATATATATGCATACACAATAGATATATTAATATAACAATGTGATTGCTATTTTGATGTATTCTTTTGTATATCGATTATATATACATGCTTTATTGACACATGATAAATATGGAAATATACTAACATATACATATATATATGTAAGTATATATACATGTATAAGTTATGTATATATATAATATTTTCTCTGAGATCGACTATCTTAAGCAATGAATATAAACTAATTTATAATGCTATAGGGTGATCCCACAATACCAGTTTACAATGTTTGGCCAAACTGGACACTGTACTAATTTTTTCTAATTAAATCTTCACTTTCGAGCACCTATAGCGGCTAAACCGTGAGGAATTTGAAGATGATGCAAACTAGTGATTTGTGACATTTTTTCTGTAGATTCTAAATATTTTTTTTTTAAAAAAATTAGAATCATAATGCATTTCTTTTTCCATATCCTTCGAAAACTAGTTTTTTTTAGTAAACACCATTTTTAAGGAGTAACGCTCACCGTATAACAACTTTTTTCCATGAAGGATAAAATTCTAATTTTTTCAAATTTAGATTTTTAACTATAATATCTAGTGATTCCAATTGGTTTTATAGTGTTTTCTTGAATATTCTTTCCTTAATCAAGTTTTGAAGTCAAACCAATTACAATTCAGACATAGGCGGACTGTATAACACAAATTTTTTTGTATGTATCGAAATTCAACAAAAAAATTTGTTGGGTCAAGAACTTTAATATCTGGTGTGCTCATACTTTTCAAAAAAAAAATTATAATCTTCTATTTTTCCACATGTGTAGAATAGAGAACTTGATTTTCGGTGAAAAACCTACATTCACAAGAAATAAAAAATAAATATAATATTTAAATTAAATTTATTTAAAATTATACTTTTTGGAAAGCTTATAATAAGGACTGCATACTTACAAAAAATAAATTTTAAATGAATTCATTTGATCCCCCAAAAGGTAAATCAAAAGTGGTTTTTTATCAGCATTTTGATAGGTGTAAAGGAGGCTTTGTTAGAGGTATGTTTTAAAACTAGCAGGGTTTTATCCAAGGGGGTTTTATCTAAGGTAGTTTGATCAAACCCTCTTCAATTGGAATGCTTTAAATAGAAATTTTTAAGGCTTAAATCATTATATTTTCTAAAAATATGAGATTTCAGCAAAAATCAGAATCTCCCAGAAATAGTAAACTAGCTTTGTGGGATCACCTTATATATATGGCTTTTGAAGTTGATTATCATGAACAACTTAGAGGCTGACTTTGTGATAGTTATGACTATATATTCTTTGGGCCTATGACTTTCAATAACTTCAAGTTTAGAGTAAGCTAGTAAGTCTTCATCAAGTGGGAGCTTGTTGGAAAAATATGCCTCAACTTGCTGGCTTGAACCTCTCTTAAAGACTTGGCATTTTTCCCTTAGTTGGCCTTCATTGTCGGACAATCGCTGAAATTCCAAACTTTGAAACCTATGTTGCAAGGTTCTGAAAGATCATAACTTGGCAACTTTGAGCTTCCCTTTGTTATCACCATGTCACAGGTTTTGGAAAATTCCTAACCTCTAATGGAGGTTGTGAATTTCAAGTTTCTCTCGACTTAGCGACATTATTATAGGTATGTCATGGGTTTCAAGAATTCCCTAACCTCCATTTGGAGATTTTGAAGTTCGGGTTTCTCCGTCTTGGCGACATAGAGATTGGCATGTTGCGGGTTTTGATAAATTCATAACCTCCAATATTGAGGTTGTGAAGTTTGGTTTTTTAGCGACATAACCAATGGATGGTAGGACTAGTCTGTGTGGAAGGTGACATCAACTATACGGTAGTGACATGGATGTTGCGTGGATGGTGGGGACCACATGGGACGAGATGATAAGCTATAAAGAGGATATCGTCAAGCTTTCCTTGTATTGGTGGGAGATGACATGATGTCTCTATGATATGGCGATGGTTGACTCGGTGACTCATGAAGAATGTTGTGGTGGGATCTGATAGGTTGATAAGGATAGATGGTGATTATTGAATGGATGATCGTGAAATTCAGATCCTTGTTTTGAATTGTGTGGCAGTCATTAGTGTGAACACAAGAATCTCACCTGGTAACCGACATTGGAACAACTACTCCAGCAAAAAATTAAATGAAGATTTGATCTTCATGAAGGTGGCATGATTTGTAGAGGTGATCAAGATCAAATCAAATAAGATGAATAATAGGATGCATTCAATGCAAATTCAAATTCTCTGTATCAAAATTAAATGGTGTGCAACTTGATGAAGAGGGTGGTTGAATGGTTTTACATTGTATGCTTTTACAAGCATTCAGATTTTGAACATGTGAGAAAAAAAAGAACTGATGAGTGAGGTCAACCAAGCGATTGTATTGCTACTATGAGTTAACATCTGAGAGTGAAGTTTTGGTAAGTGCACCAAGATGGTTCCCAAAAAGGGGGCTTAAGTGGCCACATTTTTTCTGAAATCAGGAAATACCAACCTTGGACATGAAATTGAGGATAGTTACACTCAAAATTTTGAGATGGAACAAAAATAAGGATCGAAGTTCTCCGAGTCTACTTTCTAAACTACTATTTTATTTTGAAAATGGTTGAGATTAAGGGGTTCAAAAGAGGGACATACACAAATTGGTGTTGTTTTTTTCGGAAAAACATAACATAGCAACTCTTGTATGACCCTAGCATGGTGAAATTTTTTGTAGTATTTTTAAAATCGCTATGGTCAAAAGTTAGTTAATAGTATCTAGTTGATGCATAATTTTTCTGATAATTTTTTAATGAATATTTGATTTTTTACTAATTTTCTAAGTGGGAACTTCCTAAAAAGCAGAATTTTGGTTGTGCTCCCCCTAAAAATTTTGAAAAGTAATTGAGTTTTTTTTTTAATTTGTAGAATGGATTCTAGTTTCTAAAAATGTAATTTATTTGAAATTTCAATGAACGGTTAATTTATAACGAAAAAAACACCAAAGACTGCTTTTTGGCAAAAAAGAGACATACAAACAAAAGAAATTATGGATGAAATGCTTAACATTGTCAGAAAGTGAAAAAAATTACATCTTTGGATAGCTAAGAGAGAACATAACATTAGCCATGTGTTTGATTTTGTCAATATTGAACCAGATGCAATCCTGACGATGAGCATGAACTCGATTATGTGAAAAAATTGTAGAATTTGGAAAAACATGTCTCTAATCATTGGGAATGCCCTCCAAGCCTTTGGGTTGGTATTCCAAGGAAAATACCAATACTAAGGCTTAGGTATTCCCAAAGAAAAATATAATGCAAGCGTGTTATAACGCACTCATGTTATGTCTTAGTTTTGACTTTGTTTTGCTTCTCCAGGATGCATGTCAAGCAAGACATAAGGCGAGCATGTTATAATGCGCTCGCATTATGTCTTCCTTTATGTTAAATGCCACTTTATTGAATCTTTGTTGATATATTTCTATGTTTGTATGTACATGTATGTTAGTGTGTCATGTATGTATGTATGTATGTATGCATGCTTGTATGTCTGTATGCATGTATGTATCAATTCATGTATATTGTATGTATGCCTATATGTATGTAAGATCAAGTATCTACACATGTATGTATGTATGCTTGTATGGATGTAGGATTGTATGTACATATGTATTATGCTTGTATGTATTTATGTATGTCTTTACAGGGAGGGAGAATTTTAAGAGAGAGAGAGAGAGTTGTCTAGGTAGGGTTGGATGGGGAGAGGGAGAGAGAGAGTCTGGAGAGAGGGAGAGGGGGTGGAAGTGAGAGTTTAAGAGAGAGGGAGTGGGAGAGAAGGGGTTGGAGTGAGGAGGACTTAGCTAGGTAGGGTGAGAGGGAGAGACTTGAGAGATAGGTAAGGAGAGGGAGTGCGAGAGAGAGGGAGTGGGAGAGAGATACTTGAGAGAGGGAGAGGGTATGGGAGGGAGTTCAACCTGAGAGAGGGAGAGAAAGAGGGGGTGGACTGAGAGGGACTTATTTAGGTAGGGTGGGAGGGATAGATAGAGAGAGGGGAGAGAGAGAGAGAGTTACCTAGTAGGTTTCCAGACAGAGTGACATGAGAGAGAGGGGGGTGGGAGGGAGAGACCTAAGAGAGAGGAGAGAGAGAGTCTGGAGAGAGGGAGAGGGGGTGGAAGTAAGAGCTTAAGAGAGAGGTAGTGGGAGAGAAGGGGTTGGAGTGAGAGGGACTTAGCTAGGTAGGGTGGGAGGGATAGAGGGAGGGGGAGAGAGAGGGGGTTGGGGAGAGAGAGAGAGAGACGGTGAGAAAGAGAGTTATGTAGGTAGGGTGCCAAAGGGAGAGACTTGCAAGTGTGAGGGGAGTGAGACTTGAGAGAAAGGTAGTGAGAGGGAGTGTGAGAGAGAGAGAGTGGGAGAGAGAGGGAGTGTGAGTGAGAGACCTGAGAGAGGGAGAGGGTGTGGGAGGGAGATAAATAGGGTGGTGGAGTGAGAGGGGCTTATCTAGATAGTGTGGGAGGGATAGAGAGAGAGAGAGAGAGAGAGTTACATAGGTAGGTTGCCAAAGGGAGTGACCTGTGAGAGAGAGGGGGTGGGAGGGAGAGACCTGAGAGAGAAGGAGAGAGAGAGAGAGTTTGGAGAGAGGGAGAGGGGGTGAAAGTGAGATTTTAAGAGAGAGGGAGTGGGAGAGAAGGGGTTGAAGTGCGAGGGACTTAGCTAGGTAGGGTGGGAGAGATAGAGGGAGGGAGAGAGATAGAGGGGGGGTGAGAGAGAGAGGGGGTGGGGGAGAGAGAATTGAGAAAGAGGGAGAGAGACAGAGGGGGGAGGGAGAGAGAGAGATTGTGAGAAAGAGAGAGTAATGTAGGTAGGGTTCCAAAGGGAGAGACTTGAGAGTGTGAGGGGTGAGAGGGAGAGTCTTGAGAGATAGGTAGTGAAAAGGAGTGCAAGAGAGAGGGAAAGAGTGGGAGAAAGAGAGAGTGGGAGAGAGGAAGATAGGGTCTAGGACTTTGAAGGAACACAAAGATTTCAAGGATTAAAGTGATGCAATTTCTAACCCCCTTCCAAGCACCCTAACGGAGACAAGGCTTAATGATGCACTAATCACTTGTAGGCTCTCTTTATGGACCCAAACCCTTGGAACACCCTTAAGAGACTTAAGCAAACTTGTCTTGAACTTTCACAAAGCCCCAAACCTCTATCTCCAACAAAACCTACTTTTTGCACCTTAAGTAGCCTTCTAGCCCAATTAGGCCTATAGTGAAGGATTTTTAGACTTTTCTCTCAAACTTTCCAAAAGAACCTAGAATCTAATGGTTGATTAAGTTGTGTTCTATGATGACAAACAATATGTCCAAACCCTGATTGCACTTTCTTCAGACAATCCCTTCCAAAACTTGTTGTTTCCTCAAAAACTAGGCCTAATTAGCCCTCTTTTCCAAAGCAACCCCTCTCTAAATTTATCCCCTGATTAAGAAACTTTCAATAGTGTCTCAAATTTTCTCAAAACTAAGGATTTTCAAGGTCCTAACCTTCTATGACACCTCTAAGATCCCTGATCACAAAACCCTTCATAAAATGTCTCAAAACTAGGGCTTCTTGGATCTTGGCTTTTCACACACTTCCAAAACTTTTTTATTGACCCTACACTATTAGGAAAACATATTTAGCCTATTCCAACTCAAAAACATACCCCTCCTTAAGGTAGATCTTCTACTGCTATACCCTAGCCTCCATATTCATGCTCTTTCCACTGTCAAACTTCGGTGTACACCCTAAGATTCCTCTTTTCTACACATTAACTAGTTAGATTTGTATGATACATGTTAAATAGGATCCATTTCACAAGTTTCAGTCACAAACTCTCATGAAATGGATCATTACTTCATGATGACTCTCAAAATCAATGAAAAAAATAGAGTTTTCCTAAGGATAGTCAATATATGATGCAAAGAAATTAATTACTACTACTTTTAGAGCCTTCAATGGTGTTGAAACATGTAAAATCAAATTCCTAAAGCATCCTACTGGACATAAATTCAATAGAGATCAAGTATTCAACAAAAGAACACCATAAAAATGCAAGAAAACTGTGTTTTTCACTATTTCCATAAAACAAGACATTACAATGCTCTAAAACTAATCATAGGAAAGATGGTGAGAAGTTTGAAGAAATTCCTTGAAGAAATGTGGTCTCATGTGGTGATGGAATGGAATTCCATCACCATGAGATTGCATTTCTTCGAGGCATTTTTTTAAACTACTAACCACCTTGTCTATGTTATTGCTTACTATTATGGTTTCCATAGATTTTTCCACATCCATAGTTTATTCGTGCATAAGTGCACTCTTTGCAAAGCATTACGCCTCCATGTGAAGTAATTGTATCATCATATAAGCTGACTTCTAAACAATCCATATATTAGAAGTTGAAATTCTTTTCACCTTCAACATCTAGTTATTAGTTATGGAATGTGAAGTAAATGCTTTGAGTTTGGAACATGCAATGCAACGTGAACTACAACAATATGAATATAAACTACACAAACCTATTAAGTACAATTCATTAGTTAAACTCTTTATTCTATTACCTACGTGTAGGTTTGAGTAAATCCAGCACTGGGAGGTGTTCCCTTGAAACCTCTAATATTACCCAATTCAACATCCAAAATCACATATTAAAATACATTCATAAAACAATGCTATTAACATGTAATGAATTTGTAATTGTTTCCTAGTTGCATACCCCACCAATAGGTGTATTGTAGAAAAATTAGGTGGAGGGACGGCGTATCCAGTCTCAACACTGTGACCCCCTACAATTTTATTATAATCATAAAACTAAATTAGTTAATCTTGCATTTCAAAATTGAAATTTAATAAATTAAATTCAATGAACATGCTAACTTTTACTTGAGTATCAATGCCATACACATCATGCAAATCGTCATCTACCCTCTCCATCTTCGTAGTTGCATAGAGATCCTACGTAGCAGCCCACTGAGTGTTGATGGGGTCATATGAACAAGTCACCCCACAAGATTGACACACATGGGTTCGAAGGCCACCACTTGAAGACTCCCCTGGATGGAACTATAGAATAGGGCTAGTATGATGGATGACACTCCGGGTCAAAATGTTGATCACCTATAATGTCTCTACATCGGCACTCTCCTTCGTGATAGTAGACATAACAATGTGCTCACGAGGCAGCCTCCTAGCGAGAGCTCGTCCCTTGCCACATAGGATCTGGTGTAATCGGCCTATCCTAAGCCAACCCCCCACCTCTCCCTTTGGAAGTCCCTCATATCAAAATAATTTGGGATTTTGTTCAATATGAACTCACTGTATAGTTTCCTAAGAAAATACCGGAGGACTTCACAATTGTTGCATGGTCAGTCATCAAATACCATGTACCACCTATCATAAAAATGGTTCCTAATCTCTTGGTGGTGGCACCAATGAATAGGAAACCTCTTCGCATTGAGGCTAAGATTTTGATTTGTGCGTGGGTCAGTGAATAATAAGCACAAATCACCTTTTGTAATTTTTAAATCATTTACTTGTTTATATGATAGTTTATCCACATAATATGCCCTAGCCGCCTACCTCCTATCTTGTCATTCAGTTATTTGTTTGCTAATTGAATCTACATTTTTTAACATATCTTTCAATAATTTGCTAGGGTCATTCTTTCTGTGGTTGAACCATTTGGATCACTCAACCTACTAATAAAATCCTCAATTTGTTTTTTGTTGTTCTCAATTTCACTCATTAAATTTTTTTGAGTGTCAGGAGGGTGTTGAGTGATTGGTGGAGGAGGTTGTTGTTGAGGTTGATTTTCTTGTTGAGGATTTTGTTATTGAGGATTTGGTTGCTCTTCTTGTTGAGGATTTTGAGGGTTTCCAGGTTCATTTGCATCTCCTACAAATTCAAAAAACAAATATCAAATATAACCTAAAACTAACAAAATCAATATAAAACTAAGAAATTCAAAACAAATAGCAAACAATAATTACCTCTCCCACCTCTTCATCGTCGTGGCATCATCCTTGCAAAAAAATAGCAAGTGGCTTTACTTGGTGTGTGGGTTTTTCTCCCGAAAGGATTTTCCCATGTAAATCTGGTGTTATCTTTGTGTATGATATTTTTTGTCTATTGTTTTTTCCTATGAATGTGCATCTTAATGAATGTAACTTGTTAAATTAATGTTTCTCCTGCACTTCTTTCCTGAGGATTTTGCATTAGGAAGGCGTTTCCGCACCTATGGTTTCCTTACATTTTGGGGGTTTGGTATTCAAGCCAAGGTCCATTTTGATCCATGTAAAAACAGGGTTGAAAATCCATTTTGGGTTAGGGATAGCTATGTGTCTAGTCAAGATAAGATGAAGGTAGTCACATGGTGAAAATTGCAGAAAATGTTGAAGAAAATGTAAAACTTTTTTTATATCAATACAAAGTGCTTCCCCTAGCAGTGATTTAACAATCAAAAATATATATATATTTAACATATAACTATAAATTTATATATATTACATATATTTATAATTATATGTTAAATACTATTTTTTATAACTACACAATAAATATTATTGATAGATTGTGTGTGTGTATCTATGTACTTTCTTAAATAAATTTATATTGATAATGATATTGGGGAGAATGGTTTAGCTATTTTTTATTACTTCAAATCAAGATTTCATGGCACATGAATTTTATTTTTAGTTTTCATGATGAATTTCAAGGATGAAAGGAAGTTTTTGGTAATTTTTATCATTTAAATTTCTTTTTTAGATTTATATTTTTTACTATTATTTTCATGTACTTGGGAATTGGTTATTATTCAATAGTTCACTCAATTTTTTAGGTTTTTATTTCACAATTAAATTGATTCTAAGAGTAATCAATCATGGGACAAAACGAATCTATTAGGTGTCTTGTAACCATGTTAGTTTTTTATTAAATAAACATTTTTTACCAGAGCTATGAACTAGAAGAGGTTTTTGAAAGCACACTAAAACCTTATGCATCAAGTAAAGGAAATAGCATGAGACACTAACCAACTAAGAAATGGGCCTAAAAACTAGAAATACCCCTAAGAAATAAACAATAATATAGCAAAGGGAAAACCATAAAAATAATCGTGGAGGTTTGAATGCAAACCTTTGCAATGAACTCTAAATACCTTTAAAACCTTGACTCATAAGGGTCATCATACCTTTATTCAAAGAAAATATAGGTTCAACTAAAGGTCACAAAGTCACAACATCTAATTTTCTCTTCTCCTTAAAGGAAGAACCCCACATGTTTTTAAGAGGACCAGCAATTATATAGTCCAAATCCTTTTCTTCATTCTTCATAAAGGAACATTATTTAACAATATATTTGAAACCTATTTCCTATGATTGGGAGAAGGAATTATAGCCTTTTTATAGATATAGTGTTTATATTTGATGTCTTAGAATAAATGGAAGAAATGCTTAGCTTTAGGGTGATGAAGGCACTCATTTTTAGATGCAAGTAGTATCTTTTGAATCTTTTGATGTTGCTACATCACCTTCTTACACTATATTGTGATACATAGTTTCAATGGAACTATCATACCTCTTTCTTATCAAAAATTATAGGCTATCTTACTTTTTGTGGTAATTCTTTCTTTTTTTCAATTTTGGGTGAGTTATGTATCTATTGTTATGCTCCTATGTACTAGGCAGATGTAGCAACTAGTCACCCATGCATTTTTGTGAGATTGAACACATACCATATTGAAACTCTTGCATTCTTTTTTTATGAAGCTTATCTTCCATCCTCAATTCATTAGTATTATTAAGACTATTGGCACCTATATATTTTTATTTTCTATATAATTTCTATTGGTTGAATAGTGTCGTTGTAGTCACCCATGCAAATTGGTGTTCCCTATGTATCTTTGTTAGATTATTTACTTGGTTATCCATCTGATTATTATTCAAGTAGTATTATTGGGGTCAACCATTCATGTTTTAGTCTTTTTATCTTTATCTTAATCTTGATCTCAAAGAATTTTCTTTAGTTTTAGCACTATACTAGTCTTTTTTTAGTAGTCATTTGTACCTTCATCATGCTTTAGTAGTTTTATTTATGCTCCTACTCTTTTTGGATAGTTTTAGAGACTTCTTAGTCTTGCACATGTTTTATCTCCTATTAAGGAGACATATAATGTATTTGTGATAGGAGAAATCCTTGGGAGGTAAATTTGAGTCCTCCTTTCTTCCTTCATGTTTTCATGTTTTTCTCCTTTTCTTAATTTTTTATTGATTTATGTGTACATGGGTACCTAAACGAGCTTTATTGTTGGTAACCATATTTGTATCTTTACATATTTTATCATTCTCTATAAGTTGTACTTAAGAGATGGTAGACATGAAAAATATTATTTACCTAAATATTTTCCATTTTGAAACTATTCACACCTTATTACTTAATATTACATAGTTTATTTTCTTTCCTTTCCTCAATTTGTATCATCTAGACACTTTTCATGATTTTGGTTTGTATTAAATTTTTATTTAGGTTTTGACTCTTACCTTTATAGCAAGGTCATCTTATTATTTTAGATTCAATTCTATAATCATGTATTCATTGTTTGTTGGAAATATAGCAATATCTACTTCTCAAATAATGGAGATTATGGTAAAACTCTCACTCTCATGGATGGCCCATGGCTTATGAGAAAGAGGGTTTTTTTACTAATGAATTGGTCTTTGAGATTTGATCATGAGAAGGAATAATTAAATAGATTTCTTGTTTGGGTGAAGCTTATAAGATTCCCTTTGTAGTATTTGGAGGTGGAGTTTTTAAAAGATATGTCTTTTGTTATTAGTTAGCTCA
>VDFB02049217.1:130427326-130481494 GCA_007258455.2 Sequoia sempervirens | reverse complement strand
AAAAGTAGTGTTTGGTATTTTTTTCATTATAAATTAATTGTTCATCAAAATTTCAAATAAATTATAGTTTTAGAAACTAGACTCCATTCTACAATTTTTTTTTTAAATTTAATTACTTTCCAAAATTTGTAGGGGGAGCACGACCAAATTTTTTTTTTTCTGGAAGTGTCCACTTAGAAAATTAGTAATAAATAAAATATTCATTAAAAAATTATCAAAAAAATCATGCATCAACTACATACTATTAGCTAACTTTCGACTATAGCAATTTTAAAAATACTACAAAAAATTTCACCATGCTAGGGTCGTACAAGAGTTGCTATGTTATGTTTTTTTGATGAAAGCAACACCAATTTGTGTACATCCCTCTTTTGAACCCCTTAATCTCAACCATTTTCAAAATAAATTAGTAGTTTAGAAAGTGGACTTTGAGCACTTCAATCATTTTTTTTGTTCCATCTCAAAATTTTGAGTGTAAATATCCTCAATTTCATGTCCAAGGTCAGTTTTTGCTGATTTCAGAAAAAAAGTGGCCACTTAAGCCCCCTTTTTGGAAACCTTCTTGGTGCACTTACCCACTTTTTGGGTGGGGATCCACCTAGACCCCCCTTCTAGAAGAGTCCATTGACCTCTTGCCCCCAAAATATCTTCAAAATATTTGAAAATTTTAGAGTGCTTTGTTACATGCTTCCACAATCAATTAAATATGTTTGTTCTTAGAAAATGATTTTTTATAATTTTTTTATTATAAATAAATGAGAATAATTTATAAATGTGTTACTACATCTTGTAAGTCTTTGAAAATGTAAGTTTACTTTATATGGGTAAAAAGTAGGGTTTTTGAATTGTCTCTTACCATTTTATACAAATAAGAAAGATAGGTCAATGAGTTCTAGCCAAAAAGAAAAGATATGAAACAAGGAAAAGGTAGTCCAAATACTGTTAAATCTTAGTAGACAAACAACTCAACCAAAAAAGTTGAGCACAAAAAAAAAATGTACAACCCATAGATGAAAAAAGATAATAAAATCATGGTAGTTTTAATCCAAAACATTACAAGGATAATTGAAGAACTCCTAAAATACTCTTATAGAAATTTTTCTTCTTGGTTGGTAACCCTTAGTTTCCATCCATAGAAACTGATTGCAAATATATTTTTTTGACTAGACCTTCTTTTTTAGACCTTTCCTTGTAAAGAATAAATCTTTTGATGATTGAAATGAATATCATCCTTATCCAGGACCCCATGTTCCTTATGAGAAGGAATACTGTGCAACATATGGAATTCACTAAAAAGGTAATAAGCATTTTTCTAAGGCTCCTTAGAATAATCTATGTTGACCAAAATTTTATCCCCAATGATAGGCTTTGAAACCTATACAAAAAAACCTTCATTCACATTAATGATATCAAGGACTAGATTTTTTTCACACTAAGGATTAAAAAATGTACATATTTTTTCTTTTGGGCTTTTTCTATCTTCTATTGACCAAGCACCTAGAGGAGAAGTGGCCAACCATCTAGTAGTTTTGACCCATAATGATAAAATCCTCATAAATAACATGTTGCACCCATTTTACCACTTTTAAGAACAAGGTGATATATATTTATTAATCCTCTTACCCATATTAGAAAAAAACACAAAATTTAGCAAAAAAATGCTTTCTTGAGTTGGTCACTACATTAAAGCTAATGAGCTAACTAATAACAAAAGACATATCTTTTAAAAACTCCACCTCCCAATACTACAAAGGGAATCTTATAAGCTTCACCCAAACAAGAACTCTATTTAAATATTCCTTCTCATGATCAAATCTCAAAGACCAATTCATGAGTAAAAAAACCCTCTTTCCCATAAGCCATGGGCCATCCATGAGAATTTTACCATAATCTCCATTATTTGAGAAGTAGATATTGCTATATTTCCAACAAATAATGAATACATGATTATAGAAGTGAATCTAAAATAATAAGATGACCTTGCTATAAAAGTAAGATTCAAAACCTAAATAAAAATTTAATACAAACCAAAATCATGAAAAGTGTCTAGATGATACAAATTGAGGAAATGAAAGAAAACAAACTATGTAATATTAAGTAATAAGGTGTGAATAGTTTCAAAATGGAAAATATTTAGGTAAAGAATATTTTTCATGTCTACCATCTCTTAAGTACAACTTATAGAGAATGATAAAATATGCAAAGATACAAATATGGTTACCAACAATAAAGCCTGTTTAGGTACTCATGTACACATAAATCAATAAAAAAATTAAGAAAAGGAGAAAAACATGAAAACATGAAGGAAGAAAGGAGGACTCAAATTGACCTCCCAAGGATTAATCCTATCACAAATACATTATATGTCCACTTAATAGGAGATAAAACATGCACAAGACTAAGAAGTCTCTAAAACTATCCAAAAAGATGAGCATAAATAAAACTACTAAGGCATGATGAAGGTACAAATGACTACTAAAAGAAGACTAGTATAGTGCTAAAACTAAAGAAAATTCTTTGAGATCAAGACTAAGATAAAGATAAAAAGACAAAAAAATGAATGATTGACCCCAACAACTCTACTTGAATAATAATCAAATGGATAACCAAGTAAATAATCTAACAAAGATACATAGGGAACACCAATTTACATGGGTGACTACAATGACACTATTCAACCAATAGAAATTATATAGAAAATAAAAATATATAGGTGCCAATAGTCTTAATAATACTAATGAATTAAGGATGGAAGATAAGCTGCATAAAAAGAATGTAAGAGTTTCAATATGGTATGTGTTCAATCTCACAAAAATGCATGGGTGACTAGTTGCTACATCTGCCTAGTACATAGGAGCATAAAAATAGATACATAACTCACCAAAAATTGAAAAAAAGAAAGAATTACCACAAAAATTAAGATAGCCTATAATTGTTGATCAGAAACAGGTATGATAGTTCCATTGAAACTGTGTATCACAATATAGTGTAAGAAGGTGATGTAGCAATACCAAAAGATTCAAAAGATACTACTTGCATCTAAAAATGAGTTCCTTCATCACCCTAAAGTCGGGCATTTCTTCCATTCATTCTAAGACATCAAATATAAACACTATATCTATAAAAAGGTTATAATTCCTTCTCCCAATCATAGGAAATAGGATTCAAATATATTGTTAAATAATGTTCCTTTATGAGGAATGAAGAAAAGGATTTCAACTATATAATTGCTAGTCCTCTTAAAAACATGTGGGGTTCTTCCTTTAAGGAGAAGATAAAATTAGATGTTGTGACTTTGTGACCTTTAGTTGAACCTATATTTTATTTGAATAAAGGTATGATGGCCCTTATGAGTCAAGGTTTTAAAGGTATTTATAGTTCTTTGCAAAGGTTTGCATTCAAACCTCCACAATTATTTTTATGGTTTTCCCTTTGCTATAATGTTGTTTATTTCTTGGGGGTATTTCTAGTTTTTAGGCCCATTTCTTAGTTGGTTAGTGTCTCATGCTATTTCCTTTACTTGATGCATAAGGTTTTAGTGTGCTTTCAAAAACCTCTTCTAGTTCATAGCTTTGGTAAAAATTGTTTATTTAATAAAAAAACTAACATGGTTACAAGACACCTAATAGATTCCTTTTGTCCCATGATTTCTTACTCTTAGAATCAATTTAATTGTAAAATAAAAACCTAAAAACTTGAGTGAACTATTGAATAATAACCAATTCCCAAGTACATGAAAAGAATAGTAAAAAATCTAAATCTAAAAAAGAAATTTAAATGATAAAAATTACCGAAAACTTCCTTTCATCCTTGAAATTCATCATGAAAACTAAAAATAAAATTCATGTACCATAAAATCTTGATTTGAAGTAATAAAAAATAGTTAAACCATTCTCCCCAATAGCATTATCAATATAAATTTATTTAAGAAAGTACATAGATACACACACACAATCTATCAATAATCTATCAATAATATTTAATGTGCAGTTATAAAAAATAGTATTTAACATATAATTATAAATATATGTAATATATAAATTTGTAGTTATATGTTAAATATATATATTTTTGATCATTAAATCACTACTAGGGGCAGCACCCTCTATTGATATTGAAAAAGTTTTACATTTTCTTCAACATTTTTTGCAATTTTCACCATGTGACTACCTTCATCTTATCTGGACTAGACACATAGCTATCCCTGAACCAAAATGGATTTTCAGCCCTATTTTTACATAGATAAAAATGGCCCTTGGTTTGAATACCAAACCCCCAAAATGTAAGGAAACCACAGGTGCAGAAATGCCTTCCTAATGCAAAATCCTTAGGAAAGAAGTGCAGGAGAAACATTCATTTAACAAGTTACATTCATTAAGATGCATATTCATAGTAAAAAAAAATAGACAAAAAATATCATACACAGTGATAAAACCAGATTTACATGGGAAAATCCTTTCAGGAGAAAAACCCACACACTAAGTAAAGCCACTTTGTATTACAGTAAAAAGATTACATACAAAGTTACAAATGGGTAAGTGCATGAAGTGGGGTAGAAATTTTGTGGCCACTTTTTAAAAAATGTTTGAAAACTCATAGCATGAGCACGTTATAACATGCTCGCGTTATTTCATGTTAAAAGCAAAAAAAAGAGTGAAAGTTATTCATTTTCATTTCGACTATTTTTTTGTTCTGCTTGCGGCCAAAACCCCTATCTTTTGTACTCACATTCTAGGAGGAGGTATTGTACAAAAATATTCAACAACAGTTGCTATTTCTTTGTAAGGATGGCGCCATGATGATGAAGATGTGGGAGAGGTAAGTATTGTTTGCTATTTGTTTTGAATTTCTTAGTTTTAGGTTATATTTGATATATTTTTTTTGGAATTTGTAGGAGATGAAAATGAACCTACAAACCCTCAAAATCCTCAACAAGAAGAGCAACAAAATCCTCAAGAAAAAAATCCTCAACAAGAAAATCAACCTCAAAAACAACCTCCTCCACCAATCACTCAACACCCTTCTGGCACTCAACAAAATTTAATGAGTGAAATTGAGAACAACAAAAAAAAAATTGAGGATTTTATTAGTAGGTTGAGTGATCCAAATGGTTAAACCACAAAAAGAATGAACCTAGCAAATTCATTGAAAGATATGTTAAAAAATGTAGATTCAATTAGCAAACAAATAATTGGATGACAAGATAGGAGGCAGGCAACTAGGGCATATTATGTGGATAAACTATCATATAAACAAGTAAATGATTTAAAAATTACAAAAGGTGATTTGTGCTCATTATTCATTAACCCACGCACAAATAAAAATCTTAGCCTCAATGCGAAGAGGTTTCCTATTCATTGGTGCCACCACCAAGAGATTAGGAACCATTTTTATGATAGGTGGTACATGGTCTTTGATGAATGACCGTGCAACAATTGTGAAGTCCCCCAGTATTTTCTTAGGAAACTATATAGTGAGTTCATATTGAAAAAAATCCCAAATTATTTTGATATGAGGGACTTCCAGGGGAGAGGTGGGGGGCTGGCTCAGGATAGGCCCAATGCATGGCTAGATCCTATGTGGCAAGGGGGACAAACTCTCACTAGGTTGCCTCATGAGCATGTTGTTATGCCTGCCGTTGCGAAGGAGTGTGCTGATGTAGAGATATTGCAGGTGATCAACACTTTGAACCATAGTGTCATCCATCATACTAGCCCTATTCTATAATGCCATCCAGGGGAGTCTTCGAGTGGTGGCCTTCAAACCCATGTGTGTCAATCTTGTGAGGCGACTTGTTCATATGACCCCATCGACACTTAGGAGGCTGCTACGTAGGATCTGTATGAAGCTACAAAGATGGAGAGGGTAGGTGATGTTTTGCATGATGCGTATGTAATTGATACTCAGGTAAAAGTTAGCATGCTCATTGAATTTAATTTATTAAATTTTGATTTTGAAATGCAAGATTAACTAATTTAGTTTTATGATTTTAATAAAATTGTAGGGTCACAGTGTTGAGACTGGATACGTCGACCCTCCACCTACTTTCTTCTGTAGTACAACTATTGGTGGGGTATGTAACTAGTAAAAAATTATAAATTTATTACATGTTAATAGCATTGTTTTACGAATGGTATTTTAATATGTGATTTTAGATGTTGAACAGGGTAATATTGGAGGTTTCAAGGGAACACCTCCTAGTGCCAGTGGATTTACTCAAACCTACATGTAGGTAATAGAATAAATAGTTTAACTAATGAATTGTGCTTAATAGATTTGTGTAGTGTATATTCATATCATTGGTTACGTTGCATTGCACATCATTGAAACTCAAAGCATTACTTCACATTTCATAACTAAGAACTAGATGTTGATACATGACAAAATTTCAACATCAATATAGTTGTTTAGAAAGTCAACATAAGCAGTGATGCAATTACTTCACATGGAGGCATGTGCTTGCAAGGGTGCACTTACATGACAAAATATGGATGCTTGGAAAAAATATATGAAACCATAATAGTAAGCAATAGCATAGAGAAGGCAGTTAGTAGTTTGAAAAAATGCCTCAAATAAATGCGATCTCATGGTGATGGAATGGACCACATTTCTTCGAGGAATTTCTTCAAACTACTCACCACCTTTTCTATGATACCACATTTTTCATACATGTGCACCAAAGCATTTTATCAAACTACTCACTTCCTTGCTGCAATGGCTAAAAACCTAAAATAGGTGGTTTCCAACAAACTATGGATGCTTGGAAAAATATCTATCAAAGCATTATATTAAGCAATAATACCATAGAGAAGGCAATGAATTTTTTGAAAAAATGCCTAAAAGAAATGTGGTCTTATGGTGATGGAATGCCATGATGCACATTTGTTTGTAATGGCATTCCATCACCACGAGACACCATTTCTTTTGAGGCATTTTTTCAAACAGTTCACTGCCTTCTTTATGCCACCACAGTTATCGTACATGTCTACGAAAGCATTTAATCAAATGGTTCAGGGCTTGGTGCTATGGGTAAAAGCCTAAAAACATGTCCTTTCAAATAAGATATGGATAGGGCAAATAGTAAGCATGATAATCAGAAATATATAGTTTAATAAGTACTCAAAATTTTGTTCATTAGATCTCATACATTATAAGTCATGACATGGATTGCCATTGTAACTTTCTTGTGATTAAATAATTTTATTATTATTTTTTTAGATGTTGGAGGTGAAAACACCTCCAAATGTTACGAGGGCAATGGATATCGGTGTTTCATCCACTATACAATCCTCAATGGCTCTAACAGGGGAGGTATGAGGAAAATTACTAAATTTCAATTTACATTCGTTGTTATAGATGTTAGTTCTAGTGAAAAATCAAACCATTATTGATTCATAGTTTAATTTCTATTTGGATGGTTTATATAGGGCTTGAGCATGCCTCAACATTGGCGTGTGAATATTTCCCTCATGGAGAGTGATTGTGAGATGGCCGTAAGTGATTATTTTGTTAAATATATCATTTTTTATTATGTAATTTCTATATATTAATGCCTTTACTTCTTATTGTAATAGTTAAAACTTCATCAAGAACTTAACAGTACTAGGAGGACCAGCATGAGCACTCCTCAAGCATAACAGAAATGAGTGACAGACTTATCACCATCAGATCGACAAATAAAGGGAAATAATTTATTTCCAGAGCATGAGAGAAATGAATTTTGATCCAGAGCCCTTTGTTGTATGCCTACATGGTAGTTTTGTACATATTTTGTATTGGATATATTTGATATTGTACATGCCTATATGGAATTCTCATAAGCCTATATGGCTATTTTGTACCCATATTTTATACTTATATCAACATATATTGATGTATGCGTACATGGCTATTTGGTTAATACAAATATTTTTTTTATCGATGGTGTCCATATTTGGATTATAAATTCATGGTTCAATAGATATGAGTTATGTGTATTCAAGTGTATACTTTACAACTTACATGTATACTTTGTGACTTACGTATGTTTCAATGTATACTTTGTGACTTACGCATGCATATACCTTGTATTCATGCATATACTTTGTATTAAGTTGTGTATACTATGTATTCGTGTGTATACTTCAAGGCTTATGTGTTTGTGACTACTTGTGCTTCCCTTATTCACATGTACATGCTTGAATTATTCACGTGTATACTTATTAATTGGTTATCCCTAGCATTGATCATTGCTGTCCTTCATGGTTTGTCTTGAATAAATTAATTGATTGATGGTAAACAACTTTATTTAAAAGCAAAAAACATCTTTTCAATTGGTATTCCATGAAATGATTGATAAAAATATTCCAATATAATTAATCCTTTGATTGGAACAACTCAATTAAGCAAAGGATACATAATCTTCACAACACTTGCAAAACATAATATTCAGAGTAGATGAAGTAGTCAACTTCTTGACATATTATCTATGTTATCGGGTTCTTCTATTTTAGCCCTTGTTTTGGTACTGGTTCACTCAAGTGGTGCGGGCCTTGGTTTGGTTTGCCTGTGGGTTCGACCAGGGTCCTTCATTTTTGGGTTTGGTTCGCCCAGGCATAACCCAAGAGAACCTAGGAAGAACCCAGACATAACCTAGGCAAACCAAGACAGAACCTACGTGCCTAGGCATCCAAAAAAGTGTTTTTTGAACATTTTTTTAATGTTTTATGGAGTTTGACTTTGACCCACACCTAAGGGAACCCTAAAAGTGACCTCTAAATCACTTCAAACACCTTAACTACCTCATTATTATTCATTTTTTTTGCAAAAAAGCATTTTCATTCCAAGAGGATGAACTTTCATTTTTACTTGCTAGATTGAAAGCAAAGATTGTGACACAAATTTCTTTTTTCAAAAATTGTTCTGCATCATTGAACTGAGAATTTATCACACATTTGTAGAGAAATAGAGGAATACTACAAACTAAAACACATGACACTTCTGTTCTCACTGACTTGATGTACTCTCCAACATCTCTCTTCTCTCATGCGAAGAGTTAGAACTACTTGGCCATGCCTTTACATCATTTAGGAAGTTTTGTTCTTTTTGACAATGTCAAAAGCACGGCTGGATACAGATTAGGTAAAAGACTTTTCCTTTTAGATTAGCAATGCATGGAAGTTTCAAAAAGTATCCTTGATATTACAAAAAGATATGTGTTTATACACTTCAATTGTGTAGTCACCCTTTGGTTCTTGCAAAGAAAAAATTGCCTATGCCATTGTTACACTGCATAGGTAAACTAGATTTTGTATTGTGGAGCTATATTAAGCTAACACTCTATAGACCAATGTAAGAATGATACAAAATAATGTTTGAGATTGCAAGAAGACATCAAAATGGATAGTGTACTAAAAAAATTCTTATGATTTATGAAGAACACTGATAACTCTACTCAATTGGCTTCTTTTTTGAAAATCATACAAATTGAACCCTAGAATTAATAGACTCTATATATGAAGCTACCACAATTCAAGTTTCAACGATGAATATTTATCATGCATGTTTTAAATGAAATTCAAGTTTAATATGGTGGTTTTGTTATTTATATGATGTTATGTGATATTCTAATCCTAATTCATGCTTCTAGGCTACATATATATATATTTTTTACATGTTTTTTGTACCAACGAACCCAAAACGAACCAAACCCCCCTCTAAAAAAATTTGGCTGAATTGACGAACCAAATCCCTAAACCCAAACCTAAACCTCAAAACCTATTCCAACACTCTTCATTCTGCTTGCACAAACTTAATTGACCACCAAATTATGCTTCCCCTTGACTTTGCCCACTTTTACTCCCTCAAACCTCTCTTTTTCATTCAAAACCCTTGTTTTCCCAACTAGGGCATCATACCATACCATACTTTTGACCTCCCTTGTCCTTGCAAACCTTTTGAACACATCAAACTCCACAACCTCACCCTATTTCCAACCTATTCTAACTTATTTTCAAGCAATTTCTTCTTTTAACCTCTTCTAGTCTTGCTTTTAAGGGGCCTCAAATTTGAATTTTCAACATGGGCAACATTAGTAATCTCTTCCAATGCCTTTACCAATGCTATTTTATTATTCCTACTTCATATCCTACTTACAATAGGCCCATATCATCGAGACACAACCTGAACAATAGGTGGAATGACCTATTTCAACATATTACACTTGAACCTTTAAGGGATCAATCTGGTTGAATGTAGCTCAAAAAAATTCTACGTGTTTGGGTGCGAAAGCGGACCATGCCTAGCATAAAAATGCATATTCAGATGCATTGGAATAGTCTGTTTGGTCACATGAGTTGCACAACGAAAGTTGCACCACTTTGCAACTTTCCACTGCTTGTATTTGACACTTTTTCTATCAACTAAAAACCAGACACCATGGGAAAACTACTTTGAGATAATAAAAATCAAGAGAGGTTATTATAGAGAGGCTTAATACAATCCCATAAAATCAAACAAGAAGTTTCTAAGTGTCACGGTATCTGAGTAACAACATGCTGAAGTTTGTAGCCATTTTGCACTTTGGACCCTTAAGGGATCGATCCGGTTGAACGTAGTTTAGAGCGATTCCACGTGTTTGGGTGTCAAAGAGGACCATATATAGCATAAACATATCTATTCAGATGCATTGGGACAGTCTGTTTGGTCACACAAGTTGCAGAATGAAAGTTGGACCACTTTGCAACTTTCCACTACTTGCATTTGACACTTTTTCTATCAACTGAAAACTGGACATCACAGAAAAACCACTCTCAGATAAAAAAAATTGATAGAGGTTATTACAAAGGGGCCCAACATAATTCCATAGGATTAGACGAGAATTTTCTAAGCGTCACGGTATTCGACTAACAACATGCTAAAATTTGTAGCCATTTTGCACTTTGGACCCTTAAGGGATCGATCTGGTTGAATGTAGCTCAGAGTGATTCCACGTGTTTGGGTAAAAAAGAGGACTATTCCTAGCATAAAAATTGCTATTTGAACGTGTTGGAATAGTTCATTTGGTCACATGAGTTGCAGAACAAAAGTTGCACCACATTACAACTTTCCACTGCTTCCATTTGACACTTTTTCCATCAATTGAAAACTGGACACCACAAAAAAACCACTTTGAGATAAGAAAAACCAAGAGAGGTTATTGTAGAGGGTCATAACACGATCCCATTGGATTAGACTAAAAGTTTCTAAGTGCCACAGTATCTGAGTAACAACATACTGAAGTTTGCAACCATTTTGTACTTTGGATCCTTAAGGGATTGATCCAGTTGAACATAGCTTGGAGCGATTCCGCGTGTTTGGGTGTGAAAGAGAACCATAACTAGCATAAAAATACCTATTTGGACGTGTTGGAATAGTCTGTTTGGTACATGAGTTACAAAACGAAAGTTGCATCACTTTGCAACTTTCCACAACTTGCATTTGACACTTTTTCCATCAACGTAAAATTGGACACTATAGAAAAACCACTCCGAGATAAAAAAAACCAAGAGAGGTTATTATAGAGGGCCCCAACACAATTTGATAGGGTTAAATGAGAAGTTTCTAAGTGTCATGGTATCCGAGTAACAACATGCTGAAGTTTGCAGCCATTTTTCACTTTGGACCCTTAAGGGATCGATCCGGTTGAACATAGCTCAGAGTGATTCCATGTGTTTGGGTGAGAAAGAGGACCATAAATAGCATAAAAATACCTATTTGGATGCATTGGAACAGTCCATTTGGTCACACAAGTTGTAGAACGAAAGTTGCACCACTTTGCAACTTTCCACTTATTGCATTTGACACTTTTTCCATGAATTGAAAACTAGACACTACGGGAAAACCACTCCAACATAAGAAAAACCGAGAGAGGTTATTATAGAGGGGCCCAATGCAATCCCATAGGATTAGACAAGAAGTTTTTATGCATCATGGTATATGAGTAACAACATGTTGAAGTTTGTAGCCATTTTACACTTTGGACCCTTAAGGGATTGATCCGGTTGAACATAGCTTGGAGTGATTCCACATGTTTGGGTGCAAAATAGGACCATTTCTAGTGTAAAAATACCTATTTGAATGTGTTGGAATAGTTTGTTTGGTCACACGAGTTGCAAAATGAAAGTTGCACCACTTTGCAACTTTTCACTACTTGCATTTGACACTTTTTCCATCAATTGAAAATTGGACACCACAGGAAAACCACTCTGAGATAACAAAAACTGATAGAGGTTATTGTAGAGGGGCCCAACATGATCCCATAGGATTATATGAGAAGTTTCTAAGCATCACAGTATGTGAGTAACAACATGTTGAAGTTTATAGCCATTTTGCACTTTGAACCCTTAAGGGATCGATTCGTTTGAATATGGCTTGGAGCGATTCCACTTGTTTGGGTGCAAAAGAGGACTATGCCTAGAGTAAAAATACCTATTTGGATGTGTTGGAATAGTCCATTTGGTCACACAAATTGTACAATGAAATTTGCACCACTTTGGAACTTTCTACTACTTCCATTTGACACTTTTTCCATTAATTGAAATTGGACACCATGGGAAAACCACTTCGAGATAACAAAATCAAGAGAAGTTATTGTAGAGGGGCCCAACACAATCCCACAAGATTAGAAAAGAAGTTTCTAAGCATCACAGTATTCGAGTAACAATATGATGAAGTTTGCAGCCATTTTGCACTTGGACCCTTGAGAGATAGATTCAGTTGAACGTAGCTCAAAGTGATTCTGCATGTTTAGGTGTGAAAGAGGACCATGCCTAGCATAAATGTACCTATTTGGACACATTGAAACAATTTATTTAGTCACAAGAGTTGTAGAACGAAAGTTGCACCACTTTGCAACTTTCCACTACTTGCATTTGACACTTTTTCCATCAATTGAAAATTGGGCACCACAGGAAAACCACTCTGATATAACAAAAATTGAGAGAGGTTATTACAGAAAGGACCAACAAAATCCCATAAGATTAGACAAGAAGTTTCTAAGCATCACGGTATCTGAGTAACAACATGCTGAAGTTTGTAGCCATTTTGCACTTTGGACTCTTAAGGGATCGATTCAGTTGAACGTAGCTAGGAGCGACTCCATTTGTTTGGGTGCGAAAGAGGACCATTCCTAAAATAAACATACCTATTCAGACTTGTTGGAATAGTCTGTTTGGTCACACAAGTTACAGAATGAAAGTTGCACTACTTTGCAACTTTCCACTGCTTCCATTTGACACTTTTTCCATCAACTAAAAATTGGACACCACGGGAAAGCCACTCCGAGATAACAAAAAATAAGAGAGGTTATTGTAGAGGGCCCAAACGCTATCCTTTAGGTTTAGACGAAGATTTTGTAAGCACCATGGTATCCGAGTAATACCTCATCAAAGATTTCTACCCTTTTTCACTTTGGGATCTGATGTTTCCTTGAACTGTACAGTTCCGTACAGGGTGATTGTACTCTCTTTTCAATAGAATTTTGGGGGAAGTAGACTTAACTCCATTTTAGTTTTGGTTTGGTTGGATTTCAAATGATTTTGTGTATTTTTGAATCCAATTACTAAGGGTTAGTTTGTATGCCTTGTTTTAAGGGTTTTGAGTGCATTAAAATGTCATATTAAGCCTTTCACCCACTGTATGCTTCTATAACTCAATGGAAAGACTTAGTTATGGTTATAAAACATGTGTGAAAAGTTTTTCATGCAAGGGAGGTGAATAGAGTGTTTTTAGGTGATGTCCTAGATGTCAAATGGTGCATTTTTGAGTGGAAAATGGTGGTTTACTGCTAGGGTTTGAAGAAATATTTCGGGGTAGCGATATCTCTTGAACTTTTAAGCTTGTGTAGACATTTTTGAAGGTGTTTTAGGCTTTGGTTGAATGTGGGAAGGTTTAAGAGAATGGATTTTTTCATGCACCATAAGAATAGAATTCAAAATCTTCCTTCCTGACACAAAACCATTCTACTAAGGAGAGATAATCTTAGACAACACCCTTTGCAACTTAGAAGCAATCACCTTAGAGAAAATATTATAAATGGAACTACAAAGACTAATAGACCTGAAATCACCAAAGAGCTCAACCCCAGGCTTCTTAGGGATTAACACTATAAACATGGAATTAAATTCCTTAAGAAGCTGCCTACTTTCAAAGAATTCTTTGGTTGCATTGAGAACATCCTTCAAAATTATCTCCCAATAAGACTAAAAGAATAACATAGGGAACCCATCAGGCCCCATAGATTTATTCCCTTTAAAATAAAACACAACCTTTTTGATCGCCTCATCTGATGGAATTCTAGTAAAGACCCCATTTTCCTCCTCTGACACCAAGTTAGGGATAACATTCAGGAAGCCCTATTGGCAAACAGGAACCAATGGGCGATCCTCCAAGAGAAGGTCCTCAAAGAAAGACCAAGCTGCAGATCTTATGTCATCATCCTCTTCAAGAGAAGAATTATTCACAATAATTTTAGAAATCCTATTAGAGGATCTATGCTTCAAAGTCGTTAGATGGAAGTGTAGACACCTAAATTTGGGCACTTAATTTATTCAAATTTATCCCTTTTCATCTAAACATCTCCTTATCCACATTAATTAAGTAATATCACTATTATTTAATTAATACCTTTAAAGTTCTTCTAATCCCTAAGGTATCTAGTTAAATAATTAAATACCTTCCCCCTTTCATCAAATGAATTAAATAAATATGACATTTATGTAATTTCTCATATGTCACATCCTCCATCATTTTTATCTAATCCCAATCTATCTTCTAATCTCATCATTAGAGATGTGCACATGTCTAATCCTTGATTAGGATGTGTCACAACCTCCAACTTTTGCAAGTTGACCTCTAATCTCTCTTAGCCACCTAACCCTCCTCTAATCCTTCATTAACTAGCCTAATCAACCTCCCAAGGAAATTTTAATTCCTTTTATCCTTCCAAGGAATATTAAAATCCTTTTTCGCTTCCCCATGTGATCTTTGACTTGTCACATCAAGTCACATGTGACAAGTGCTTAGCTTTTTAGACACCTTGTCTTATCCAAGGTAATTTCTACCTCTCCCTTTGGAACCTTGTCTTATACACAAGATTTCCCAATTATGTGAATTTTAAATTCACTTTTTATTCCTCTAAGGAATCTTCTCATCTCCCAATGTACTTTCAAGGTACATGTCCTTCCTCCACATCATGTACTCTCCTTCCACCTCACCAACGCGTCACCATTTCTAAGCCACTTCACCTTCCACATGTCAAGATGTGAGGGCTTGTGAGTCCTCTAATCACCATAGCCCTACATCTTCGCCTTGTTGGTTTAATCTCAACTATTCATTTCTCTAGAGAATTCAAAATTCTCTATAAATACCCTCTCTTTTCTCTCATTTAGGGACTTTTGCATGCCATAGCTAGACTCTTGTAGTTTTATCATTTGAAGCCACACTTAGCCATATTCTCACATCTTAGCATTTGCATCCATTATCATACAACTCCAACCATCTTGCATCCTCACCTATTTTCCATCCAAGGAGCATACAACATCATGAATCAAGGGCCAAACAAAAGATAGCTCAAGAAGGTGAAATTTTCCATTTTATTTTGTTAAGCTAATCATTTGCCCAATCTTGAGGTGTAGGGTGTTAATTTGAGTTTTCTTGAACTATTTTATTTGTTGCTCATTTTCTAACATATATTTTCACCCGTTCACATTTCTAGAATTCCCAGTGGGACCCACAGACGGGTCTGTATCTTTCACATTCTCTATTTTTTAAATTTTAGAAGGTGCAGGTTGCAGAGGGGTGGACCCGACCTAGTAGAGGGGAAAAATTGACTATCCAGGGGTAGACCTGACCTTGAGGGGTGGACTCGACTTGACATACAGGCGAACTTGACTGCCAGAGGCGAACTTGACCTTACGTAGGGGTGGACATACCCTCCACAGACTCCAAAAACTAAAAATTTGTAATTTTTTCTTAAAGGGGTGGACCTGACCTTGAGGGGCGGGCCTAACCTGATAGATAGGGAGACCTGACCTCTAGAGGCGGACTCGACCTTATCCAGGGGTAGACCTACCCTCCATAGACTTTAGAAACTGAAAAATTTGCAGTTTTTTCATAGAGGGGCGAACCTAAACTTTAGGGGCACACTTAATTGAGTAGAGGGGTGGACTTGACCTCTTCTAGGGGTGAAGCTAACCTCCAGGGGTGGACCTAACCCAATAGAGTGGCAGACCTGACCTGAACAACTTTTTTAAGAAGATCAAAATTGAGTTTTAAGCACATTTTTTGGCTATTTTGAGTGTTTCTGACCTCCTAATGTGTCCTATTTGTGTCTGTGCAAGCATCTAATCAACATTTGGAAAGAAACAAGGAGAAAAATCACTAATAAATTTTCCTTGCAGGGTTTTCTATTTATCAATTGCTGCTTGTTGTTTTTGGATAACATAGACACATAGTTTAACTAGGGGTGTCAATCAACCTTATGTGTCATGCTTGTTGGTAGGCTATTTGACGTATCCAATCCCCCTATAGTATTTGGTGATCTTGAGTGATGAGAAATCATAACTTACCAAGTCTTTGTGTCTCTATTTTTTCTTTTTATTAGGGGACCTGCTTGGGGATTTCATCACCCCAAGGGATGATCCCAACCGCACGTACCAGTGAGATATATTAAGGGGGGAGAGCCAAATATGTACCCTAATCCAACCACGTAATGGGTGAAGCGTCAAGATGATGTGAAGAGTTGGTCCGAGTCTCTAGTATCTCACTAAGGTTCTCAACTCACGCTTGTAATAGGTTGGTGTTCACAGTTTGGGCCTCACGTACTAGGTATATATCAAGGAATCCTTAGCAACCATGTTCATCCTAGAATAGAAGACTTTGCTGGCCATACCCCATTCTACTAGTCTTAGGATTGTGTTGCTTGAACTGTATTCTTTGTGCAAAACCAGTAATCTTCTGTTTAGTTGAGTCAGCCTTATCCTTTGATTGATACTTGCTATGTTTTTGGGTCCTTTTCCTTAGTATTCTTTTCAAAAATCAAGTTTAGACTCGTTTAGGGGTAGACCTGACTTGTTCTAGGGGTGGACCTGACCTCTGAACTAGCCCCTTTTAAGCTTGTTTTAGCCAATTTTGACCAAATTTTGTTAGACAAGTGTAATTGACCTCTTTGAGGGGTGGAATTACCCTCCTGGGTAGAACTACCCTAGTAGGGGGAGACTTGACCTTGGAGGGGCGGACTTGCCCTTAGATAGGCTTCCCAGACCCTAAAACAACTATTTTTGCTTGCTTTTTCGACTGTTTTGTTTTCATTTTCCATCATTTTCGATCATTTTCACCCATTCTTCTTTAGAGGGGTGGAATTTCCCTAGTAGGGGTGGACTTGACCTCCAGGGTTAGACCTTCCCCTTTCTAGGGGCGAACTTGACCTTTAGACAACTTTCCCAGTCCTTCATTTGGTCATTTTTGTCTGTTTTCAATTCCAGGGGAAGACCCATTCTCTAGGGGTAGAATTGACCTTTCCCAAGGGTGGATGTGCCCTAGTAGGGGTGAACCTGACCTTGGAGGGGCAAACTTTCCCTTAGATAGGCTTCGTAGACCCTAAAACAAACATTTTTACTTGCTTTTTTGACTGTTTTTCTCTATTTTTCATCATTTTTGGTCATTTTTTCCCATTTTTCTTTGGAGGGGTGGAACATCCCTAGTAGGGGAGGACTTGACCTTGGAGGGGTGACTTGCCTTTGGATAGGCTCCCCAGACCCTAAAACAGGCGTTTTTGCTTGCTTTTTCGGCCGTTGTCTTCGTTTTTCATCATTTTCAATCATTTTCACCCATTCTTCATTAGAGGGGTGGACCTATGCTAGTAGGGGTGGATCTAACCTTGGAGGGGTGGAATTACTCTTGGATAGGCTTTCCAGACCCTAAAATAGGCATTTTTACTTATTTTTTTAGCTGTTTTGTCTTCATTTTTCATCATTTTTGGTTATTTTCACTTTTTTTTCTTTGGAGGGGTAGACCTACCCTAGTAAGGGTGGGATTGACCTTGGAGGGGTGGAATTTACCTTGGATAGCCTTCTCGAACTCTAAAACGAGCATTTTTGCTTGCTTTTTTGGCTGTTTTGTCTTTATTTTTCATCGTTTTTGATTGTTTTCACCCGTTCTTCTTTGGAGGGGTGGACCAGCCCTAGTAGGGGTGGAATTGACCTTGGATGGGTGGACTTTCCCTTGAATAGCCTTCCTGGACCCTAAAACAGGCATTTTTGCTTGCTTTTTCAGTTGTTTTGTCTTCATTTTTCATCGTTTTCAGTCGTTTTCACTTGTTCTTATTTGGAGGGGCAGACCTACACTAGTAGGGGTGGAATTAACCTTGGAGGGGTAGAATTTCCCTTGGATAAGCTTCTCAAAACCTAAAACAATTGTTTTTACTTGCTTTTTTGACTGTTTTGTCTTCATATTTTTATCATTTTTAGTCATTTTCACCTGTTCTTCTTTGGAGGGGCAGACCTACCCTAGTAGGGGTGGACTTGACCTCTAGGGGTAGACATTCCACTTTCTAGGGGTGGACCTGACCTTTAGACAACTTTTCTGGTCCTCCATTTGGTCATTCCGGGCGTTGTTTCTTCATTCTGATTGATTGTTTTCCTATTTTGCATGATCATTCATCCATTCCAATCATCTATTCACTCATTTTGAGTAAACATTAATCCATTCAAAACCTTCTTCTATCATTTTGAAATCTCATTTTGTCATTTTGATCATTTGTTTACTTGTTCTGATTAAACTTCCATTCGTTCTGAACCTCCTTCTATCATTTTGAACTCTCATTCAACCATCCCGTCCATTCGTTTACTTGTTCCGAGTGATCTTTCATTCAGTCCAAGCTTTCATCTCCTCATTTTTTGAGTCGTTCATTCACTTTTAGCAATCGTTTATTGATTTTGAGTAGTTGTTCATCCCTCTCGATCATTCATTTACTCGTTCTGAGTAATCATTCATTTATTCCAAACCTTCGTCTTCTCATTATGAGCAGTTGTTTACTCATTTTGAGTAGTCATTCATCCCTCTCAATCATCCGTTTACTCATTTTGAGTAATATTTCATCTATTTTGAACCTCCTCTCATTCTAAGTAGTCGTTTGTCCATTTCTATCATCCGTTTCATCATTTTCCCCATATGAATCCCTTGAACGTCATTTCAGGTTATTATCCGAATTGACCTAAGTGTTTGCATTGATCATCATCATCAACAGATCTTCTTAGGATTTTCATCCATCCTAAGTTAATCATCATCATTTTCCCAATCAATTCACTTTCAATCTCAAGGTGGATTCGGTGCTGCAATCATCCATTTATCCTTTAATCCAATCAATCAAAATCCTAAGTCACCTAGGGTAATCTTTGAACGAGGTTTTCCAATCCCTTTCATCATCCTATCCAATCCATCATTAGATCTTATCAATCATCGATCGATCTTATACAATCCAATCCAATCACATCCTTATCCAATCACCTTCAACCCAATCAATCTACTTCCATCTCGAAGCAGATTCAGTGCCAAGGTCATCCTTTGGTAATAAAATTTGATCATCATAATCAATCCCATCGCATCATCTAATCATCCTAATCTGAGCTTTAATCCAATCCTAATCTAAGCTTGACCTAAATCCTGATTTGAGCTTTAGTCTGTTTCCATCCAAAATCTTTGAACCATTCTCTTTATCCTTTCATCATCATGAATCCTTATCCTCCATCAATAGTAGTCAAGGGAAACCCTAATTACATCAATGACAATAATGAAAGTCTTGTCGATCAAGAGGTATACGACATGGATCCCTTTGACACTATCATTGTTAGTAAGCTTTCTCCACCCACATCCCACGATCCAATCACCCCTTCAAACTATCCCGTTATTTCTTCATCCATGCATAATCACGCTCATTATGCTACCTTTGACAAGGGATATTCACTATCTTCCTCGACCGCATATGCAACATATCCTTCATCTACACCTTCCTCTTATCTAACAATCGTATCCCCTTATCCTAATCCACCATCCCAACATTCCTATTTTAATCCCTCATCCATATCCTCCTATCTCAATCCTTCATCTGCATATGCCCACTACCCTAATCCTACATACCAATCTATCCATCCTACTCATACATCCACACCTTCCTATCCTAATCCAACATCCACATCAACTTATCCTAATCTAACATCAATATCTTCTTATCCTAATTCATCATCCACATTTCCTTACCTCTACCTGCCATCTCAATCTTCCCATCCTAACCCACCATCCCAATACCTTTATTAAAACACATCGCCTATATCCTCTAGCATCAATTCACCATCCATGTCATCCAATCCTAATTTTCCATTCCCATATCCTTACCTTAACCCTCCATCCAATCCTAATTCACCATTCCCATATCCATACCTTAATCCTCCATCCAATCCTAATCCCCTATCTACTCCTAGTCCTACATCCAATCCCATTCCTCCATCTAATCCTAATCCACCAATCTATAGTCCTAATCCCCCACCAACCCATAATCCTTCATCCACTCCTACCTCACCATCTCAGCCTAGAGTATTCAAGTTCCTCACTCCAAAAGTTCTCCAAGGACTTATAACAAAGAAGACATCCCCCACTCCACACATTGAATTTGTGGAACCATGCCATCCCAACCCATCATCCACAGTCATTAGTGATGAGACATTTCTCCATCCAACACCTATAATTAATGCTACCACCCCTAGCACAACTCAAACCATCAAAACCATCACATCCTCTGAATCCACTGAGCCCCCATCTCCTACTCTAATATTTTCCAAGCCCATCAAAGATAACCAAATCCAATCCACTCCCCCTACTCCTAGATCCATCCAATTCATTGAAGACACCCAAATCCAATCCACTTCTCCTTCTCCTAGTATCACTGAAATCCATTCCTATGAACTTCACGAATCTGCCATCCTTCCATCTCCCCCACTTGAGGAGTCCCTCCAACACTTTTTCATACTACCATCCACACAAGATGAGTCATGCCAAGAGCCTGATCCAAAGCATGCTAGCATATCCCCTTTTCCACATCAAGATCCTATCGTCCCACCTAGTCCTACTCAAGATCACAGTCCTCCATCCACTCCATCTCATGACTCCCTTAACATTGAAGATTCCACTGCTCTATCTCATGAACCCTTATTTCCATCTCCATCACATGAGCCCTTACCACCCATTGCCACAAACCTAGACCCTATCATGCCACCTAATCCCTCTCTTGATCCCTTACCAACCCCCTATCCCAATCAAGAAGCTGCTACCCCCTCATCTCCATCTGATGATCCTCCATCGTCGCCTAAACCTACTATCCCCTCACCACTTGTATATTCCCTTGGTAATCTCACATTTTTCCATGGTGGTATCCTCGTAGAAGAAAAACAAAACATATATACCACCCATCCTCCCCCACCTAATAATGGACTCGCATCATTCTTCTAGAATAGCAAGAATCCTATCATGGATAGAATGCTCAAGAACATGAACTATCAAGGAAATGTTTAGGCCTTCACGAGCAAGGTATTTTAGAGCCCATCCAGGTCAAATAACAAATGTGCATGCAAGGTCTTGGACCTATTTCCCAAGACTCACAATCTAAAGATGTTGGTACAACCTCTAGACATCCTCAATGAGCCTCTTTCAAAAGAAATATAGGCTCTTCCCATCGCACCACCAGACCATTTGTTTCCATCCCTCCTCCTCCATTGTATCACCTCAAAACAACCATCTATATTCCTCCTTCATCCGTTCCATCCATTTTGGGTCCTATATACCTCCATCCACCATCTCCCATCCTTCATCTATTTTGGGTCCTTATGTCCCTTCATCCACCATCACACTTCCTCCAGGTCCTATGTCTATTTTAGGCCCTTATATCCCAAAATCACCTCCCCCATCTCATCCTATTAATCCTTTCATCCATCCAACACCTATCCATGTCACCCATCAGAGACATCCCGCTCACATGTCACCTAATCAGGATCAACAAAGGCATGTACCTGCACATCCTCCATCCACATATCATCCTCAAAATCCCACCTCCATCACTCCACATCATCCATCTCATCATACCCATCCCATTGCTACTAAAAGCACTTTGGATGCCAAAATAAAAATGCATCAATCTAAACATCCACATGACTCTAAAGCTCCTCATGTCCCCTCTAAAAGACATGTTGAAGAAGAGAAAAGTAAAATACAAAATCAAAATCAAACCCATTGGCCACAAAGGCTGACTAAAGCAAAAATCAAAACCATGTGGATCCTAAAGAGGAAAGATGTAATGCCTTCAAATAAAAAATCTATAACAACATCCAAAGTCACTAATCCCAATGTTACAAATTCCCATCCACCATCTCCTAAATCTGTTTTGGGTCCTTATGTCCCAAAATTCACTACCCCATCTCCTCCATTATCCCCATATTCTCCATCCATTAATCCTTTTTTCCTTTCACATCCACCACCATATGTGCCAATGTTGGTCCTGAAAACATCTCCCCATCACGCATCCAACCCATCATTCCATCCATAGAATTTCCAACATCCCATCCATTATCCCACATTTCTTCCCCATCAAATCCCTCTAATTCATCCTCTTGCATAATCCACTTATCCTAATAAGGTTATACCAACATCCAATAGTCACTTCAAACATGGGCTCTTAATACCTCATATGGAACTTGATGCTTGAGTCCTTCATCCATCTCTTTATCGCATGTCTTCCACATCCATCCATCCACCTCCCTATCCTTATCCATCTCCCTCCACATTTTGTCGAAAAAGTCAAGAAAATCCAAAAAAAATAAAAAAATTAGAAAAATCCAAAAAATAAAAAAAATCCAAAAAAGAGACTCAAAAAGTCAAAAAAAGAAAAAAAAAAGTAAAGAGAAATAATTTGTCCAATGTTGAAAACTTGGAAAATAAGAGCCTTAGATAAGTACCATGATGAAAACCTAGCAAACAGGTGTCATGCATAAATCCCCATCCGTCCTTTTCCACTCTTGGGGGTGGCTTCTTGATATGCACTCCCTCCATCCGCTATGCTTCCAGCTATGCACCTGTCTTCCTACTTTCATCCCATTCATCCTACCTATCTTCCACGTCCTACTATCATATCCCATTTATCTCCAATCCCTCCATCCTTCTTGTGATTTTGACAGGGGCACCTATCTATGCATGCTTTGGACACCTCTCAGTATACATTCCCTTCATCCATGCTCTATCCTAATCCTTATCCACATCCTCTACATTCTTTCTCCACTCATCTTGCGTCCCATCCTACCTCATCCATTCAAACAATCCCCTCCATCTCCCAATCCTTATCTTCCTATCCATCCCAAAAAATTCTTTCCATCTCCTCATCCTTATCCCTCTATTCATCCATCATAGCATCCCTTTCATCTCCCCATCCTACTCTTCCCATCCACCCATCTTTCTCTTCTTATCCATTCATCCCTATCCTCAATCTATCTTGTAATCCCTTGTCATTGGTATCTAGCTATAGGCCACTCCCCATGCAATCCAATGCCATCTATCTCATCATCATCACTCTTGCTTCCTTTGCACATCTTATCAATCTCCTATCCTTTCTCATCATTCATCTATCTATCCTGTCATCCTCCCACTTCATCTTTGTTGATTTGGATAACTATCCCATCCCTGAGCTTTGTGTGATCGTCATCATCCTATCCAATCCAACAGGTCAATCCTATCATTTTAGTTCCATCATTGCCATCATCCTATCTTATCCAATAGGACTATCTTTGTATCCACTTATCAGTGATCATATCATCACCCCTTATTCGTCAATTGTCTTTGGTCCTTTTGTTGAACTATGTTGCCCCTACACTTTCACGTAGGCAAGGTTGATCATTTGATTTGCCCCCGAGGCTCCTTTATTGTCTATCATCGGTCTTCATCGTCCTCTCTCCACCTTCATCCATGGTCAATCTTCTGTCTTTAATCAAACTACGAGGGCTCTACTCTTTCACGTAGGCAAGGCTAATATTTGATCAGCCCCCGAGCCCCTAGGTCGCTCGGATGTGTTAGTCTTCTATCTCGTGTCTTGTATCCTTTATGTCATGTCATCAAGCTATGCCCTTATCTAGCTGGTTCTTAACAAACGAGATCCACTTGTATCAACAGATCCAATCGGTTTTGAATATCTTGCGTCATATCAATCTTTTAGTTTAGTATCCATTATCGGTCTCAACAAGATGCATCTTTCCTAACAGATCTCATCAATCCCATCCATCCCCTTGATACTATGGAAAAGGACGTTTGACATTGGTTGTGATCTTTTGATGCTTTTGGATTTTATTTATCATTTGGGCTCCCTATCATCACTTGTCATGCTCACCTTGATCCATCATATCATGGTGTGCTTTGACTAGTCAACATAGGGGTGTATCTTGCTCTTCTTTCTTTGTTGTTGTCTTCTCAGTTGTCTTGTGTAGTACCCACCAAGACTCCTGCGGTCTTGTGTTGCATTGGGGCATCTTTTTGTGCTTGTGGTTATCCCAATGCTTGGCCTGACCAAGGTCTTCATGAATTTGGGGTATTGGGATAGCCTTCTTGTTTGTTGTGTTTGTCTTATGCATTATACACGAATCATCCTTGGTTCTCCATACCTTGGCATCTTGTGTCTTATGATATAGCAAAAATTAGTGCTCCAAAGATGGAAAACTACATTAAGATTGCATTTCATCTTCCCCACCCATGCATTCATCATTCATCAATCTCCCTCCCCTATCCGTCCACTCTCTTATCATCATCTCTTTAATCACCATCATCATCGGGATGTAACATTCCCTATCCTTTTGTGTTTTTTTGGGATATATCATTCCCTTATCAAACAATACTCCATCCATCATCAACCCACTTTGGCTTGTAGCTTGACTGGGGAAACATCACCTTCATCCTTGCATCCATTGCTTCCTAATCTCCTTCCACCTTTTCATCCTTCTTACCCATCACTTTGCATCATCTTCCTCATCTCACTTCTCATTGTCTCATACATTTCAAGAGCACACTCGTGTTCTCTTGTACCCGCATGTCCTCTCGAGGGGGCATCATTCATCCCTAAACTTCATCTTCACTCCGTTGACGACTGGGGCATCTTTTCCAATCTAACCTTCTTCTTCTGGGTTCTATGTTTTAATATTCTTTGAAATGATGAGCTACTTCGTAACACCATCTCAAAGAGGCAAAAAATGTAGACACCTAAATTTGGACACTTAATTTATCCCTTTTCATCAAAACATCCCCTTATTCACATTAATTAAGTAATATCACTATTATTTAATTAATACCTCTAAATTTCTTCTAATCCCTAAGGTATCTAGTTAAACAATTAAATACCTTCCCCCTTTCATCAAATGAATTAAATAAATATGATATCTATTTAATTCTTCATACATATGTCACATCCTCCATCATTTTTATCTAATCCTAATCCATCTTCCAATCTCATCATTAGAGATGTGCACATGCCTAATCCTTGATTAGGATGTGTCACATCCTCCAACTTTTGCAAGTTGACCTCTAATATCTCTTAGCCACCTAAGCCTCCTCTAATCCTTCATTAACTAGCCTAATCAACCTCCCAAGGAATTTTTAATTCCTTTATCCTTCCAAGGAATATTAAAATCCTTTTTCTCTTCCCCATGTGATCTTTGACTTGTCACATCAAGTCATATGTGACAAGTGCTTACCTTTTTAGGCACCTTGTCTTATCCAAGGTAATTTCTACCTCTCCCTTTGGAACCTTGTCTTATCCACAAGATTCTCCCATCATAGGAATTTTAAATTCACTTTTATTCCTCAAGGGAATCTTCTCATCTCCCAATGTACTTTCAAGATACATGTCCTTCCTCCACATCATGTGCTCTCCTTCCACCTCACCTACACATCACTATTTATAAGCCACTTCACCTTCCACATGTCAAGATGTGAGGGCTTGTGAGTCCTCAGCTCACCATAGCCCTACATCTTGGCCTTGTTGGTTTAATCTCAACCATTCATTTTTCTAGAGAATTCAAAATTCTCTATAAATACCCCCTCTTTTCTCTCATTTAGGGACTTTTGCATGCAATAGCCAAAATCTTATAGTTTTATCATTTGAAGCCACACTTAGCCATATTCTCACATCTTAGCATTTGCATACATTATCATACAAATCCAACCATCTTGCATCCTCACCTATTTTCCATCCAGGGAGCATACAATGTCACAAATCAAGGGCCAACCAAAAGACAACTCAACAAGGTGAAATTTTCCATTTTGTTTTGTTAAGCTAATCATTTTCCCAATCTTGAGGTGTAGGGTTTTAATTTGAGTTTTCTTACACTCTTTTGTTTGCTGCTTGTTTTCTAACATATCTTTTCACCCGTTCATAGGAAGTTCAACTAGGTATTTTTATCCCCACCTTGAAGCCAAATAGCTCTAGACCTCTGCTTCCAAATCTTCTCCTCCCTCGCCACAATATTATGCAAACTAGCCAAAAGTGCACTTTCCTCATGAAGAAGTGAGGAGTCAGCTCCAAAAGCCTGCACTCTTTGCTGCATAATATCTAGTCTACCCTTAAGCTCTAATTTTTCCTCAAAAATGTTTCCAAAAGAGGCCTTATTCCACTGAATCAAATTATACTTGATAGTAGCAAGCTTCTTAGAAACTTTATACATGGCAAACCCATCAACATTAATATTCCACCACTCAACATTTTTTGAACGCAAGTCTAGGTGGGTAGTCCACATCTTCTCAAACCTGAATGGAAAATCCTTTTTATGGCCAAAGGGTTCAACATTCAAGAAAATAGGGAAATGATTTGAACCAAGCCTTGCAAGAGTAGAAAGGGAACATGCATAAAAGTGCAACCAATTAGGAGAAATAAGAGCTTGATCCAACTTAACCTAAATCAAAGCATCCCCTGTATGCCCATTGGACCAAGTATAGGAAGCCCCTCCTAAATCGAAATCTAGCATAAGATTATCATTGATGAAATTCATGAGATCATCAAGATGATTGTCATCAACCACCTGAGATCCCCCAAACTTACGAACATCATTCAACGGGGTATTAAAATCCCCCATCACTTGCTAGTTTTGAAAAGAGAACTAAGCCTTAAAAGTATTCAAACTTTCCCAAAAATGCTTACAAGATCTTTCTGCATTAGGAGCATAGGTATTCAACAAAACCCAAGAGAACTTCTCCCTGAAGCAAAAAAATGACATAGCAACATGATTTTCAAAAGCAAATAAGTTAGAGCCAACAACTACCTTAGGATTTCAAAATGTTGCTACTCCATAGAAGTATCATCAGAATCAACAACATGACAACCATAGTTCTTAAAAAACCTGTTCTTAATTCTATCAACCTTCTCCGCATTCATCTTAGTTTCTTGAATCAAAATGATATTAGGTCGGTGATCTCTCACAATATTTGCAAGAAGTTCCTGTTTATGAGGATTATTTAATCCTATTATATTCCAAGAGGATCTTCATAAAAGATTCTACGAGGGACCATTCAGGCCCATCTCAAGTAGAGTAATCTGCAATCCACCAACAATATCACATTTTCTTTCCCTCTCCCTGGCTTTTTGAAAAGAAGACCTTCCTCTGCCCCTTGGTTCTAAACCACAATCTAGCTTCAAATGGTTTCTTGTAGCCATCCCCACCATAGAGGGGTTTGGCTTCTTATTACGAGACTTGGAAGCTAAATGTACAGTATTCCATGGCTCTTGTTCCCAAGGAGCATAGGTAGAACAATCAATGAAAGAAGAGGTGACCACCAACTTCTCTAAAACTGATTCCACTAGTGGCTCAACAGAGCACAAATCCTCTTTGACCACAACTGAATCCACCAGTGGGAGATTCAAAACCTCCTCCTTGGAAATTCAAAACAACTCCTCAAAGACCATCTTTAAAGGGGTCACCTTCTTAGGCTCAACAAACACCAAAGCCAACTAATCAACACCAACCTCCTCCACCAGATTAACAACATGCTCATCAACACATGGGGCCTTCACCTCACCCTCCACATGAGGAGCTTCCTTGACAGGGAAAGGAAGGACGAGAGAAACCTTCACAACTGAGACACTAAGAGGTTGAACCCTCGACACCACTTCATCCAAAGGCTCAATAGAGCTCATCTCAACCCTAGAAACATGGTGATTCCCAACCTCCTTCCAAAATTTGGCCTCCTTTTGAGAAACCAAGTTCTTTTAAGGAGGAACCATAGGCTTCAGAGGACACTTCTTCTCTCAATGCCCCACCTTCTTATAGTGGAAGTAGGCAAAAGGGATAGATTCAAACTCAACCGCCTACTGCCACACTCCTAACTTAGAGTTTATCTTTGTCATCAAAGGAAGATCCGTGGCCTGGTACAAAATTACACACAATTGCACATAAACAAGCCTATGTCTTGAAGTAGTAAGACTATCAATAGAAAGAAAATGCCCAAAAGTAGACGCTATTGCTTTAAAGACCCGCTCATCCTATAACTCAAGAGGAAGCTCAAGAAAACAAACCCACACTAGAGTTGAGTAAAAGGAACAAGAGCTCAGAGAGAAACCTGCTTGCCATTTCTTCAACACCAGAGTAGATTTACCAATAAGCCATGGTCCCCCCAACAAAACCTTCAATAGATCTTCGTTCCAAGTAAAAGAAAATGAGAAGAAGCCCTTCACAAGGGATGCTACCTCAACCTTCCCTTTCAAATGCCATCGATTTCTAACCAGCATACAAACCATTTCAATTTTGGGATGGGGTCCTAGAAATGTACCAACCAACGATTGTTCCATGGAAAGAATACCCTTATCAATAATACAATCTAAAAATTAGACAGAATAATCGCTAGCTGACGGCTTGGAAAAGAAGTCCACTAGAGGTGAGGAGCTTTTCTCCTTAAGCTGAGCACCAAACAAATTTGACCACGCCTTACCATCCACTAAGGATGCATCAAGCTTAGCAGCTTCGGGGATGACAACTACCTCAGGAGCCACAAAAATAGACCCTACCTTGTCCAAGGAAGTACCATCTAGACCCAAACCACTAGAGGGAGAAATGACATGTGAGACACCCAATGGAAAGGACCCACAAGATGTCCCATCTGAAAGAAAACCATTAGCCAACCTCCCAATGTTAGCCTAACCTCCACCATTAACGCTAGTCCCTAGAACAAAGATTTCTACCTTACATTCATACCATAATAATAGGTATAATTATTTAACAAAGAAGGGGAATTTGGTAGGTTGGACCAACAATTGGCAAGTTTTAGAAATTGGTTATCTTTGATTATGTTGAAGTTGGCATTATATTGTGTCTTCAGTTTCTATTGTTGATTTTTTTGTCTTGATACTTTTTATTTTTCCCCATAATAGTGCTAATTATTTTGTAGTCATTTTAGTCTCCTACCTTACCATTGAATCAGTCCTAATGCACATAAACATGTGTGTGCACGTATGACTATGTATATTAGAACATTTATAATATTGTCACTCTTATTCAAATTCTAGCTAATTAAAATATTTAAAATTCTATTAAATCTATTTGAATTAAATAATTTTTACTATATATAAACAATCAATAAAATTTAATATATAGCTATCAATATTTATTATATAACTAATTAATATTTATTAAATAACTATACACATATTATATAATCAATTAATAATATTCAATGTATAACTACAAACATATATATATATATTATATAACTAATTAATAATATTTATTATATATCTATGAACATATACATTATATAATAAATTAATAATATTTAACATATAACTATAAATATATATTACATATATTTATAATTATATGTTAAATATTATTATTTTTATAACTACACATTAAATGTTATTGGTAGATTATTGATAGATTTTTTATGTGTGTGTACACTTTATTAATTAAATTTATATTGATAATGATTTTGGGGAGAATGATTTAATTTCTTTTTATTACTTCAAATCAATATTTCATCGTACATAAATTTAATTTTTAGTTTTCAAGATGAATTTCAAGGATGAAAGGAAGTTCTCAACAATTTTTACCATTTTTTTCTTTTGTAGATTTAGATGTTTTACTCTTATTTTTATGTATTTGGGAATTGGTTATTATTCATCAGTTCACTCAAGTTTTTAGGTATTTATTTTACAATTAAATTGATTCTAAGATGAATCAATAGTGGGACAAAAGGAGGAATCTATTGGGTGCCTTGTAACCTTGTTAGTTTTTATTAGATAAACACATTTTACTAGAGCTATGAGCTAGAAGAGGGTTTGAAAGCACACTAAAACCTTGTACATCAAGTAAAGGAAATAACATGTGAAATGTGGAGAAAGGGATCCCTAAATTTTTATTGTACTTAAAACTTAGGAATCTCTAAAGATGTCTTTCCCTAGGGATTTGATTAGGAAAGGAATCACAAGGTGTAAAGATTGACTTTCAACCTCAATAGCAAGTCAATCATACCTAGATCTCAGTCCTTAGAACATTAGGAAAGATCTAAAACTAAACTAAAAATGATTTGAAATGCTCAAACTAAATATAGATTTTAGAATGTACAAAAATTGAAATGATAGTTTGTAAGTAGATATGAGAAGGGTTTGATGGCATGTATCTATCACTAGAGGCTATTTTAGAGGTCTTCTAAGGGATTGGCTCACCCATGTGCAAATAGGTCTCAGTTAGGGCTTCCAAAATAACTTTTTGATAGTCCTTTGATGCTGGACCTTGGCTTTTATTTTACATAGGTCCTACTATCAGAGTGACAAAAATAAATTCTACAGCTTAGTTTTTGTGGCTTGACAACAATGATGACAACGTGTGCAACAATGTAAAATTGATCCTTTAAGATCTCTTCAATTCTTCATCAACCTTTCAGACACAAATAATTTGCAAATCTTGGTTTTATAAGGAAAAGAGTTGTACCAACCTATACAAATGCTTGCCTTATTACATCAAGATTACATGCATGACTGCACATATGAGATTTTTCAATGTGTAAGTAGAAACTGCAAGGTAAATCTTATTGCTTTATTAACAATGCACTCCATTTCATTCCATTTTTTTTAGCATGTGACTTGTGCACATCACCACTAACAATCCCTAGATTGCCTGTAAAACTTTATCCCATAACATAACATGCAATAACCAAAAATCAAAACCAAGTCATGAATTATTTCATATTCTAAGGGTACCAACCAAATGAAATATAAAATAAATAAATAAATCACCTATCATATCCAAATATTGAAAGCGATCCTCCTATTGGAACAGGGCCACTAAGCTGGCTTTCTGAAAGATGTCTAAAAATTAATGCCATAAAAAAAAGAAGTTAATAATAGGTTTCAATTTTTCACCAAATGCAATTCAGAAAAGAATTAATATAACTTTAGAAACCTACACAAATATTTCTGTCATCTCCAAGAAATATCATCAAACATGATTTACAGAACATGGAAAATTATTTACATTTACATTCCCTCTAAAGATCAAAACACATAGAAAGGAGAATGAGACCACCAAAAGTTTAAAATCAAAGGATCTTTAAACCCAAATCTAAATCAAACATTTATGATTGTTAACGTTGGCATTAACAAAGATCAAAACTTTCTAAAATAGATTTAAAATTTAACAATGAAAGCCTAGGATAATGGCGACTTAGAGGAAGCAGAGGTTGGAGAGTTGGCCAAGTGAGGTGGGTATTTTTCCACTAAACTTGCTGCCAAAAAGATCAAAGGAAATCAGATTTTTTTATTTCCCCAAACTTGGTGGCAAGCTTCCACTCAATGAGTTGTTGAATAAATGCTTGAATTAATAATACACACATAAATGTTTAAAGAAAATCCACCTTAGTCTAAAACATTTTCATACTTAAAATGTGTATGTTAAAATAAAGTTACAGGTATTGTAAGTTGGACAGATCACCGATCCGTGGTGAGAGAGTACCAAAAAGGCTTCTCAATGCCAAATCCCTGTAAAATACTTAGAGAAAGTCAATTTAATGTGTGTTGTGTCAACCTTCTTGTAGAAACTTTTATATGATATATAAAATTACACCCTCGTTACATGTTGGTTGTTGTCACAGGTGATATGAAGCCATGTACAGGGATCGGCCAGGGTTGGATCCTTGCTCTGCAAAACATTTTGTGGGTCATGTCGCATATTCTTCACATCTATCAGTGCATCTCCTTCTGAATTGGCATTGCATTGAATGGAAAGGAGATGTTGCATACAAAAAACCCTCCTAACAGAAAGTACATAAGGATCAACGTGGATGTTGATGTAGCGACCATGGCAAAATATTTGCATTCTCTTATTCCTCGCTTCTAATTCAAAGCAGATATGATCTTCTTTGTAATGCCCCTATAACCATGTGAATTTTTATAAGATAATTTGAATCCACAAGAGATGGTAACAAACATCAAAGGCTTTCACAATCCCAATATAACAATAACGGTTGTTGAAAATCCACTACTCAAGATAAACAATCGAGGAAACAAGTAGTAGATGGGAAATTATTTTTTATTATAAAAAGTTAATGTTACATATAATTTTTATTTCTTCTTATAGGGTGTTTTATTGACCTTCCACTTAGTTAGGTATTATGAATACTTATTCTTAACTTTTTTACTTTCTAAACCTCATTCATTTTTGAGACAATGATGGCAAATAAATAATACTTGAATCGATTATGTGAGTCAAGCTAGAACTTCCACATCTTGTGAATCATTGATTAACAATATCCTAATATTATCTATGAGAGGGACAAACACTCCAATCAAATGTTTTGTATTCAAGAATTCTTGAAGAGCAGTCATTTCCTTGTTTAGTTTCTAACTTTGAGCATTAGGAACATAGGCCACATAGTTATCAAACCCAAGAAAATCATGAGAGGGTTGTGACTCAAAGATCATCATCAAGATAGGAATAGGATCCAAAGATGATTGCATTGTAAAATTTTCTTGGATGAACGAGTTAACAAGCCTAGGCTCAACACCAGAGCTATTCAAAGCATGGGAATATAATTCAATAACTTCTTTTCACAAGAATATTAGATTGAGAACACTGGGTGTGAAACTCAAGTATAAGTTTCAAGACACACAAATGTTCTTAAAAAGTGAAAGATAGAAGAAAGTGATGACAAGATGGATATGATGATGATATGTTAGAAGAATAGAAGGTGTTTTAGGTTTTGTGTTTAGCAATAATTGTAGAGAACAAGATTTAATTTAAATTTTTCTAAACTAAACATACAACGTTTAAAAATGATAAATAATATATCCAATAATCTAATGGCTTAACCATGCAAAGTAGATTAAAGAATATATACAGTTATCTATCAAAAGATCTGCAATTGTAAGCTAAGTTGGGTTCACCAAAATTTTTGGATGGAAATGAGGGGATTTAAGCTAAATGTCTTAACCTACATAAATTTCTTTCCACCTTAAACAAAGGGGACAAAAAACCTCAACTAAACCTTGTTTCATGTTGTTTTCCTTTTCTTGATGTCTAAGGTTTTATTATCCTTTCAAAACCCTCTTCTAGTTCATAGCTTTGGTAGAAAGTGTTTATCTAATAAAAAAACTAAAATGGCTATTAGACACCAGATAAATTCTTCCTTTTGTCCCACGATTACTTCCTCTTAAAATATATTTCATTGTAAAATAAACACCTATAAACTTGAGTGAACTACTGAATAATAACCAATCTCCAAATACATAAAAATAACAATTAAAAATATAAATCTAGAAAAATTAAAATTGATAAAAAATTGTTGAGAACTTCCTTTCATCCTTGAACTTCATCTTGAAAACTAAAAAATAAATTCATGTACCATGAACTTTTGGTTTGAAGTAATAGAAAATAGTTAAACCATTCTCCCCAATATCATTATAATATAAATTTATTTAAGAATATATGAATATACATACATACATACATATACAAATTAATAATATTTAAATATAATTATAAATAGATGTAATTTATATATTATAGTTAAAAGTTATTTATTATTAGCTGATTATATAATATATATGTTTATGGATATATAATAAATATCATTAATTAGTTAAATATAATATACATGTTTATAGCTATACATTGAATATAATTGTTTGATTATATTATTTATATATATATATATATATATATATATACATAGTTATTTAATAAATATTATTAATTGGTTATATAATATATTGATAGTTATATATTAATTATTATTGATTGATTATATATTAAAACAGTTTAATACAAATAGATTTAATATAATTTAAAATATTTTAATCATCTAGAATTTGAATAAGAGTAAATATATTACAAATGTTCTAATATACACAGTCATACAAACACACATTTATGTACATTAGGACTGATTCAATGGTAAGGTAAGATACTAAAATGACTACAAAGTAATTACCACAATTATGTGACTATACCTAGAGTTCAAGAGAAAAAATACAAAATATCAAAACAACAAAACAATCAACAATAAATGTTGAAAACAAGATATAATGCCAAATTCATCATAATCAAAGATAACTAATTTCTGAAGCTTGTCTATTGCTGACACCCTACCAAATACCCTTTCTTTGGAAAAATATATTTATTTAGGTATGATCCGTCCACAACACAGAAATGACAAATATCATATATTGATTTTCATTCTACAAACATTTTAATATTATTGAGGTTTGATCTTATTTCATCATAGATTGTAACATTTACTTTCTGAACATTTCCCATGACAAATTGATCATGCTACTGACCATTGTTTATGTACAAAAGAGATCAATTTAATTGATAATCGAACATGAAGAGACAAATCCCACACAACCATATCCAAAATAAACCAAGAATGCAATGCCAAGTTGGAATGGAGAGATAAGAACTAATATGTGCATTGATTATGAAAGAAATTAATTAAAAACTTAGGCAGCCTGAGGAGGGAGTGACATAAATAAACAGTAACAATTTTCTCTGCATTCTGAAGTGGAAAGGTCGTGCAGGAAGGTGATCAAGCAAACAAAAAAGAAAGGGAAACTCGTGAATATATATATATAAAAGAGGCTGCATTAAAAACGGAGGGGAGAGAAGGCGCCGGAGGAGATTGCGCCAATCAAGTGCAGAGACATATGAATAAGGGGGCTGCACCGAATGAAGGATCTCTGAATGTATTTGAGTTCAAAGCGTTTTTTATACAGGGACATTTCAGAGATTTGGGGACTTGGGGACGCCCCCCACCAGCCCACCACCAGTGTAGCTGTCTCCAAGATGTCTCTAAGACTTCGAGGATGCTAGGGTGTCTTCAAGATATTTAGAGGACTCCTAGTTGTCTCCAAAATGTATAATTCTTATATTTATACATTTTTTTATACCTATTTTTTCGAGTACTATATATATTTCAGCACCCTGCCGCCTGCCGCCCCCAAATTTAGACCCCCCATCCCCGCGTCCGGGAATGTGTTTCCTACCATCCCCCATCCCGTCCCCATCCCCGTCCCCAAAACCCATGGAACACTGGTTCAAACCAAAACAATTAACGGAATGCTGAATTTGGAGAGGCACACCTGTGCATGAGGGCACATAATAGAGACGATAGTTTCAGCTGTATGGAAACGATATTGGCTGTTCAAAGTTGCAGATAGAGAACCAAAGGGGGGCGCGCCTGTGAGTAAAGCCAGGCAAAAGTCTATGAAAGACAATAGAGAGAAGCTGTAGGTTGCTTGGAGATAAAGATTGATTACGGAGGAAGAGCCAATTAAACTGGCAATTGTTACAGGCAATTTTGATTGAATTCAGAATTATCTTTGTAATTTGATTATATTGATTGCAATAGAAGATATATTGGGGAATTATATTTTGTGTAATTTGAGTTGCTTAATTGACAAATTTTCAATTTGATTTTGGGTTAGAGGTGGAGTTGAACAAAATTAGGTAAATGGTGAACCTATGTATGTGTGCAAGCTGGTTTGTGAGAGCTGAAGGGTGAGTTGGCTTTTGTGTCTGCATTAGAATAGATAAAGTAAACCTTAAATATTTTGATGTCAAAATTTTATTTTTTGTGTATTTTATTGAGTGGTTACATATATTGAGGTTTATGATTATTTTAGGATTCACATGTATCTTAAAGTGAGTACAAATTGTAATGATACAATTTTCATGATATTTGCTATTTCTAGTTAGTTTTGAGTTCATTTTGAGAAGATATTTAGTACAATTACAAATTGAAAAATAATACAATCTTGTGTGAATTTGGACTCATTCCACTATCCCTCCCCTATCCTTGTTTATACATATCTTCATGCCTTTGAATGTATCCTATTCATATCCACACTTTCCCATACTTTCACAAATTTGACTGATTCCAATTAATTTAACATTTAATTAATTATTCTATTAAAGAAATGTAGCTCATGACTATTTAGATTCGAAACAGTACATATACATATAATTCAATAAAACAATTGTTGTGTAATGTTCACAACTTCACATTATATTAGTACACATGTGAAGGATAATTTAACAATAATAAATCATTAAGAAACAATGTAACAAAAAGCACAAAAAATTTGCAATTCTTGATTTTATAAGGAAAATATTGTACCAACATATGGTAATGTTTGCCTTATTCCATAATTATTAATATCAGCTTTATTACATAAAAATTGCATGTATGACTGCACATATCAGATTGCTCAAGGTATGTAAGTAGAAACTACAAGGTAAATACTATTGCTTTATTTAAGCTGCAATGCTCTCCATTTCACTTTATTTTTTAACATGGCTTGTGCACAACACCACCACAAAGGCCCGGATTGTCTTTAAAACTTTAGCCCATAACATAACATGCAACAACTAAAAGTCAAAACCGAGTCATATGGATTATATCAGATCTTAAAAGAACCAATTAATGAAATAAAATATGAATAAATAAATTACCTTTCATATCCGAATCTTGAGAGCAATCCTCCTATTGGAACAGGGCCACTGAGTTGATTGTTTGAAAGATCTCTGAAAAATACACGCCATAAAAACAAGTTACTGATGGGTTTCTAATTTTCAACAAATGTGCTTAACCAAAGAATTAATATAATGATGTAAGAGCATCCTAGGTGAATAAGCAATCTGTATCCACCAAAAAATAATTTGACTTGGTTTCCATCCATTTTGATTTGATTTCAATTTAATGTGGTATTTTTAGTGTTGTAGTCAATTTTCAGAATTAAATTCAATTCTGCTTGCAGTGGTCGACTTCGAGGGAGGTTGAATGATGTTATTAAAATTTACTACCTATTTCATCTGGGAAATTATTAATTTTATTTCAGAAAGAAATACGAAATATTTTATTTCTCACAGGAATGAAGGGATTTAATAAGAAAATGTAGATTTAAAGAGATAAAAATCTCACACAGCCAAGGAATGTGAAAAGGCAAATCTTAAAACAATTAAAAAATACATTTTTAATTTGCCAGAGGTAAGAAGAATGTGGAGAGGCGCGTTGTATGGTGAGATAAGAATGGTGTTTGAATGGATATAAATTTTCCAGAATGAATGCAGGGAAGATAGGGGGCCGTACCACATTGCCTGCAGGGGAAGGCATTGAAAATTTTTAAATAAAAAAACATATAGAAGCAGATTTGGGGGTGCCGTGTGAGTTAGCAGAGAGGCTGCGTTGGAAAACAAAGAGGGCTGTAACTTGGAGTAATGGAGACCATGAGGGAGCCACACCAAATAATGGCTAGAGGAATTTGACTTTGCAATTAAATAAAAATCTTCCTGAGATCAGAGTGCAGGTTACACACCAAGGGAAATGATATGTTAATACCAAAGAACATATGCCAAAAAAAGCTGAACTGGCCGCGCCAAGAAAAGAATTGAGGGGCTGTGCCGTTTAAATGGCAGCCTAAATAGGATTCAGAGATAGATAAGGGTGAGGGCGCTGCATGTTAGTGCAAATTTTGATGAAATAAGTAAAGTTCAGACTGAAAACTTGGACAGGTCGCACCATAGCAGCAGCTGGTTTTAAGTTGAATAAAGACAAGTATAAGAACGAGCGGGATAGCAAAGAGGAATGAAGTTATGTGCAGATAGAGGGATCAAGCAGATGTGTGGGAAAAGAAGGATGTCTGTAGAAGAATAAATTCATACAAGCAGTCTGCAAATTATGTAAATTGAAAATTAATAAATTGAAGTTAATTTCTTCAGTTATTTTAAATTTGAGTTCAATTAGAACTGTATGTGTGCAGTAAATTGGGAAATGAATTTGATTGATTATAATTGACAAATGCAATTGTCAATAAAATTGTGAATGGCGGTGAAAATTGTAGAATTGTAAATTTCGAATCAAGTGTGTTTGTGACAGCGTAAGGTGTTGAAGTTTATGTCTGCATCATATAACTTTAAAAACCTGCTAGATTATTTCTGCTACCTCTAAGAAATAACATCAAACATGATTTACGAAATAACATCAAACATGATTTACAGAATATAAAAGAACATTTACATATACATTCCGTCTAAAGATCATAACAAACAGAAAGAAGAATGAGATCACCAAAAGACTAATATCAAAGAATCTTTAAACCCAGATCTAAGTCAGACATTTATGATAGTTAACGTTGGCATTAACAAAGATCAAAACTTTCGAAAATTGATTTAAGATTTAACAATGAAAGCCCAGGAGAATGGTGACTTACAGGAAGCGGAGGTTGGAGAGTTGGCCAAGTGAGTTGGGTATTTTTCCACTGAACTTGTTGCCAGAAAGATCAAGGGCTATCAGATTTTTTAATTTCCCCAAACTTGGTGGCAAGCTTCCACTCAATGAGTTACGGAATAAATGCCTGAAATAATAATACACATACATAAAGGTTTAAAGAAAATTCACCTTGAACTAAAACTTATTCATTCTTAAAATGAGCATGCTGATAAACTTACAGGTATTGTAAGTTGGGAAGATCACCGATCCGTGGTGAGAGAGTACCAGAAAGGCCACTAATTGCCAAATCCCTATAATATACACATCATACTTAGAACAAGTAAATGTTATGTGTGTTGTGTTAACTTAAATTTTATAGAAACTTTTATATGACATAAGAATGATATATAGACTTACACTCTAGTCACATGCTGGTTGATGTCACAAGTGACATGAAACCATGTACAGGGATTAACCAGGGATGGATCCCAACTTGCCAAAACATTGTGTGGGTCATGCAGCATATTCTTCACATCTATCAGCGCATCTCCTTCTGCATTGGCATTGCATTGAATGGGAAGGAGGTTGCATACAACAAATCCTCCTAACAAAAAGTGCATGAAGATCAATGTGGATGTTGATGTAGCAGCCATGGCAAAATATATGCGTTCTTCTCTTCTTCTTCGCTTCTAAATCACAGCCGATATGCTTTTCTTTGTAATGCCCCTCTGATCATGTGAATTTATAGAAGATAATTTGAATGCCCAAGAGATGATAACAAACATCAACGACTTTCACAATCCCAATACCACAAAAAAACGGTTGTTGAAGACCGACTATTCGAGATAAACATAAAACAATACAATGTAGTTTGTTTCCTAATTTTAATATAGTGTTTCCTAATTTTAATAAACTAAAAACATTTAATATTTAATTATAATATCTTAAATTTATATATTTGAAATGGATGAATCTAATTTTAAATAAAATAAAATTTATTATAAAATATTTAATATTTATATTAAAAGTTAATAACAAAATTAATAACCCTAATCATAACCCTTTTCCTAATCCTAACCCTAACCCTTATCCTAACCCTAACCATAACCCTAATCCTAACCCTAACCATAACCCTTTTCCTAATCCTAACCCTAACCCTTATCCTAATCCTAATCCTAATCCTAACCCTAACCTAATTAAACCCTAACCCTAATCCTTATCCTAACCCTGATCCTAACCCTAACCCTAAACAAAATTAATAAACCTAACCCTAACCCTAACCCTTTTCCTAATCCTAACCCTAATCCTAACCCTAACCCTAACCCTAACCCTAATCTTATCCCTTACCCTAATACTAACCCCAACCCTAAACCTAATCCTAACCCTAATCATATTAGAATATTTTAATTATTATAATAATTTTATAATAAAATATATAATAAATATAAAAAATAATTGATTTAAAATATTACATGTTGTGCGACCCCTACTAGCATATATATATATATATTATTTTAATAATAATATATTTAAAATATGCCGAGAGATAAAAATTTGATTAAAAAAGAGAAGGATATCTCTCCACATATTTTATATATATTATTATTAAAATAATATATATATATTAGTTATAATATCTTAAATTTATATATTTGAAATGGATGAATCTAATTTTAAATAAAATTAAATTTATTATAAAATATTTAATATTTATATTAAAAGTTAATAACAAAATTAATAATAATATTAATTTTGAAATAAAACAATTTATTTAGAAAATAAACAAATCAAAATAATTAAATATTTTTTTAACAAAGTAAATGTGGATGGTTTATCCCATTTGGATTGGCACCAATACTATCCCACTAAAATTTCGAAGAAAATTGAGTTAATGACAAGGGCCACTCAAAAGGAAGACAATTTCAATTTAAAATATATTAAATTGTTTTTTATTTTTCTTGGTGTATAAATTTTTATTGTTATTTGTATTTATAGAATACATGTTTCTCAATCATTATAAATATCTTAAAAAATTGATGAAATATAATTGAATTATTTTATTTTATTTTATAATCATTATTACATTATACAGTGATATCAAAGAGCTTCATGTTGTTATTCTATATAAAAAAAACTAAAACATAACAAATTTATATTTTAAAAAATATAAAATAATTGTTAAATAAATATTATCAAATATAATAAAATAGTTTTTAAATAATTTAAAAGTAAAATAGAATAAATAAAAAAAATATAACAATAATATAATGTTTATACATATTTTGGGTTTTCTATGTAGTACATTTTTAACAATATAAGTTAGTGAGAGAGGGCCCTTACCCTTTATCTTAATTATATAAAAATAATTTTCAAATAAATAAATATAAAATAACTCTATATATTATAATATTTCACCCACATACATACATGTATAGATACATATACAGATACATACATGCATACATACATACATACATAATACATAACTTTTCGTATATAATTTTCTATAAATATTTTATTATTAAAGCTAAAAGATGACTGTCATACTTCAAAAAACATTAAAATATGTTTTTGATTAAGTAAGAAGGAAAAGGGCCTTGATCCAATAAATTCAAAGTATTAACAAATTAAACATATAAAAGATAGTAAAAGGGCATGCAAGCTCAACAAAACAACACCTAAGAAAACAAAAACAACAAACAAGAAACAAGAAAAATCCAAAGTAGAACTAAAATTTAAGGTTCTAATCCACAATTAGGAAATACAAAGACTCCTCCCATGGTTCCTTCTCCTCATTCAATGAAATACTTTCATTCATGTTCTCCTCACTTTGAGAATCCTTGTGCTTAACCTATTTCTTTTTTTTGAACTTTCTTGAAATAATTCCCATGAATTCCTTTTTCATAATACTTTCTATTATATTTATAATTTTGGTGAAGGTAGTTTTCATCTATTTTATCTTCTCTTGGTAAATGTTAGATTCAATATTCTTTTATAACTCCTACACTTGATTTTAGAGTTTGGTAAAATCTATATTTTATTTACCCACAAAATCCTACTCCATAGTAGGAAAAGATATCTCAAACCTTAGAGATCGGGGAGCAATATTTTCTATCTCAAGAAACTCAGTTTCCTTTGCACCATCTTTCTCATTTTCTTCTACATTTTCTTTCTCTTTTTTATCTTTATTCTCCTCCTTTGCTTCATATTCCTCTTGAGATTCCTCCCCAGAGTCATCCTTGGAAGAGTCTTCACCTAACCCATCTTCTTTTTTAGAAGAAATTTCTCACCATCATTATCCTCTTCATTAGTATCAACCATAATTTGTTTATTCTTAATATTTATTTGTGTTTTTAGCAATTGAGGATTCAACAAAAGTAGTTGATCTTCTACCAACAAATAAATTGGCGAAAATCTATAATATCCCTTCATTATCTTTTTCTTCTCCCTTTGTATCATAAATTTCAATCATCTCCCCAATATAAAAAAATTAGGGTCTTTCAAGTTTTTATTTTCTTATTGAAAATTTCAATTTTAACTTCCATTTGTTCAGGGTCAAGAACCTTTCTTTCTCTATGTGGGGTCACAATAAGTAGCTCATACAAACGAGAGGGATAATTGGTGTCCAAATAACTTTTAACCTTTGTATTCAAACCCTTTTTCCCCTCATACTATGGCTTCTATTTTTTTGGTCCTCTAGTGAGGGGAAGATTTTCTATTTTTAGGAAGTTTCATATTAACATTTCTCTTTTCAGAAGGGTTTGGCATGGGGGTCATGGAGGAAATATTATAGAGAACCGTTATAAGGACTTGATGTAATAGGGGATAGGTAGCTTCAATAATACATTTATCCAAGGAGGATATTAGATAGAAAGGTAGATTAATTTTCTAAACACTTGCTCATATGGTTGAGAATAGTGAAGTGATAACCATGGACTATCTTGAACCTACCCTCAAGTGTAAAGTATTTCATGATGTTGAGATTTACCAAGGCCCATGGAGCTGACAACTTCTCTTGGCTATATCATTTTTAATTTTTTTTTTATCTTCTCTCAATCCTCAATAAAGGCATTTATAAACCTTTTATATTCACATTTACTTCACTTGTCCACTTTTAACTTGTGAATATAAAATTCATCAAGCTCCCTTCGGGTTTTGTTTTTTGCTAAGTACTAGCCCATGCCTCAAGTAAACATCATTGGCCCTTTTTTATAAATGACCATCGGCCTTTGGCACATGTCCGCTAGGTGCTCCCCGAAGGGATTCTTTTTTTTTCTCTTCTATTGACTCCCTCTATGTTTCCACGTGTTGTCACTGTGCATGCTTAAAGGCTGCTCCCCCTCAATTTTGACTCAGGCCTCGACCGTGTGTCACGTAGCCTTCATCCGCATATCCTTTGGTGGACACCACAGTTGGCGCCAATGAAAAAGCAGACTTCCACGTGTCTTCCTAGTGCAAGCCTTCAACGGCGAGGAGGAATGAACTACGGGTTGCAAAATACTACCACACGTCTCTTCGGTGAGTACTTCTTCAAAGAAAATGATGGAGTGAACTATGGGCTATGATATGATGCTGTGTGTTCTAACTGCCTATACTGGGTGGTGACACTTGTTTTCATGGGACTATACCGGGACTGTTGCCATCATTCATAGGGGATGCACTTGGAAGGGAAGGACCACATGTTATGGCCTGAATATTTTTCTGTTACAATGGCCAAGGGGAATCATTGCTACTACATCATTGCTCAGGATACCAGATCTTTTTAGTTACTACTTGCCAGGTGGTGGGAATGCTCACTATATATATTTCTCTTTTCTTTTGAAGAGGGGTTGGAAGAAAAAAGTTCCATGAGTTCCAAGAGTTCAAGAATTTTAGAAAATATAGAATTTTAGAGACACCAAACCTTTTTATTGTTATTAGATTATTGCAAAAAGACTCTCAGACTATGCCATTGTTTTACCTTTTTGTTTTTCTTAAAGTTATTTGATTAACTTTATACTGTGCCATTATTGTTTGAATGGTTCATTTGCAGAAATTCTATAATTTTAATGCAAGTTTGCTGGTTTAGATCATGTCTTTTGATTCCTCTTTTCAGTGAATAAGTATGAAAATTATTTTATGTCATTAAATATACTGTTCATGCTTCAATATTTAATTTCTATCATTCTAGGACATAGCAAATCACTGAACATGCCCTTAGATCATATCCAAAAGATAGATTTATTATGCCTTTTATCTAAATTCTGGTGCATCGCCTTAGTTAGATCCTTTATTTTTATATCTGCTTCCTTTTCCCTTTCCAAAATCTAATTAAAGAAGAAGTCGACTTATTTAGAAATCCAGGGGTCTCTCAGTTTAGCGCAATAGGTTCCCCATAAACTGAGTTTCCCACAAAGGGTTGTTACCTTGCCAATTTTTGGTATCAATAGTATTTTCTTTTTCCAAGCACACCCGGTGGGATTGAGCTTAAATGAACCTGATTTTAAGAAGGGTGTATGAGCCATCAACTTGTAACTAGATCCCAAACAATAAATAACCTTGGTTTATTAGTGTCGCCATTAGGGACAGTACAACCTGCGACCCAATTAGTGAATGTTCCGCTTCCTCCACCCCTTCTAGTAGCCATGTTGCCCGCTGCTAACAAAAATTACGTGGCATGGGATGCTAGGAGTCCTCTTGTTGCACCAGTAGTGCCTATCATTTGTGTTGCTATCCCGGTCTCTGCCCTAAAAGCTATACCTAAATTCACTGGAGATAGCTCAAGAACACCATCTAAACATCTGTAATATGTTGTAAACGTATGTCTGGTAGACAACATTACAAAAAAAAATATATCACTAAGGTTGCTCGCTACCTCTTTCTGAGGCAAGGCACTAGATTGGTACTAGATGCTGCAAGAAAACACTATTAGTACCTGGGATGAGCTCGGAGATCCTTTCTATCAAATATTTTTGAATGACAGAGACTAGTCCTCACTATATTATGAGCTGTCAGTCCTAAAGTGGGCCCTGCACAAAGCAATGGCTGACTTCAATGCCCGGTTCCATACAAGCTGGCAAAGAATCCAAGTTGATATCCACCCGCTGCCCAATCTTGCATTCATGTTCTACTTGAAATCTATCAATCTTGAAATCTCCATGATGATCTAGTCTTTGGGAAAGACCACACTACTGGGTGCCTACAACGTTGCTGTCAAGGCGAAGAAAAATTTGATAGACATTGGGAAGTTGCCACCCCAACCCATCATTCCTATATTTCTAGAAATATTAGTTCTTGCTTAGGATATGCCTTCTACCAGTACGCTAGCGCCTCCTCAATCTATGTACACATATCTGAATGCACCACAGAACATTGCTTCTACATCCAACTCTTCAAAGGAAGAGATGAGAGAGTTTAAAAAAATGTTGCATACTATTGTCAGTAAAATAAATGTCATCAAGCCAAACGAGGTAGCACCTCCAAAACCAACTTACCAAAATTATTAAGGTGGAAGGTCTCCTTACCAACAAAACCTGTTCCAAGGAGGCCCTTGCATGAATTCGTAGGCACAAACAACAAATCAAATAGCACTAGTGCCTTCACTACAAAGTGCTAACCTAAGCTCAAGTAGAGAGCTAATTGCAGGGAAAAAAATTAATTGATGAAACCAACCCCTATTACTTCCCTTGTGGTGATTCACATATGCCCTGAAATTTCCTATTTGACAACCTACAACAAAAAGTGGTAGAGTAGCACAACCAAAGCACGACATTGACCAAGGAGGTTATTCATATACCTCTTCACAAATGGAAAATGTGGTGCTTATTGCACAAATGCGTGGGATGTCACTGGAGCAAGAAGTATACATTGCTCTTGATCATGCACTCTTCTCATGGATGGAAGAGGAAGAGGCAGTGTTTTCTAATGATGCATCCCCATCAAAAGCATCGCAAGTGGAGTCTGATTACAACACTCACTCAAAGAGGAGATTCACAGGCGAACCGGTCATTCTGCAACTAGTCAGTCTATAGCCTAAAAGTGCTTTTGACCAGACACCTAGTACCTCTGTAGTGGTGCCGCAATGTCCGTTGCAAAAGGAAATTGTTATAACTAGAGCTAAGGAGTAGAAGCCTCCAAATCCACCACCATTCAATGTGGTGGAACAATTGAAAAAATCATCCACTAATGTGTCTCTGTGGGATATCTTAGCCATTCTGGAACAAAAGACAATACTATAGAAGGCTCTTTGGGAGGATCCAATCATTGAACCAAAGGAGAAATCGCTCAAAGGAAAGGCCGTTGATCAATCATCTCCTACCAAAGTTCTCACAAATAGTATAGTGAAAGCCCTTGCTAAGGTAAGAGATAAGTTGAAGCCTGAACCCTTCTTCTTAACTCTCATTATAGGGAAGGAATTATTACACAATTACATGATTGAATCTGGGGCTAACACCACAGTTATGCCAAAATAAATAGTTGAGGCTTTAGGGCTCAACTATGAACCTTTAAAAAGAGGAGAGATGGAGCTTGATGGAAACAAAGTCAAAAGTGTCAATCTCATCAAGGACCTTCCCTTAACTCTATTCACCTACCCTAGTGTCACAGTGCCACAAGATACTTTGATCATAGATGTTCCCCCATGTCCAACCTTTGTCTATCCTGAGAATTCACTTCGAAGGTAGGTAGATACCTATCCATGGTTGGTCGCACATGATCCTTAGGAGCAAGCGCGGTGCAAAAATGAAGATAGAATTTGAAGCTCTACATTCAGAACATGTGGTTGACGAAGCCATGATCAACTTTGAGGCCGCTCATACTTCTATCACCAAGCAAGAAATGTATTGCATTGAGCTACTGGAAGATGAAAAAGTGACCAAATATCAGACCAATCAAGAAGATGTTCTCTTGAGCGAACATATAGATACTGATCCTTTCGGTAACTACTATGCTACCAGGTTGGGCACCTATGTCATCTACAATAAAGATCAAGTACTCCTGAAGGTCATCAAAGAACTTGAGAGTGGTCAAGCCTTAGAGCTATGGATGCTTCACTTCGACAAAGTAAGGTGCAAGATAGGCACAAGAGTCAGGATATGTTTAATATTCCTAGACAATGAAAAGACACTGAGGTCTTTCCTCTTTTAGTTTGCTTGCTCGAACAATGAAGCTAAATACGAAGGACTGGTGCAAGTTTTAAGCCTTGCAGAGTTAATGGGCATCAGACATCTAATGGTGTTCGAAGATTCTAAACTAGTAGTCAATCAAGTTCGGGGAATTTTTTTAGACAAGAATGTTCACATGAGATCCTATAGACATTGAATTTGGGACCCGATTGAGGGCTTTGAAGCCTTCAACATTCAAATGGTGCCCAAAGGGTACAATACAGATGCAAATCACATGGCAGCAATTGGATCCTAGTTTGACCCTACCTCTGACCTCATTCGCAAAAAACACTCTGTATGAGTGATAGTCTGACCATCCATTCCAGACAATGACCAAAGTTGGCAAGTGTTTGACAGTGATGAACACATTGCCTCATTCATCTAGCAGTTGGGAGAATTTGTTGACTAGCTCCAATTGAAGATTGCCAAAGCTTATGAAGGACAAATCATTCAGCTGAAATCCAACAAGCTTCCAAAGGGATTGGTCACTCTTGAATTTTTTTTCGATTGTGACGATGCAAGAAACAACAAGAGGATGTTTGTAGTTGACAAAAGTGACTATGTGGGTCTTCAGGTTAGAGATGGGAGAAAGCTCAAAGTCAGGAAAGATGTCCCACATCATGATAAAGAAAGGCTCATCGACTTTTGTGAAAAATATGAAGTGGTGGCTTGGTCATATGATGACCTTAGGGGATATGATCCTGATATCATCCATCATACAATAGAGTTGGCGGAAGGCACAAAACTAGTCTACCAAAAGTAGAGGCTAGTGAATCCCAAGATTAAAGTGCTAAGGGTGCAAGAATCAACAAAGCTAATCTAGTCGTGAATTGTATTCTCAATCAAGCATAGCACGTGGGTATCCAATCTAGTCCTGATCTAAAAGAAGAATGGATATATCTATCTATGTGTGGACTTTTGGGACCTAAACAGAGCATCCCTAAAGGATCATTACCCACTACCTTCAATGGAGTCAATCCTGCAGACAGTGGCAGGATCATAGATATTTTCCCTATTAGATGGCTTCTCCGGTTACAATCAACTTTGAGTCAAAGAGGAGGAATGACATAAAAAAATGTTTACTACCAAGTGGGGAATGTTCTCATATGCTAAGATGTCATTCAACCTCTCAAATGCAGGAGCCACCTTCGAGTGGGAAATGGATATCGCTTTTAGCGAACTGATCAACAAGATTATCCTAATCTATTTAGATGATTTAATGATGTTCTCCAAGTCCAAGGATGATCATTTTTATCACCTTGAGATGGTGTTTAAGAAATTCCAAGAGTTCAGTATCTCCTTGAACCCAAAAAATGTGTTTTTAGAGTACCGCAAGACAAGATATTGGGACATGTAGTGTCCAAAGAAGGAATTTCAATTGATCTCAAGCGGGTGAAGGCAATCAAAGAGCTTCCCCTTTCGGTCAATAAGAAAGGTGTCCAGTCCTTCTTGGGAAAGGTAAATTTTGTTAGCAAATTTATTTCTGACTTTGCAGGAATAATTAGGCCAATCACCTTGATGCTGAAAAAGGATCAAACATTTAAATGGACAAAAGAAGCCAGAGAAGCCTTTGAGAAAATCAAGGATGCTATTTCCTTCGCTCTGGTGCTGGGCAACTTAGAATTATAAAAGGACTTCATAATGTATGTATTTAGTAGCAAGTCAAGCATTGCTACTATCTTAACTCATAAATATGATGAGGGCAAGGGAGAACACCCGATAGCATTTCACTCCCGGACCCCGAAGGAATATGAGACAAACTACAACTTTGTAGAGAGACAAGCATTTGCAATAGTAAAGGGACTCAAGAAGTTTTTCCACCTAATATCTTGCAATAAGGTGATTGTTAATGTTGCACATTTTAGTGTACGGGTATGTGTAGGATCATCATGGAAAAAATAGGTCCTTAAGTGGCAAAAAATTCAAAAAATTAGAGTTAGGTAACTTGACATAAAAATTTGAATAAGTTATCTATATTATTTCAAAAATATGTAAGAATAGAATCTATAGAAAATTGAATTTAGTTTCTAAAATACTAGGTTTATTTAAAAAAAAAGAAAAATCTATTTGGTGAAAATTTGAAATTTCAATGTAGTAATACTTAAATTTTAGGGGAAAAATAAGAAGTAGGTGTCTGTCTGACCACCCTAACCACAATAAAATGATAATATTTTTTTATAATATTTTAGATATAAGTAGATGACTCATGTCCAAATGTGATGCATATTCTTTTGTAATTTTTTTCCAAGTAAATAATTAATTATGAATTTTTTATTACAAATTTTAAAAAATATAAAAACTCGTATGTCTAACCACCTTAACTTGGTCAAAACTTCATGAAATTCAATTTTTATTTTTTTAATCCTATAGTAAATGCGAAGCATAAAACGTGATGCATGTTTTGGATTCAAAAAAAGTGATACCATTTGAAAGCTATAGGTGTTTTTCAATCAACCTATCAATCAGAACTTTAGTCGTAAGTCAAATAGAAAATGAATAATAATTATTTATTAAATTCAAATTATAGAATAATTTATATTGGTGGAAAGCTGAGAATCTCCTTTAAAAACCCTTTTCGTTTTATCAATTTTGGATTAAAAAAAATTGTTAGCCACATACCCTACACATACCCATCATATTGCCACTTTTTGGCCCACCATGATCCTGCACATACCTTTACGCGAGTACATCATGGAAGGAGAAATTACCAAGAAAAGAGCCATTTGGATCACCAAGATCCTCAAATATGACATTGAGGTCAAGCCTACAAAGATTGTTTGGGGAAGAGGACTGTGCGAATATCTTGCACATGATGAAGAAATGGCCATCGAAGAAGGGCAACTAGAGCTAGTCCTAATGAATGAATTAGAGTTTGAAGGTTGTTGACTAGTGGATAGAGTAAGGTTTATGCACACATGAAAATATCTGCTAAGCCTTCCTACTTAGAAGTGAAGATTCTACCACCTATAGAACAATGGATATGCACTCATCGAAGGGATCCACTTCCAAAGGAACTTCAACAATGTTCTATTGCAGTGTGTTACCATGGAGCAAGAAAAAAGGATCCTCGAAACTTACCACAATAGCACCATGGGCAGCCATTTCTCCACAAAGACCACTGCCATCAAAATCATGTGCACAGGGTACTTCTGGCCAACGCTATTCAATGACTGGTACTCCTTGGTAAAAGCTTGCAAGGAATGCTAGTTCTTCGTAGGAAGAAGAAGGAATTCCATAATGCTTCTCAATTTGATAGTGGTTGATGAGCCATTCATGCAATGGGGCTTGAACTTCATCAAAATGATCAACCTAACCTCTAGCACAAGACACAAGTGGATCTTGATAGCACCAAACTACTTCACAAGGTGGTCTGAAGTTATGCGCTTGAAGAATGTAACATAGGTAGAGATTGTAGACTTTCTCAAATAGATTGTGACGAGATTTGACCCTCCCAAAACCATCATCTATGACAACGCCAAAGATTTCCTAGGCTCTAAGGTATGCCAATTCACACTTACACATGGAATATTCTTTAAAACATCATCAAACTACTACCCATAAGGGAACGACTTAGCCAAGTCGATGAACTAGAATCTGGTTTGACTCCTCAAAAGGATTGGGTTAGAGCATCAAAGGGAATGGCATAAAAACCTTAGATGATCAGTGCTCTAGGCAGAATGCATAACTCCCAAGAGAGTCCTCAAGACTTCACCGTATGAGCTAGTATATGGAAAAGAGGCGCTATTGCCTATCTCAATGGAGATTCCAGCACTGCAATTGCTAAAATCTCTCAGGGTGGGAAAAAATGGCGCAATGGAGGTGTGGCTAGTTAAATTGCTAGAAGTGCAGGAGAAAAATGAAAAATCCCTAATAGCCATGACTAATCGCCAATAGGTGGTTAAACGGTGGTTTGACAAGAAAGCGTCCAACCAAGGTGTAAAGTGCGAAGACTTAGTGTTGAAGTTTAATGAAGGGGTTGTGAAGTCAGGTCAGCATAAGAAGTTTGATAGCCTTTGGGAAGGACCGTTCAAAATAATTTAAGGCAAGGAACATAATGCATTTGAGTTAGAAACCATGGAAAAAGAAGCACTCAGAATTTCAATCAACGAAATTCACCTTAAATTATTTAATTCAACTTACATATCCTACCGATGTAAATATGTTTATAGTGCTTTTTCCTTTCTTTCCCTTTTGTTTTTATTGTTCAGTCTTTCTTTTTATTCTATGGTTCATGGTGGAGGAAAAAAGATAACCCATTATTGCAGAGAGTAGGGAAGATAAATTCACAGCTCAAAGGACATAAAGAATCAAACATCCACTTGTAGAATTGAATTGAACACATATATGTAGAAAAGGAAAACAAATAACCCACATTATAGAATCCATAAGAAAATAAAATAAGATGATTATATAAAGCTATATTTTCATTATATATATATATATGCTTTAGTATTTACATTTCTAAAATGGCTCAAGGGCCACGCTTCTAAAGTATATAGCTATATTTTTCTTCGTTTTCATATGTCCTACAGTAAAGCTTTGTTTAGACATATATACAAAAAATAGAATGATTGATATGAGTTTTTAAAGCAAAAAGAAAAAAATGGGGAGGTCTTCAATCCATGACATGAGCAAAAACAATGGACACATCAATAGTAGCATCCATAATGTCTTTGTCAATAGGGGAATCATCAACAACAACAACATCATTCATGGGTGCAATGGCCAATGGAAAAGGGAACACTAGGTTCCTAAAATCCATTTACTAGTCAATATCGTAGAATGGCACTACATTGTATATGCGGAAGAGGAAGTGATAGGCATGAGTAACCCTTTGGCGGTGCTCGTTCTATGACTAGGGTGAAAGAAACTTAGGAACGACAACCACGATATGACCACATCCTCTTCAATGAACCTTCTAAGGTCGCTTGCAGTTGGAACGCCTCCACTAGATGTAGCGTTCACCACTACCTCTCTGAGGCCGTTCAAGTACTTCTTTGGAAAATTTTCTTTAACTAGATGCAACATCAATGGCTTGGGAATTTCAACATCAAGCATAGAGGCAACAAAGTGCAAGCACACATCAATGTTAACTCGGTATTTATCCTTGTATTCAAGGCAATCATGTCCCAAAAACCATTTCATGGCTATGATAGCCAGTGAGTGCTTATTCTTTGTCATCATTTTCAGGAACCTAGTTGAAATCTCGCCTTAAAATGGCGTCTGAGACTTATGAAAAACTAGCCTAATTGGGGTATTCATGCTGGCAAGCACTCTGCAACTAACTTAGAACTATCTCTGCAAACTGACTAAGTCTAGCCTATGAAAATACTACGCAACTGCTAATACTAAGTTGTTAAGTGAATTACCTATTACCAACTATGCTCAAATCGCTAAGTGTGATTTTGCTACTGCCTAGGTGCCTATTTATAGAAAAAGTGAGGAAATGTGTAGCAATTTACTTACCATAAATGTGATGCTAATCAAGTGCCTACTTGAAAGCTATGCCAGAGCTTGCTCAAATTTCTCACCAAGTTGCGTTTGTTGAGTATGTCTTGCTACATGCAAAACTAATAAGGGATAATTAATTAGCCTAAGCTGGTTGTAGTAATTAGCAGTGTTAAGCACAACCAAATTTTGAGGTGTTGTTCTCAAGTGTTTTGCGAACTCCAAGGCTGAGCCCATATTTTTTCAAACACTGATCGTATCTTTGGATTAATCATTCCTTTTGGGATATTAATTTCCAACACATACGAATGCTTAAGTTGCTAGAAAATTGTTGTCTCAAGTTCCAAGGAAATCACATTGTACAACACGGTTGCTAATCGTAATTATGAATTATTTTAATTTCAAAATGGCAAGTGATTCATTTCACACAACCCAAAAGGTTGGCAGTACATGTCAAATTTAATGCAAAAAGGTAACTCTTGTCTACCACCTTGAGAAAAAATAGCTAATTATTTCATGCGAAATTTTTAAGCACTTAAAAATCTTTTCCAAATATGCCACTCTGAGCGAAAGAAATTTCTAGTGCACACACAACCAGAGCTGAGGTAAAATTGTAGAGAAGTTCAAGCTAAGAAGAAGCTTCTTGCAAAGAAAAGATGGTAGAAAGTTCACAAAAAGAGGCATAGGGGAGGAAAGACGAAGCTTATTTAAAGCTATGTGAGCAACACAAGCCATCAACGTCTTCGATGAAATTTCTTATGCCACGCCTAGTATTCCAGACAAGCCAAAGTGGGCGAACACATAGGAACTGAAGAAGCCCAAAAGCTATAAAAATCAGGCCCTAATCCAGAAGGACTGGGATAATATTCATGATCCCAATCTTACAAAGAACCCTAAGTATTTGAGGGAAGCAACTTGCAAAAGAATGAAGGTATCCAAATAGTCACTGTCAATGGCAAAGAAGATATCGCTCAAAAGGCTCCCACAATATATGGTACCATTTGTGCACTATTTCCTAGAATTAGTCGATGTGGCCATCAAATGTTTCAACCCAAGCACCAACATTATTGAGGGCTAGACTTTGAGTGTGAATATCAACTTGAGAGCTATCTGGAATATGTACTCTGCATCCCTGATCATACCTGTAGAAAGGAAAAATAGAGACATTTACCCCTACAAAGGGGGAAAATATATGGAAAGGAAGGGAAAAGGCTTTGGAATTTTATAAGAAAGAAATAAAAATGATTAAGGTAACCACCAAAAGCCACCAAAGATCCTGATGCAACACGGTGCTTTCGATGTAGACTTGCAAGAGACCTTTTCAATGTTGGCATTTGTTTGTGGTTTGGACACCGATAAGGAAGTGCACACATTTTAGTTGGGCCCGGGATTCCAGTTTTGCAGGAAACTCTCTTGGTATGATTTTGTAGAATACCTCATCGAGAAGATGATAGAGAAAATAAAGAATTACCAAGCTGAATGGAAGTTTAGGTTTCCTTCCTTTCCTACCCATATATTTTTGCATCAGAAATATGATTTCTTTGATAAGTATGTGAAGTTGTCTTATTTTGAAGAAAGGAACAGAAGGAAGTTTGTTTCTATCTGGACTCCTCTCCTCTCTTCCATTTTCGATTATTATGCATTTTTAGATTAATTATTGACTTCGATTTTGCAAGACTTGCAAGGAGAGGATCTAGTCTTAACCGGCTCACTAAGATGCATACAAGGTATATGCAAAACTTCATTCCTAGACGTGACTAGTTTTTCAAAGTGGACTTCACATTCATCTAGA